>CM068825.1:33179833-33507333 GCA_028554795.2 Sinohyriopsis cumingii
CATGCAAGTGGGACAAGTGCATTTTAAAGATTCGATGAGTTACTTGACCATGCCTTTGAGTCGAATGCCTAAAACGTTGGGAATGGCAGAAATGGCTAAAGGTTATTTACCGCACTTTTTCAATACCGAAGCCAATCAACACGCCGTTTTACCCAATTTGCCCGAGGCTCACCACTATGACCCCGACAACATGCGTACCGAACAACGAGAAGCTTTCTACGATTGGTACCAGGATCACGCCTCGGACCCCTTCGACATTCAGCAAGAAATGTTAAAGTATTGTCGTTCCGATGTGGACATTTTACGACGTTGTTGTGGAAAATTTCTAGAACTGTTCATGGAACACGGAGGGGTCGATCCTTTGAAAGAAGCCTGCACCATTGCCAAAGCGTGTTCCTTAGTGTACCGCCAATGATTCATACCTGACAACATCCTGGCTGTGATCATCCCTCAAACGACCAACTTTGTCAAACGTCAATACTCGGTCAAAGCCCTACGCTGGCTACAGTACTTGTGCGACAAGGAAGACAAATGGACCCAACATGTCCGCAATGGGGGAGGCGAAAAGACCATTGGACGTATTCAGTGGATGGCTGAAACTTAGAAAACCCCAAGATCGTGTACGAGTTTAACGGCTACTTATTTCACGGATGTCCCCTCTGCTACCCTGAACGTGACACTAAAAACCAGTTTTTACAACGAACCATGGAAGATTTGTACCAGTCCACTTGTTAGCGGCGCTTAAAGTTAGAACAGCAAGGATACCAACCGGTGCAAATGTGAGAACACGAACACAATCACCATTTGAAAATCGATCCCGAGTTTAAAAGTTACGTGGAAAGTTACAAGTTGGTGAACCCCTGAGCCAGCGAGACAGTTTGTACGGAGGAAGGACAAATGCCACCTGTTTGCTGTACCAAGCCGACGAGGAGAAAGGAGAATAAATGGGCGTGTGTTCGCTGTATCCATAGTGTGAAAATATTGTCGCCTTCTTCAGGCCACCCGCAATTGCTGCCGGAACACATCGACCTGGACAACATTCGACAATACGAAGGGTTGATCAAGTGTAAAGTCTTGCCTCCCAAGGACTTGTACCATCCCGTTTCAGCTCACCATCGAAAATTGATGTTTCCCTTGTGCCGTACTTGTGCCGAAACATGCAACCAAGACCGATCTTATCAGCAAACACAGGAAGAACGCGCCTTGACGTGAACGTGGGTGAGCGTGGAATTGCTAAAAGCTATAGAGCTGGGATATCAACTGTTAGAAGTGTACGAAATTTACCACTTTCCCAAGACATACAAACACCACAAGGGCGACGAGACTCAGAAAGGAATTTTCGCAGACTACGTGGATGCATTTTTGAAACTGAAACAAGAAGGCAGCGGCTATCCTTCATGGTGCCAGACTCTCGAAGACCAAAAGAAATTCAAAGGGAAATACTGAGAGCAGGAAGGCATCACTTTAGACCACGTGGAGAAAAACGAAGGTAGGCGATCGTTTGGCAAGGTGATGTTAACTTGCTTGTGCGGCAAAATGGCACAACGACCATGTTTACCTAAGACAGAGTATTTGACAGAATCTTCCCGCTACTTCCAAATGATTCACGAGAAAACTAAACACACGAAACACGTGGACGTCGTTCGTGAGGACTCTTAGTGAATTACGAAGAAGAACTGGACTTTGTACAAGCTGACGAATTTGGAAATGTCATCATTGCGGCTTACATGACAGCCCATGCTCGCTTAAAATTGTCCGAAGCTTTAGAACTGTTAAGTGATCACGTAATGTACTTTGACACGGACATCTGCATCTACATCGATCGCCCGGGTCAACGTCACCCTTACATCGAAGGAGACCTTTTAGGAGCCTGGACAGACGAACACCCCGACGACAAGATTCTAAGTTTTGCTAGTGGCGGTCCTAAAAATTACGGCTACGAATACCGAGACAAACAAGGAGAAGTGCACACCGAGTGTAAAGCGAAAGGAATGACTCTGAATTATCTCACCAGTCGAGTGGTGAACTTTGGGGTATTGAAAGAAGCTTTGAAGACTGGAGAGGATGGAAATTTTAGAGTGACCACCTACGAACCGCATAAGATTGTACATTTACCAACACACCAAATTGTCAGTCGGCCTTTGGAAAAACTGTATCAAATCGTGTACCTGAAGCGAGTGCGGCTTCCCAACCACTTCAATTTAAGTCGATATTCGTCAGCATATAAAAATGCACAACGTCCAAGACCGATAATTCATTGTAACTGCCAAGACCAAGCGAGAAAGATGAATCATTTTAAACATACATCATTCAATTTCGGTGATTCTTAAGTGGAGTGCGATGCTGTACCTTGGGACGAGAGCGATGCCGTACGCTGTGACCTTAGCGATGCAGTAAAGCATGATAGGAACTTTGCTATAACTACTACTACTATTACCACTACACCTACCATGGAAAGGGATGCTGTCCGTGTCAAACCTGACGGATGCGAAAGCGATACCGCTCGTTATCATGAGCTCTTTACTGGTTTTCAAGGTCAATGTTATCCTCCACGCGAGACCATGCAGCTACATGTCATCCAAAACTGAGCAAACTCCTGCGGATTTCACCATACCCTCGTCGAAATGAACCTGTGAAATACGAATATTCATTCCCTGTGCGATGGTCTGAATACTGCAACTTTGAAAGTCGATTCCAAACCTTCCAAGGAAGATGGCCTAAATATCTAGGAGGACTTACCCCCGAAGAATTAGCCAGAGCCGGAGTTTTCTACCTGGGCGAAGGGGATAGAGTCAAGTGCTTCAATTGTGGTGTGTCACTACACCAGTTGGAGCAGAAAGATTCGGCTTACCTGGAACATACTTGATGGTCTCCGGATCGTCACTACCTACCTTTAGTAGGACCGAGTCATTGAAGTGGCATATCATGTCGTTTAAGAAACCCGCTTGGCTAGGAGTCTAACGTTGCACAACACCTAGACAAGTATTTAAACCCCATTAAAAATATTATTCAAGGATTACCAAACGAACTGCAAGAGAAGATTTACAAGAACGTTTGTCGAAACACCAGAAACACCACAAACAAATGCTTATACAAACATCGTCACCTTATGCACCAAATGGTTCAAAAGAAAATACACATTCCTCAAAAGAAGATGTTAGTACAACGCGGAGGAATTTTGGCCCTGTTGTTAGGGCCCTTGCTGAAAGGAGTATTGGGAACAATGCTGAGAGGACTCATGTAACCGAGATAAAAAGGATTAAGAAGAAAAAAAGGACCTCTGGAGTCCAAAGATCTCAGACGTGACCCTTGAAATCGAATGAAATGACGAAAACTGGCTTTAATGCCTTAGAAAATTGGATGGAATACCATCGTTGGCAAGAACAACGGGCATCACATTTGCATCCCAGTCCAAATTTGACCCAGATGTCCCAGTTACAACACGAATTTCTATCGTTGATGGATCGCAACGATTTGTTCGAAACAGAAAACCGCAAGTACGGTCAACTCTTGCAACGTCTAAAACTCTTTCACCAGAAAGCTTTAGACGAAACAGCTCTGCCCACTCTGAAAGATGTTAAGGCCTTGATGCAAAGTACATATCACCATCACCCCCCTCACCACCACCACCACCACCCCAGCGATCAAGACAGACGCAGCCCCACGAACGCCTGAGGAAGAAGAGGTACGAGAAGTCTTTCAATCACCGTCAGCAGCTCCCATTCCTAGTAAGATTTCAGCATCCTTGTTGACCCCGTCCCCCACACCCCAACGAGAAGAACGGAAAGCTTGGGTCAAAAAGATGATGTCCACTCCTCCTTTGACAGAAGTGAAAAAGAAAGAAGGGAAACCAGAAGTGAAAAAAGAAAAGGAAACCAAACCATCCCATTACCACCTCCACCACCACCACTACCTTCGACTTCTACTGCCGTGGCACATCGGACACGTAAAGCCGTTTCCAAACCACCATTTCCCCCCATCCAAAGTAGCATCAGCGAAGAGTGGGTGACTTATTAAAAAAATGAAGAAGGTGTTAGCCAGCATTTGTTAAGATCCATCCCATCCTATGGGATACGTAGGAGTTCAGAAATTGTGTCGTGCTGCCAAAATTCCACTGAAAAGTCTCCGTTTACTTAAAGTGCAACGATGGTTACAAGAACAAGGCACGTACACTTTACAAACCCATTTGACGAAAATTTTCCGGAAGTCTCACTCAAGTAGAGGGTATCGATCATCAATGGCAAGCCGATTTAGCCGATGTCTCTCATTTGGCCACATACAAGCGTGGCTACAAATATTTGTTTTGTGTCATCGACGTCTTTTCTAAATTTGCCTGGGTCGTGCCATTGACTTCCAAATTGAGCAGTGAGTTAGTGCGAGCCCTCCACTTTTTGGCGTTGGAACAAAGTGGACGTCACCCTCTTCGATGGCAAACTGACAAAAGCATCGAATTTCTGAACCAAGCTTTCCAAAAAGAATTAAAGAAACGTGACATTCATTTTTTCACCACCGAGAATCCCGAAACCAAAGCCAGCATCGTGGAACGTTTTCAGCGTACCTAGAAATAACGCATGTGGTAATATTTTACACAGCAACACACTCTCAAATACATCGACGTCTTACCGCACCTGGTTTAAGCGTACAACCAATCTTACCATCGAAGCATCGGACGTTACCCCCAAGAAGTGACTCCCGACAACGAAGTGACCGTTTTTGTGCGCCGAGAGTCTTATGCCTGTTCAAAGTCGGAACTAAATCTGTTTGCCATGCCGCCCACAATGATGACAATGCAAGAATCCCAATGGGTCTAATTTCATCCCGTCTCCTCTTTGACGGATTCAGCTTCCATCGAGTTTGAAACGAACGGACAGCCCGAAAATTAAATCGATCTGAACAGCAGTTACTTGCACCTCAAATCAAAATTCTAGATAAGAATGGAGGTAATATAGACGGCGATGAGAAGGTAGCTCCCGTCAACAATTTCATGCGCTCCTTGTTTAGCGGAGTGGACTTGTACTTGAATAACAAACTAGTCAGTAGCAGCATGGATACTTACCATTACCCTGCCTACCTGGAAAAAATTCTTGACGTACGGAACAGACGCTAAGTACACTCATCTGGATGCCTGCGTGCTATGGAAACCAGACGACGCGTACACGTTCTACACAATATCGGAAGACAATGATGGATTTGAACAGTGTCAAAACAAATCAAAGATGGACAGATTTTAGAACTAATGGATCTTTTGCATTTGGATATGTGGTTGCAAGAGAAGTATTTTCTGAACGGCGTGGATGTCCGGTTGAGACTGAATCTTAGCAGTATCGCTTTCCATTTGTTGGTTGACGCTGCCCATTACAAAACCATCATCCAAGAAGCCAGGCTCTACGGGCGACGCGTGGAAGTGTTACCTAAAGATCATCTGTTCCAAGGACAGTTACCCAAACTTTTAATCCTTGTTATCGTCGAGAATTCATCCTTCAGTGGAGCCCACACTAAAAATCCTTTCAACTTTCAGCACTTCGACGTGTCCAAAATCGAAGTCAGTCAAGATGGCAAGACCTTGTGTACCAGACCCTTCGAACCTGACTTTGCCAGGAAGAATTACTTGAGATCGTACTTGTCCCTGTACGAAGCCACGGGATAGCTAGGGACCAACAGTAGTCACGGCATTTCGTACGAAGAATATGATGGAGGTTACACTTTGAGGGCTTTTGATTTCACTCCTGACGAAGGCGGCGACGAGGGACATTTCCACTCTATGAAATCAGGCCAGATTCGAGTGGAACTTCAGTTTGCTAAACATCTAACGGAGACGGTGAACGTCCTACTGTATGCCGAATTCGACAATTCCATAGAAATCAACAGTTTGATAGAAGTCATTCTAGACTATTAGAAGCAACGGAAGCATGTAATCCTACTTTGAATAGTGGAGAATCTATCGAAATGGAATGGGAGGATTCATTGGAAGCAGAACTCCAAGACAAAGACCAAGAGAATGTGGTGACGAAGTCCAGATCGCCAGAACAAGAACAACATTTAGTCTCCTGTTTTGCCAAACACCTGGCAAACAAAATTAAGGAATTGGTCAAGAAAGATTGCTATGGATGTCAAAACGATCATCCCAGTAAAATTCAACACGATAAATGTCTGATGCTGAGTTAAGAAGAAAAATTGGACGAGTATCTGGACGAAGCGTGGAGTCTCATCTCGGAAGAATCAGTGTTGTATCAGTGGTATAAAGACTTGCGTGAACATTCCTCTCCTCCGTTGATGACTCTAGAGATCCATCACATCGAATATCTCTTGGCTCAGAGTGCGGAAACAAAGCGAAGAAACGGTTATTTGTCAGAGATTTTCAAACAAAAAATTCGAATTGAATTGATACTTTATCATTACCTGTGAAGAAAAAGACAAGAAAGAAAAAAAAACACAAAAATGGATACCTGGGAACTGTATTACCTTTTGAACCATGGTTCGTACACTGCTTCTTAGAATCCTGTCGTGTGTGCCAAAGATGAATTGCCTCATCGCAAACCTCAAGACCATCAAGCTTATGTCATTAATACGGACGACAGTCATCTACCAGGAACCCACTGGGTAGCCGTCTATATTCCTAAAGAAGGTTGTGTGGAGTCTTTTGATTCGTATGGATTGCCACCTTTGGAAGACGAATTCATCGACTTTATGAGAGGAAATACCCATACGACACAATTCAATAATGTGAAATTACTAGGCACTATTCCATGGTGTGTGGACAGTATTGTGTATTTTCTTCATCAACGCAGTCTTGGATATTCTTTAGAACATTCAGTGACTTATTTTGATCGCCACTCATCTAAAATTGATGACAAAGTAGATCGATGGTTTTGTGACCATTATGGTTATCTTTTGTCTCTAGCTAGGAAACATAGTGTAAATCAATGGCCCAATGACTTCCATCAGTGGAAGTTTAGCTTCACTTCACAACGTTGTCAACCTTGTCAGAAAACGATTGTTATTTTAACAAAATATTTGTTAGTTTATTTGATTGTTTGAAAAACTGTTTATGGTAGATTATTAATTGATGGTTGTTAGTTATTTGAATAAAAATGTTATGCTTAGAAAAAATGCGTCTGTCGTTTGTTTGCAATTTTTATGATGATACATGCTCTTTACCTTATCTCTATCCCTCACCCTCAAATCAAACTATCCTAGTCTTCCGACTCTAAACAGTGTAGGGATGTTTTTTATCGTGTCCGCGCTTGAGCCATATAAAGCGTGAGTCTCCAGTCTGACCATCCACTGTTGACTCATCCTGCTAAGAAGATGTGCTAAAGACTAGCCAAGTTGAACCAAGCTTACGTGAATTTCCATCGTGTCAGGCAAAACCTGATACCTAAGCCTGAAGAGATAGAGAACGTCAGAATGTTGAAAGTGACTGAAGACCTGATAGAAGAGCTCTTCAGAGAGGAGATCAAGAAGGAGAAAGAAGAATGGACTGAGAAGTACAGACTTCAAAAGCAGAGAGAGAGAGAGAGCTAAAATAAAAAGTTGCCTATTATCTAAGAGATTCCACTTTGGCTTGGAATCCCGATTCGATAAAACCACAAAACTAATTTGATCTTTTTCTCCACCGCTTCAAAATTAACAACTTACTACACCTAACAATGACTGAAAAAAATTCTTTTTAAGTCGCTTAGACATAATAATTAGTATAAATATTTAGGGCAATTACAACGTACACTATGTACTAGAATTATTTGGAACAGTTAAGATGTAGGAACAATTTGACAGAATTGCACAGGTGGCTTACACATTTTTGGATTTCTTATTGTCCACTAGTAAAACTGGACTTGATTTGAAATGAAAATACGTCCTGGCGTTTTAGGGCTGTTAGTGTGATGTGCTCGGTGTATGTAGTTGTAAAACTAAATCTGATTGGCAGTTGATTGGCAATTGAATTTTTCGGATCGTACTCTTACTTAGTGGTGGTATGTATGTAAACCCAAATTTGATTGGTAGTTGAATTCTTTGGTTGGTTTTCTAACTTGGTGGTGTCAGGTATGTAAACTCGAATTTGATTGGAAGTTAAAATCTTTGGCTAGTTTTTCAACTTGGGCTAACTCAAACGTAGTAATTATGAAAGGCTGCATCTGATTGGAGGTTGAATTCTTTGGCTGGTTTTCCAACTTGATAGTGTCCAATGTATAAACTCAAATTTGATTGGTAGTTGAAAACTCAGATTGAATTCTAATCTAAACATGAGATATTAAATCTAATTGAGAACTAAATTCATAACTTCTTTCATTCAGTTGTGAATATCTGATATTAAATATGATTCGGAATACTAATTTAACTCAATAAAACGCTCATTAGTTGGCGGATTGGAATTGTTTGTTTGGGTTTGAGCGCCATTCCTGGATTCCTTTCCATCTTGCCTCGTCCAGACAGACTAATCAAGAAGTGTGACACTCACAGATAAAAACGGACTGTAGTGGCACCATTCATACAGTCCGACTAATTGAAAATATCGACATTCGAGACCTAACCAGTTGCGAAAGCACTCATTGCATAGGCGACTTAAATTTATTTTCATCATCATCGTTCGCGCCATTCAACATTGAACAAACGAAGATGGCAATAGAGTTGTTTAACAACTTAAATGACAGTTGGTACTGGATGGTGGGTGCAGCCTATGTGGTGGAAAGGCTAGAACATGAACGGAGGTATCCAGTTACCAAAGACTTTGTGACAAGGCAAGTGACCAGCCTAAATGTAGCCAGGGATCTGGTACAAGGCATGATAGAGGAGGAAGAAGAAAAGTTAAGACGCTTCATTCAACCTACATATGTGAGAGCTGGAACCTTGAAGGAGGCACTTGATAATGTGATGAAAATCAGGGTTTGTTTTAGAAGACATATTGCATTGGACAGAGATGATTGAAGAAAGGTCGAAGTGACTCTTCACAAAGACTTTTCTGGCTTAAATGCGATAAGATTTTAATGCTCAATGCATTCAACCTTAACATTTTCTGTAATTCAAAATTCGACACTTCACATAGGTCCCTCTTTAAGAGTAAAATCAGGGATTTTGCTTTCCGAATTTTGAAGCTGTATTTCCAGTTTTTCTTTACATGTTCTGAAGTGACCCCTTCACCTCAGAATCAATTTGTCTACTCAGACAATCTGCTCTTACATTGGCGCTTCCCTTAATGTAGGGCAACTGAACTTGATATTGCTGGAGAAATAATGACCATCTCACTACACGTCCATTTGTCAATTAAGCCTGGGTCAAATAAGCAAGTGGTTGGTGGTCAGTTTCCAGAATAAACTTTCGCCCATACAAATAGCGCTGGAATTTAGAGATTCCAAAGATAATCGCTAGGCATTCCCTTTCGGTAACATAATAATTCTGTAATTCAAAATTCGACACTTCACACAGCACATGCAAATTCAGGCGGTGGAGCATCTGCCCCCCCCCCCCTCCATGACGTCCATGAGTGGGACACACACGACCTTCGGGCGACACGTTTTACACCACTGATCTAGGTCAATTATGAAAGCCTTCATTCTTTACAGCATCAGCGACACTCACCTGCTGTCTTTTTTAATTCATTGTTGAAGAAAATTTGTTATAGCATTTTACACTGGCCACCATTCCTTAATCCTTATCACATTTTTGCACAGCACACAATGTGCAAGTATTTATTTTAAAATTACATTGCTTTTTTAAATTCCAAAATATGAAATATGAGCACCTTCTTACTGTTGTACTTTCCTGCTGTCAAGTCTTAAACACATTTGTTAACACACAATTCAACAGATATAGTAAGGAGCATATCTCGGAAACATATTCAACTTTTGAATGTGCAAGTCAGATCTGGTCTTCTCCCATCTGTCTCGCTCGCCATGGTTCCGTTGTATTCGAGGAATTGCTATTATTGCGTCACGGGACCACGTAATCTGTCGTCTCATCAAAGCTCGGAAAAACTCGGCAATTTACGATATTTAATTTATAAACATTACAGTCAATTAAAATGTGTAAAGAATTACATACATAAAAGGAAAAGTTTTATTTCTCGTCTCGTTTAAGCTCTAGCAAATCACACGTGTTTGTTAACAACATCAAGTTATATGACGTCAGCGTCCTCTGTCAGACTCTATCGGGAATGTTCACGTTTCAATATTATTGCTCTCCGACAGAACAGTCAAAATGGAGGAACTCGAGTTATAAACCGTAGATCGATGGGTCTTGTGAATAAAGTTGGTACAGTGAGAGTAAAGTCGTAATTTTAGTGCCATTTTAGTGATGGATGAATGGAAAAAAAGAAATCACATTTATGCCTGTGTTCTATGAGTGTGATTTCATAGCGATACGTATGTGAAATCTCTCCAAATACTTTGTTGCCCAGACTTTGTCTACCTACCAAAACAGAAAATTACGTATCCGTATTGTCCCGATAAACGCCATCAGAATCCATATATAGTTATAGTTACAGATGTAGCGGTCTAATATTGTGCAAAAGGTAGCATCAACTTTGAAAGCATTTCAGGGTGAGTATATGATGACGTCATCAATGGATATCAGAATTGCCTAGCATTTTCTTTATCGCCATGTAGCGTTGATACGTCTTGTCAACGTTTACTAAGTATTGGGATAAATCTAGGAACAAATACCACTCTTTTCCTGTGCAAGCAGGAAACGTTTCTTCTTTGATTAAAAATTTGCAGTTTTAATTTTGCTGCATGCATATCGTTCATGAACACACCAACGCACAGTTTAGACGCTTACCAGTATTTGGTAACAGCCCTATCTAACGCGTAATTCAAAATAACCAAACATAGGGTTGTGCTTTTCCTAGTGGATTTGCAAGCCGTCAAACAAAACATTTGATCCGGAAATATTATATACATATCGCCAAAAGAACCCTTCAAACAACGGCAACTCAACAGTCGCGACAAATACCTGTATAAAATCTACACCGATGTGTGCTGACGAAATTTGCGTATCTTTTAATGAAAAGTTTAGATCAGGCCCTAAAACTTCAGTTAGTATCATCAGAGATATGGGACTGATTTATCGGCCTGGTGAAGTAGTAGCAGTCAGGAAAACATAAAAAGAAAGACCGATAAAACAACCGAAAATTGAAGGTAACGATTGGGGTATCGCACATATTGGTGCTGACGGGGATGATAACGGTGATGATGATGATGACGACGACGATGATGGCGTTGGTGATGGTGGTGGGCGGTGAATACATGAAGACATGTTACAAAGACGATCTTGGACATTTTTTGTTAAGATCGGGCGAATAATTGATGAAACTGCTGTGAGATATAATTATCTCTGCTTGAAAAAAATGGTATAATTTAACTTTTCATCCCACTAAATTTTAAGCATGTGAGACTTAAGTAAAAGCTATTAGTACCACATGAAATTACTGTAAGTTGACCTTTATCTAGCTTTCTACTATCCTTGCTAACCTAGACTCTTAAAATGGATGCCTAAGCTCACAAATTGCTCTGTCAACATCAATCAAATATGTATGGGTTGTGAATAATTAAAACTATTTCTAATCAGGGACGTCATGGGGGGGGGGGGCAGAGGGCATTTGCCCCCTCCCTCCCCGAATTTATATGTGCTGTAAAATTGATGTAGCCTATATACGAAAATTAACAAGCCCGTCAAGTTTTGCCCTCCCCCCCCCCCCCCCCCCCGAAAGAATTGAAATGACGTCCCTGTTATTACTATCTCTCTAATCCAGTGCTACCCAACCCGCGGCCCGCGGCCGCATACGACCCGCCGGCTGAGTTTAAAGGGCCCACCAGAGCTCGAGCAGCTATATCGTCGTTGCTTTTAGTTTTCTGCTGCGGCCCTCGGCTTCAAGAAAAGCATTTTTCAGTGGCCCATGGTGTCAAAAAGGTTGGACAGCACTGCTCTAATCTGTTATTCAGCCTGAACCAGCGCGTTGATATCTGCATGAATCAAGTTTTGCCCCCTCCCCCATCAAGTCCCCCCCAGAAAAAAAAGATGAAATAACGTCTCTGTTTCCAATAGATATTATCTTTTTCCTCATCGCTTAGGATACTGATATGTTTGTTCAAAACTGCTTCCAAAATAGCAATTCTTTAGTAGAATAGATTTTCTAATTTTGCATCAGGTTTTAGCTATTGTTTTGATGTGTACAACCATCTTGATTACTTCTATGTCCATACTAACTGACTGTCTATAATACCCCTAAAATACCGTCTTTGCTCATGTAAAACGCGAATACCAACAGCATAGACACGATTTTTTTTCTGGCATTATACATAGTATTTCAAGTGAAAATTTGTTTGGTGGTGGCAGTGGTCGTGGTAGACTTGGATTGCGTGTTTGCAGTAGTACATCATTACTTTGAAAGTTATGTTGTGCCAGGTAAGTATAGTGCCTTGCCCAATAACACAACGGTAGCTTATCCGTGCTGATCCCGGAATGTGGAAATGGAAGCTGCATCCTTCAGGTCACTAGTTCAGATCCTAATAAGTCGGTGCATTAGGCGATAGTAGACTTTGGTTTAAGCCTTTAGCAGTATACTAAACATTATATACGGTTATTTTATGCATTAATATGGACTAACTACATTTTAATGTGAGTTTACATATTATTGTCTGTCTATGTGTCTGTCTTTCTGCCTCTTTGTCTATCTCTGACACTTGCACTTTTTCTTATACTTTATTAGTCTTCGTTTCGTCAGTATTCACATATTATTGGCAAACTGTACATCACTAATACCCTCTTTAAGATATAAATAATGTCGCACGCATTTATTATTTATAAAATCTTGTGGAAATAAAATAAAATGGACATTTTGTCTACATGATTTATTACATTCATTTATGTTATTTTTTTGTCTATAATGCTGTTAGATTTAATATAAAGACATATAATAAAGAAACACGTAGATAATTTAATCAGACAATTTATTTACACCCCCCCCCCTCCATCTATGTGGTTCATTATCTATATTCAGTGCTTCGGTTAATTTACAATCTTTCTGCAGTTCCTATATATACTATAAACAGCGATTGAAGTCCAGTATCATAAATTCAGGAATCACATTCCAAAGCAAAAACCACTAGGATCTAAATTTGACAACCGGATATTTTTATCTCCATGTTGTTATTCGATTTCTGTATTCGTTATGTTCAAGAACACCTGTCGATATTACCGTAAGTACCCGTATATACTTTACACCCATTGCAAACTTTGTAGTCCTAGATTTGTCGTCTCATACGCCGACATATTTGGCTTTGCATTATTCGCTTGTGAGCATGAAATGGACATTATTAATGCCTGATCGGCGGGCGCATTATGCGACGGCTGATCAGGGTTTATGTTCTTCTTTGGAAGGATAAATACGGGATATAAACACCTGGGTTTCTGCAAAGGAATTCCAGTACGGAAGCCTCTAGACCAGTTTATTTGGGATCACATAGATTAGATTATCGTATTTTATTGGCTATGAAAATAAATACTGTATTGATCTGGGAGTAATATTCCATCACGTGACTGCAGAGCTGTTATTGAAGAGAAATGTCTCTCTGCGGGGTAGTTCTAAACAAGCGAACCTCAGAGCTGATACCGTGAGAAATATAGAGGTGCTAATTTAGAAAATGCACGTGTATAGATTTTGCCATCCCAGTCATTAAGGTGACCGCACTAGATTCTGGAAAATTCCGCGAATTCTACATTTCAGGGCCAATCATGTTCCTCTCCAGGGTAAAATAGATGTTTTATTGAAACGTATTTGGGGGGAGGGGTCAAAGTAACGTCTTTGTTTACATATTTTTTTTTTACAGAGAATAGATTGCTAGATGTACACATGTAAGATATTATTCACTGTATGACACAAAAAATTGTAGTGAAATGACTAAATAGTACAGTCCCATAGTCGTATACAGGGCCGGATTGAGACAGAAGCTAAACAAGGTACAGCGTAGATCTCAATCTGAAGGAGCCTCGTAAAATTTTAGAATTTTGTTTACAGCCTTATTTTCTGTTAACACCTCCCAAACAGGGCCTCAACAGCTTCCCATAGCTTAGGGCCTCACCATGTCTAAATCCGGCCCTGATCGTATATAAAACGTTTGTCTTATGTGATATCACTGCGTCATTGATGACGACATGATATGTTATTGAAGACGTGCAGTACGGGAAAAATATGATTTGGGTTTATTGACCTAAATAATTGAGTAGTCGTGTTTTAAACATTTGTATACCTATATTTGCTTGTTAAGTCCTAATTGAAAATGGAAAACTAACAACATTTTGTAAGTTAAGTTTTTACGAGAAATCTCGAATAAATGTCATTTCTGCCACAAAAACATACATTTTGCAATATGCGTACAAATCTACGAATGTTTTTTCACATAGTCGGTACACTTTGCTTCTAGTGTGTGCAGTTTAATATTTTGGATATTATACCATGCTAACATATCACTTTATGTGATTATGAAATTATTGCGCAGTATTCTCTTTACTGAGTGGATGCGATCGTGAGAAAACCTTTTAACCCCGCCTTCTGGAATTATTTTGTTTTTATTGAACATTTTGGCGGTTGTTTTTCGATTCGAGTCGCGAAAGGAAATGGAGAAAAATGGTCTCTTCTGTCTGAATATGGCCAATTAACCACAACAGGCGCTTGCTATGGCATTAATAACATATCATAACATGAAAAATTTCTAAAACTCCATGACAACAACAACAACAAGTATAACTATGGGTATTGCTCAGCTGATAGCGAGTGTGTGGGGTGGGGTGGGGTGGGAGGCGGTTTACCTGTAGCATGGATTCCACCCTATATACAAGCGTGGTTTAAATGTTAACTTACAGAAGTAAATAAACTCACATCTGTCCACAGAAGAATGTGGACAAAAACCAGTCTCATAACTGACAGAAGTTTATCCAACCACTGCATATTTACTTTGTAAAAATGTGATGCCATTCCGACTAAAAATAAATACATACAGCAAATATGAGAATTTCTGCATCCAGTAACATTCTTTCACATGAATATCGCAAGAATGTAATATTTAGTTGTGAAAGTGACACTTTATGTTACGTACACACGGATCGTCAACTCTACTCTAACGGCAACTGGATCTAACAATGCGCCATCACGCGCATTGGACATTCTGTGTTGAACAATTATTGTGTCTGTGTAAAATGTTCTGTTTAACCGGAAGGAAGCTTGTTCTTTGATTTATACCTTGTAAGAAAAGTATAATCTAACTTTAAACGTTAATACTATTTTAACTTTGTTTGGGACTATTTTCTGCGCACAAAAAAATTAAAGGTGCAATGTCTGCGAGAATAAACAAAATTATTCGTTCTTCTTTCTTTCTAAATAATTTCTTCAGAAACAAAAATTATGTAATAAAAAGAATCTTAAATGGGTAGTGATTGTATATTAAATTTATTAAACTCGTTGAATAATGTTCAACTTTTGCGAGCCTTGGCGAGCAGAAGCTGGACATTATTTAACGAGTTTCATAAATTTAATATTTAATCATTACCCATTTGGGATTTCTGTGGGTGCAATTAAATTTCAAATGATATTTACTGACTTAAACAATTTCTTGTTGAAGCCAACACAACAAATTGGGCATGACGTTAAAACAATCTTTTCCATAGAGGAGAAATAACAAATAAGTTTTAATTCATGCAGGATTAATATTGTGAGATTTAAACGGTCTCCACACTGCATATAATTAACATCTAACATTGACAAATCAAGTACCAGATAAGATATCAAATGTATTCAAAATGGAAAAAAAAATATTCCGAAAATATATAATATTTAAAACTGGGGGGGGGGGGGGCGGCGGGGGTATCACAGGCACTTGCAAATATGCATATAGTCCTATCTGCTGATAAAAAAAACATCCGTTATCAAATAGTAAGCCATTTCTGAACATTTGATAACCTGAAAATAATTCTGATTAAAAATATTGACATTCCAAATCTTGATTCGGAGTCTGAGTTGAAATTTTGTTTGTCTTTTCGTGAGTAGGAGGTCATGTCTCGCATAGTAATAGTCTTATATCACGTGTTTAGGCTCGAATAAACAGTAACACAAGAAAGAATAAAAACAAGAAGCTTCGAAAAATACAATAATTTATTTCCCTGGAAAAATTCTGTAAAAATGAAAAAATATGAACTTACGATTTTACAGAATCAAATCCAAAAATGATTCAAAAACAACCCAAGAATAACATTTTAATAGTCCTAACTGATTTCACGTTCGAATCCCGACGAAGAATCCAATATGGAAGACGACATATGCTGCAATCTGTAGTGCTGAAGTCTACAGTTCCTTGTAGAAACAAGAATTATCACTCCGGTTTCTGATAGCTGAATAAACTTTTATTTTAAAAAAACTGTCCTTCTTCCATAATATTACATGAGCACACGTATTTTCCAGAAAAATAACAGAATTAATCCTTTTGAATCCAAATAATTTGAAATAACTCCAAACCAAGTAATTTGAAATAACTCCAAGCAGCACAACATACAACTGACAGTTTAACAGCCCAACTTTTACTGAGATTTATTCTCCAAAACATGGGTTATATGGTCTTTCTAAAACGTAAACAAGGGGTCACGTGATCATCTTCTGGAAAGCTATAGAAGTAAGTAATTTTGCAGATCACGTTTACCCGGTGTGACCCTAACGAAAACCAATCATTTTTACTCTAGAAAAATAAATTGTTTGCATCTTAAAGACAAAGTCCCATCATGACCTTGGAAAAAAACAATCATTTTAAAATAAAATAGAACTTGTTTACGAAGGTTGCTACAAATTCTGAAACAAGGCCAGGATTTAGATCAGCACCTGGTGTTTATAAACTAACAGTCATGGTCAAACTATTTTCTGAAAAAAGTATCATCTCTAGTGAATAAATTTACATTATAATATCATGTAATGAAAAATAAAAAATTAAAACTGACAAACAATTAAATTGAAATAATATATATTAAATCTGATATAATTAAATCAATTATACATAACAAATAGCTTTATCGCCGATACACCTTGATTTCAAACAAAAAACATACAATCTGAAAATTGTTTTCGATGACAACTCCGCAGTCTCTTAAAGAATAATTGATCAATTTCTGTGCTAGACAAAAATCATAACCAGGCACAAAATAAAATGACATCTACTGATTACACTTTGTGTCATCACTCATATTTCATTTTCCCACTTTGCATTTCCTTTCTCATGATTTGCTTCCTATGAGTTCTCCAGCAGAGAATGCAAACTTCAGATCATTAAAATAAAACAAGGCAGAGAAGATTAATTTTCCAAAACCGATTCACCAATGGAAATATATTTTCGATAGCCATCGACGAAATCAATATGCGCACCATATAAAAACATTTAATTTCTGCTTGCTAAGATCGCAGCATGCCAATATGCATAATACTGACTTGACGTCGGGGTTTTTAAAAAGTTTTCCTAGTTCTTTCACCTTCTTTAGAACCGCAGGTCTAATAGTACATTATTATAGAACAGACAAATTACTGTACAGACGCTTGCATCCTAGTTTTTTTTCTACCTATTCCATATTGCTGTGATCCATGTGATATATGGGCGTGCTTGTGTGTGTGTGTGTGTGTGTGTGTGTGTGTTATTTAGGACTGTTTTCAGTTATATCACGAAAACAGATCTGCGTCCAAGACGCTTGTACTTGTAGCAGATATGCGCCAATTACGAAATTTCAAGATATAAATCTGCGTTCGACATTCTAAGGATATTTCTTTTCTTCCTGACATTTTCAAAACGATCAGAGAATGTGCAATTGACATTAATGGTTATCGTCGCCGTATTTTTTGACGTCATTTCTTTCAAGAACACTTCAGATTGTTTACTATTGTCCAACAAATGATGGACAATAGTGACGTAAGACCACATATTTTCTCATTGTGTGGGTTGTCCAAATAAAAATCAATGCGTACATGACATCGATACTCTGGATTCCTAACCCCACATTAAGAAGAAGAAGAAAAATCCATTTCACCTCTAATACATTTATTCGCACATGATTTTAATGTCATTATAAATATAACACCGCATCAAATTTGATATGTACGGCAACTACAGGATCGTCTAGGTTAGCAAGAAGTTTTTATTCCGGATAACAAATGAGCTCATGCGCGGTCAGTTACGTAAGTTTTCAAAAAGAGTCTGTTTCAAATTGTTATATAATAGAGCCAAAGAAACTGGAGAAATATCAATTCAGGAAGAAATTGATAGTTGTCTTCAAGTTTTTTTGAGGACGTAGAGTAGAGCATTTAATAGTATTTTTGGAACGTGCCTTTTAAGCTTTAGCTATGACTTTGAGCTTTATGATAGTAAATGACAACAATGCTTGAATTTTCTCATTATCCAGGCTTTTTAAATGATACGTGTTGCCCGCATTCTTCGTTAAAATACCACGGAAAACAAATAAGGACCTCTGACCCTGGATTAAACTTATTATATTTGCTGTCATGGAAGCATGCCTAACCATTCTCTCGCTTTCTTTTACTGCTGCATAAATTACTAAGATCGCAATGCAGAGACTCAAAAGTCTTAATAACTGTACTGTAATGACGAAGGAAACAAACGAAAAGTTGTATTCGTCGTATGCAACGGTTCAACATTTTCAACATTTTAAATGTGTCCATCAAAATTGACAAAAGCAAGCCTGTGGTTTCTTTGTTTTTATTTAAAAAAAGAAGGTGAAAACTCGAACTCGACCCTCAAATATCAACTTTCCAACATTCATATAAACGGCATAATAATGTCTGCTCGTTCGTATTATGACTTTCACGAACGATTAGGATGATGGATGGCAAACGATTTTGATATGATGTTTGATGACGAATATATCAAAATAGTTTTAAAAATGAATGCACGTTTTTATGCATATCATCGTGATATCAAAGTACACGGTTTGCATGTAATTTGCAACCGTTAAAGAATTTTCAAATTTAAGTAGCTTCTATACAAGAAAGCAAATATCTCTCTCCTCGACGATACGTTTATGTTCTGGCATCCAGTTAATGATCCAAATGACCCTTCAAGCGAATATATTACGTAGAACATGAAAGAGATCATACCTTTGGTGGTTTCTGATATGAAAACGTTATATCTAAGGACCTGAACAAAAAATCTTCCTTATTTTCCTCGCGTCTAATTTTTAAAAGGAACGTAAGAAGTAACTCAAGTCTTAGAAAGATCGAATTCGACACAGTCTCAACTCCTCAAGTGCGACGCTTTTCTGACAATTGTATTGGATTCTTGCTTGCCAAGCGATCACAAATAGTAACCAATAGTCAGTTTTGACAAAATAATTTATGCAGTGAACTAAACATTACAGTTTAGAGTGGGTATCGAAGAGCTATATTTAAAAAGACACACACACACACACACACACACACACACACACACACACACATATGATTGGCTCAAGAGTAATACTTAAATAATAACTATGCATCTGGTTCAGAAAGTAACCTTTTGAGCCAATCATATTTCCAACGTACCGTATTTCTCAGTAAGTAGAGCACGTTGCATATGAGCGTAAGTTTGTCCCAACTAGCAAAATTCGCGCAATTTGTACGTTTTGGAGCACGTAATTTCAGTTTGTTGCAAGGCAGACAAATTATGTTATTTTATGTTTGACAGTATTAGTATGATTCAAAGTGTTGGCATGTATCAAATTGCTAATATGTCTCATGGTGTAAGTATCACAGTCTAGGTATGTATGATAGTTTCGGTATAAACGATATTGCTGGTATGTACGGTAATATATTATGGAGTGGTAAAACAAAGTAGTAAGATTAACATGGTTTGTAAATCAAAGAAAACTAAGAAATGGCCTTAAACAATGTTAAATGATTTTAACATTTGAAGCAAATGCAATATAAATATTTGTTTTGGTACAAAATGGAAAAAAATATTGATTAGTTTGGGGGAAAATTAAGTCTATATAAAAATCTACTATATGAGACAGGGATCCAATACTGATGTCACTCTGCAGTGGAGAATGTGATGGGTGATGATTGGTCATGGACTATAGAGACCAGCATATAATGTGCGATAGGTTCTGGAGACCGGTGTAAGATAAATGATGCTGTGAGCGTCAGCTTAAACATAATGTGAATTAATCAGTGGAGAAAGTGGAGAGACCTACTGCACCTTTCTGTACCAATCTTTTATAAATCTTAATTGTATACGTTGTCCTTGTTAATGTCTTTTACATTTGATGAATTGAAGGGTCGAATGACTCTTTTGTGACACTTTTACTATGTCTGGTGTCCTGTATAATTTCCTCTTTTTCATCAGCCTGGCATTATGTCACATGTCTTCCTAAACACCAAGACATATACGTCTGGGATATTTCAAACCCACATGCTATTGCGCCTGGAATATTGATCCAGATAACAGGATCTGTCATTTCCAGATTGCAGGTTTGCACATAAAAAGGACCTGTCATCTGCATCTTGAAGGTTTACCGACAATTGTTATAACTATCGAGTAAGAATGTCTACATCTTTAGTCCGTGTTTCATTTCCTTTGTAAATGTATTAAAGATTCTAAGATGTTTATATCTTTCCGTAAAAGCCTAAGAAGGTAGAAATCATTACCCCGGCTTCAAAAGCCACACCCCAGTCAGAGTCATCATGAATGCTTATGTATGTGTCGGAGAATAGCATAACATCGAAATACATCCCTCTTTATCCTTGCAGCTATCTTAATCTCTCTTTCTGTAACTGACCGCATTTAATTCATGAAAAGGTACATGCCATTTAATACACTGCTAAGTCCTGATTTGAAGAAGGTTTTGTGTATTTTAGATAGGCTTTCCCCAAACTTGACCACTTTTATTTTGGTCAGCAGAGTATGTTTGACCTTGTTCCATTTCTTATGACGTATGGCTACGTATATAGCCTTTAATAAACTCCCATATAGCAGGAGCGCAAGCCACAAGAAACGATCCATCTAGCAACATGTTTGTATATGAGGATATTTGACTAAAGTAATTCTTGCTAGAACTTCCCGATGAATAACAGGTGGACTTTTAGTATTTTTGTTTCGGTACACCTGGCCTACCGTAAACCACCCTTCTGTCTACCATACAATCATGCATCCGATATATGATTCATCTCGTACAAAGTCTCTCCAACTGGCCTTCTTTTTCAAAATTTAAAAAAATAAATAATCGTATCTGCTGTTTTGCTTTGAATCAGGAAGGGGAATTATAAAGAACTTAAACAGAAAACCGCTGACAGCATCAAGTGGGATATGTAGGAAAGGTACAATTTCAGCCCGTTGAACATATTGCTAGCCAATGCATTTGAGTGTAAAATAAAAAGAAAATTTGCTTGTTTGAAAAACGGATATATGTCATCTCGTGGGTGAAAAATTCGAGTATCTTTGCTCACGAGTGAAAAACTCGGGTATTTTCACTCGTGGCTTCGCACACTCGAAACAAAGTTATCCATTATTCACTCGTTTCAGAGAAATATCATCGTTATATTCGTGTTAAGATTCTACCTTTGCGCATCAGACCAATCAGGGATCTGCTGTTCATAATGCAATTATAAGACAGGTATGATGTTCGCCCATTGCACGTGTTCCATTATCAATACAAGTATCAATGCAAGAGAATACAAGATGTTATTGCGCTCAGGTTTTGTGTGTGAGTGTGTGTGTGTGATTAGGATTTATAACGTAGCTTTAACAATTTATCAGTCACATTGTCACGTTTACAACATATGAGGTACACAAGGAAAAGAACAGGAATATAGTCCGTGATATCATAGCCCGTGATATCATAGCCCGTGATAACACAATGTCTAATAGTTATCATAACATTTAGAAAACACAATCTAAGAACATGCAAATATATTTATACGTAGTCACGTAAATAACAACAACTATGAGTTGATCTCGACAAATCAAAACTCCTTAACATTCTTTTTTTTTTATACCACTGTGATCTTTCTTTCTGTAGAACTGTTTCGTGATGGACAGGTAATGCTTTGATCGGAAAGCAAGTTGAAATGTAAGATACTAACCATTTTCATTATTATTTGTTGTGTGGCTATTGTGGCGCCCTGTTATTTTGTGGATATTTGACAGAGGTTTCATTTATGTATCAAAATAGTTAATGATTTTTGAGTATTAATTGGGGTACTTTAAAACTGGAGGTCCCTACATGTTTTGTTATTTCTATTGTTTGAATATTTAAAGTACTGTCTGCTTAAAAAGTTGCCGAGTCTATGTCGTTGCGACAATCTATCTCCATTTTGCCCTGTTCTCAACTGCTCTTTGTGACATTGCAAAATCCATGCCTGTCCATTTTTTAATGTAATCTTCCCTTCTCTTCTTCTATCTACATTGTCACATTTGCTAAGCCCCAGCTATAGAGTCATGTATAATCTATAATCTACCTGTCTTAGGAATATTCCCGCGGCCTTGTGTTTGATCTCTAGACATTGCCGCGGGGTTAGTGTTGAACTCATACACAATGTTACCATGACCAGCCAGAGACTGGAAACTTGAGTTGGAAAGACCATCTGTCGTATCACTTAACAAAGGCTTGCCGTTATCACACCTATATGCTGAAGGTTGTTTCAAGGATCAAAAAGAAAGTCCACTGGGTGAGCGGGACGTGTTCTTATCCGTCCCCACGTTGACAAACAGCGAGAAGGACATTGTCCGCTAAGTTTGATTGGATCTGTCCACAGTGATATCCAATCAAAATTTGAGATAGAGGGTGTGATTACAACTCAGACCCGAATGATACCTTCCGAACTTGTAAGATTAAGTCAGTATTCACCTGAAAGGATTACAGATCAAAAGGGTTTACTCTGAGAAAAGAAGCCACTCGCAATCTGGCGGCAGAACTTACAGGTAGATTCTAAGGAAAGACAAAGCTTCGAAAAGGTCAGTAAGTTATTTACTCGATTTTTGCAGATTATTACGGCATCATAATTGTAATTATTTGTAGTATGTACACTTAATTGCCACGATCGTTTAGTATGTAGAATTACCTTTATAGTGTTTAATGTACATGTGTATTTGAGAAATGGGCCTGGGCCTTAAGTAAAGAATTATGTAGATTGTTAGCTTGTGGTCAGAATTAATTTTGCAATTCTCTATTAGGTTATTTCGAAGTAAACCAATTCATTTATTAATGAGTTACGTTAGAATTTACACATGCTTAAATTGTGAATTTGGAAACATGGTTGAAGTATGTAAGATTAGTTACTGTGGACGAATGCATATATCAGAGCATGGATATTTGAATATTTGCGTACTTTGTAGCAGTTGTAAGGGAAAGAAATGCGTCTGATTATTGTGATTTTATTTAGATAACGGGATTAGGAATATGTACTGATCTGACGAAATTTAGTGATGTGTGTATAAGAAGCAATTGATACTGTGCTGTATTATAAGTTTGTTTTACCATACAAGAATTTATGGGTATCTCGATGTGAACGAATGAAAGACAGAATAAATTTAATAGCCGTTATCTGATGATAGGCAGTGTGTAGTATGAGATGAGAGGGCTAAGGAGAAAGATTGTGCCGTCCTTGTGTTTTCACAGGAAGCTTTTTAGGGGACGGAGAACTTCCGGTCCCATTGAGTCCAAAGTCTTCAAGAGTTGGAGACGGAATTGAGACTGTAGCCGAGACAGTCGAAGTCGACAGAAATGCAGTCGTGAGGGAGAAAGTGGAGGAGGAGGAGTCTAGAGAATGTTGAGGAGGAGGAGAAGAATGAATTTGGAGAAAGGTCGGGGAGCAAGAGGAGAAGGAAGTTGGAGAAATAAGAGAGAGAAAGGATACAAAAGATGAGTAGAAATACAAGGACACGTGCAAATCAATCTCATACTGCTAATCAAGTGATGCAATAGGCTTATTAAAGGGTCGAGCGGAAGGACTATAATTGGAAATTTTAGTCATATGATTATTGAATTGCTATTAAATTATTATTCATTGAATTTAACCTTTTTTGTATATTTAGCCATCTAACCGTCGGCATTGCTGAGTGGGGGGCTCGGAGCTTTAGATCTATCTTTCATTAAATTTAATTTCCAACAAAATAGACCCTGGGTGGGACTTCTATAAAAGTTTAAATAAAATATTGGGAGCACCCCACCCCAACCATATACATCGTCACATACATCTTTACTTTTTCCGGTCACTGTGCCCTGAAGGAATGTCTAAGACAGGCCAGATGTGCATGAGACATACTATACAATCTTAGTTTTACAATGGTAAGCAGATCTTCATACATCCAAATGTACCTTGGACTCTAATGCGCATTTCCTCAGTAGAGACGCAGTCTAAGTATCAGATGTTCATGTTCCTTCGATATCTAAGACATGAATTTTTCTTTCTAATTCTGCTGTCAAGGTCCATGTCTCACGTGGATACAGGAATATGGACAATTGGACATGACGAGGGAGTGAATAAGCGTGATCTAGGACCCAAGCGTGATGTTGGGCTGCACCCTAGCCAGTGCAGCTGTTGTTAATCTCCCTGTATTTTTCTGCTCCTTCAAGGTCTCCCCGCTTACTCCTCAGTTTTTCCCCCCTTATTTAGACAGGCTAGAAAGAATGAATCATAACAAATTCTGTTTAGATGTTTTGTTGTGATTTTGTTTAGAGAGAGACATAGATAAAAGTAGGTTTTTCTCGACATTGATTTTGCCTGATATCTCTGTAAAATAACACTGCATACACGTTTTATCAGGTTCTGAAGAAGAAAACAAAATTAATTTCCACGATCGTGAGATTTCGGCCAACGTTTTGAACGATGTTATATTGTCTGCAGAATTTGCTTCTTATCAACTCGTCCAAAATATTTATTATATCTGCAAATATTTAAAGTTTCATCAAAATCAGTTTTTCTGATTGAGTTTGGAGGAGGCGGCAAAGCCTCATCTAGTTCACCTTAGGTGCAAACAAGTCTTACACTATTCGAAGATCCATTTATTGAGAGATTAGAAGTACCAATTCATTTAGAAGGGTGGGGAGGGGGCAATCTGATTTCCAAGCAACATTTTCAAATCTGTTAGTATTTAAAACATGTTTCAAAATGTAATAAAAGCTTGTCCTTAAAAATAACATCATTTATTTGCCAAAACTGTATCATAACCAGCTCAAACCACAAGGAAGCAAATGCAGTCAAGTTAGTAGTTTAGGATTACCAAAGATAAAGAAAAAGTAAATTTATATAATATGTCCAACGTTTGTAATTTCTTCTAGGTATGATTACAATAACTGCATCATTCAGCTGGTATTTCATCCTATTTTAACACCTAAGAAGTCTTTTATTTATTTTTTTCTCTGATGTTCCTGCAAATTAGCAGACTAGTAAAGAATGTTGCATTAAAAGAAAACAGCATTAAAGCTTGAGCAGAAAATACATTGTTTAGGGTGAACTTCTTTGATTTTGCGTATGACGACAAAGCAAACAGCAAACATGTTGTGTCCAGGTTAGTGTGAAACATAAGTAATATAGCCTCGGTACATCTGTACTAGATTATGAAACACGAAGGAAATATATACATAACTCATTTAATGTGACAGTACCTTACGTGGTCAGATTGCAAGTCAGGGTAACCTACGGCTAATTGGGTTCAGAAGACCAGGGATATAAATAGGTTCTCTCCTCTGATTTATTGTTTATAAATCGATTAGACATGGACAAGCAGGACTTGCGAGACTACCCATCGTTCGCCATCTGATATCAGTTATATATCCGATATCACAAGCTTGTTATCCCTGCTCCTCGTTAGCAGCTGGAAGATTGCTAAGAAACTTTACACACATATTTATTGCATTGTCAAGTTGGTCGTAGACGAAAATAGTGCCCTTGGATGCTATTATGGCTACAATGGTGCAATCTATCAAATCTTAATATCGCTATTGCAAGTTTTATTGGCGTGGAATTTTCACAGAAGGACTCCTTATGACGTCTAATTGGATCAAATAATCATGTTGCCGATCTGACGTCTAACATGGCCTCGTCAGCATGTCCATCATGAAATTCTTGTTATCGCGACTCCTCCTAAACCGACATTCACATTGACACGGGATTTTCAATAACAGACTTCATATTGAGTCAAGTTATTACTAAATAAAAAATGTGACGATTTTATTTCGCCTGTCAGACACGAAGTAAATCCTGTATAGTATTTTATCCCAAACTACCGTATTCTAAGAACCATGTGTTTCACTATGCAGTGAATATCATAAATATAATGAAATATTTCAATACATACTGGAATTTTAATTAGTCTCGAACTTTCAAGTGACGGTATTGGAAATTATTTGAAAATTCAAATGCTGTGGCATTAAATATAGTCATTCAATATTATAAGATAACATGAACTTATCTGCTTTTCTGAGTAAAATGAAATTAAAACTGCTATTTAGGAATGCATTGGAAACATCTATTTAGCAGTACAGACTGTATTACTGCTATTTTGCAGAACGGACTATAATACTGCTATTTTGCAGTACAGACTGTATTACTGTTATTTGCAGTACAGACTGCATTACTGCTATTTTGCAGTACAGACTGTATTACTGTTATTTTGCAGTACAGACTGCATTACTGCTATTTTACAGTACGGACTGCATTACTGCTATTTTACAGTACGGACTGTATTACTGCTATTCTGCAGTACAGACTATATTACTGTTATTCCGCAATGGAAATATAAAAGAAGCAACTATTCAACAGCTTAGTAAACAATTCAGAAATCCGAACAGTTTCTACTGAAAACTAGGATACGTTATTTTGAGATCAGTTATTAATTTTATTCACTATTCAGTAAATTGAAAAGTCTGCTAATAAATACTGTATAAAATAACCTATAAATGAGAATTAGTGATTTTGAATTTCTGAATGATTAATAAATTGGCCAAAAATCATTCTGGAGGTTGCCATTTTACATAAAACTGCGCGATTTTTATACACCAAAAACTCCAGCTTTTTTTTTCTGAAAATTTCTTAGTGACAAATTCCTACATAATTCATACAATAATTTCATCTAATATTGAAAATAACAATTCGTTTCTCAAGTACATATGGCTGAATACAGCCATTTTAGAACACCAGAAAGAGAAATCTCAATTCGAGACCTCTACCGACATCTTACTTTTTAGGGCGCAGATGGCTATATGGTAGCGTACAGCAGATTTAATAGTGGCGTTTGTAAACAAAATAGCAGCTGACTCTATACTGATAAAAACTCAGTCTTCCGATGTATGAAAACACGTCATAGTCACAAAAGAAGGTGACAAATATATGTCACATTGTAAAATAAATTATTATCATACTTTAGTATTCAGTGAAATAAAAAACGAAAATCCATCTACGAGATTATTTTGTGTCCAAGTACGCGGACTAATCACGTCACACATAATATTGGCCAATCAAAATAGAGAGTAGATCGCACTTAAAGATATAGAATAGTGGCCATTTTTTACAATTGGAGTTAAGTCGAACTTGTATTGGTCATATCATAGTTAAACCGATATGTTTGTGACGGAAAATGCATGCGGTGTATATATACATATATATATACATACATATATATATATATATATATATATATATATATATATATATATATATATATATATATATATATATATATATATATATATATATATATATATATATATATATATATATATATATATATATATATATATATATATATATATATATATATACACTGTTCACATGTGTAGAGCATTTGATATACTATAAACTATGTAGCGAATATTACTTGTCCCTGTTTCAGGACAATACAAATCTTAGAAGAAAAGCTTATACAAACAAATGTGGTTTCATTTCATTGAGACCAGATTAATCTACAAATTCATATTTCTCAACAGATGTTGCAAATGAGACAACTTCACCTTACTTCTGTCACTCTCTCAAAGTACATAAAAGCTGAAGTGCGCCCATGAGACGAAAACGACTTCTTTCTTGCAGTATATAGTTGTTCAAATATCAAAGTGATGCAGATCAAACATCTAAAATGGCTGACATAGCAACCACCCTGAAATCCCATTATGGCTTTGTTAGTACTTGAGTGATTGATATGATATAATCCCTACTTCTATGTTGCTTTGGTTATCGTTATCTAGGAAATGATAGACCACGGTGTTATTGTCCGGATCGAGAAAACAATAAAATAAAATATGCAATTTATTGATGCAGTAACAGAGATCGGAGCAAAGATATTAAACAGAACAACACGCGCCCCAGTATGAAAAATATAACAATTTAATCAATTGCATAAACAAAATGAAACTGAACATGACATTTGAGTGATTCATTCTCTTAAAAAAAATAGAATTACAAACTTTATGTTAGATGCAATTAGCTGTTCTGTTGTTTTTTCTTTTCTAAGTATAAAAAAGCTTTGATTAAAAACATGAGAAGGAAACAATCCATTTTAGTTAAATGGGTAACTGTTTTTATATAGTTTAGAATTATGGATTTTTAAAAAATATGTAGGTTGGTCAGGGTAACCTGCATTATGCACACCTCCTCTCTTAAAGGGGACAAACGTGCAAAACTGAAATTCGCGCAAACTTCATATATAATTTGCTATATGTATATGGTTCGTTTTCTGAAAATTTGTACCTTTCATTCTTACCCGTTACGAAGAAATGTATGATTGTTGTTGTTGTTGTGGGGTTTAACGCCATTTTTCAGCACACGATAGGCTATGTATGGCGGCCAGTATTAATGGTGGAGGAAGAACCCGGGAAACCCCCGGGAAGAACCACCGACCACTTGCTACTGGCAAGTTTTCTCACATACCCACATTGACCGAATCCGAGATTCGAACCCACGCAGACAGAGGTGAGATGAATTATGGAGAACTCGCCCTGGGAAAACTCATTCCAGGTGTTAGAAGTCGCCCCATGCTGGTCGGAGAAGTCGCCCTAAGGATCATACATACTAATTCTGAGATGTCGCCACGTGGTTGTTAAAGCTTTATTTATTGTTGTTTTTCATAAACTTAATAACTTATTAAATCTACAAAATTTGCAACTTTTCCATTTGATCAATTCCGCTTCTGTACTTAACGAAAAAGAAGTGGTATCTATCCCTTTTGCTCTGCTTCATTGAATACATTTTTAATTGGAAAAATAGAGCTGGTGTAAGCACAATAAACATGATTACGTTATTTTATTATATATAACAATACCATGATCACGCGTACTAACCGGATTTTGTTGCTTTAAATGCATATTTGAACTGCTCAACGTACTTGGGACATAATGAGAAGATCATCTTTAAAAACAAATTTAAATGCCACATTTAAATCCTGGACTAAACTGAATAACATTTCACATGGTCCGAATCAGCTTGAAAGTTTGAAGAATCAGTCAAATATATGGGCCGAATTAGTCAGCGATTTGTACCGAATCAGCCTGTTCCGAGTTTGAGAGTAATTATCACATTAATGAATAATGTTAGCACAATAGATTTATCAATCAAGAAAGCTAACAGTAACATTTGTTTTAAAAAATTATATCGTGGTGTTTCGGTACGTGTAGTTATAAGAAATCTAACGAGTTTATACACATACTTTCAATTATAAGTGATTTATTTTTCTATTATCGACATTACACAAACAAGAATAAATGCAGAATGGGAAGGAGGGGTTTATTATATAACGAGTGGAAAACAATCTTGAACGTAAGTGTGGAAGAAAAATGCATATTCATCCGATGCAGTTACATACAAAATCAAACGTGCATAATAAATTGATGTTGGAAACAGAATGAAAAAGCGTAAACATTTCTTTAATGTTATTTCATTTGGTAGATAATTTCTTACTTTTCAAAGATGGAGAGAAAAGAAAAAGTAAAATAATTGAGGATTGTTCCAGTACTGCTATTATTCACACAGTTTAGAGCTGCACATTGAACCATCTTGTTTCTACTTGACACTTCGCTGCACAAATTGAATACAGCTCTTATACGTTGATCGTCTCAAATGACGTCACATCCTGTTTGTATGGAAGGGAGCTAACAAATTCGGGGCAGGTTCTTTCCGTTTGATCTCGGAATATAGGACAATATTTTGTATGAAATGTCTGTGCAAATAGAATAGATGCAAAGAAACAAATAGTCGGGATAGATTATATTCACAAACTACTAAATATCCTTCTATTTACAATAAAATTGTGCAGGTCGGGGTTTTTGTCCCCTTTAAGGAGAGAGATATGACTTCCTTTACGTCCCACAGGTTTAGTCCTATATGTTGGGATATAAGGATTTGTTGCACTATTATTAATACGTCCCACATGGTTAGTCCTATACGTTGGGATATCAGGATTTCACATGGTTAGTCCTATATGTTGGGATACAAAGATTTGTTACACTGTTATTAATACGTTCCACATGGTTAGTCCTATATGTTGGGATATAAGGATTTGTTACACTGTTATTAATACGTTCCACATGGTTAGTCCTATATGTTGAGATACAAGGATTTGTTACACTGTTATCAATTCGTCCCACATGGTTAGTCCTATATGTTGAGATATAAGGATTTGTTACACTGTTATCAATACGTCCCACATGGTTAGTCCTATATGTTGAGATACAAGGATTTGTTACACTGTTATCAATTCGTCCCACATGGTTAGTCCTATATGTTGAGATATAAGGATTTGTTACACTGTTATCAATACGTCCCACATGGTTAGTCCTATATGTTGAGATATAAGGATTTGTTACACTGTTATCAATTCGTCCCACATGGTTAGTCCTATATGTTGAGATATAAGGATTTGTCACACTGTTATTAATACGTCCCACATGGTTAGTCCTATATGTTGAGATACAAGGATTTGTTACACTGTTATCAATACGTCCCACATGGTTAGTCCTATATGTTGAGATATAAGGATTTGTTACACTGTTATCAATTCGTCCCACATGGTTAGTCCTATATGTTGAGACATAAGGATTTGTTACACTGTTATTAATACGTCCCACATGGTTAGTCCTTTATGTTGGGATATAAGGATTTGTTACACTGTTATTAATAAGTCCCACATGGTTAGTTCTATATGTTGGGATATAAGGATTTGTTACACTGTTATTAATAATTCAGTTATAATTTAATATATAAATATCTGGAAGAAAAGGGTTCCTAAACATATAGAGATAAAGAACGTGTATATAGTTGTTATGTTATTGTTAACGTTTGAACGTTTGTTCTCTCTCTCTCTCTCTCTGCAATTGAGTTCGGTACTTGAATTTGAGTGTACTCCATTTTGTTTAAGAGTTTAGAAGTGCGGACGTGATTGAAAACATGATCACGCTTTGCTTGTGTGATAAAGAATGTGGTCTTCTTGTATATATGATATAATAATTGTAATTTACAAGTAGGCTTTTAGTTTGTCTTCTATTTGATTAATTAAATAATAACTGATTTTATTTGTTTCTTGTAGTAAGATTATGATCATACACGAGTTCTCAAGTACGATAATCAGTAATAAACGATTTCAGTGTCATTCCGTATGTTTAAATTACTAAATGAGTCTGATATATTTCATTTGGAAAGTGAACGGATCTAAGATTCCATGTGTTACACAACGGAAATCAATAATTATATGCAATAAAAAGACGCAGATCTCGCAATGGAGTGATTTTTGTTTATATGTATAGCTCGGATACCTCGGCCACTACGCCTTTGCCATACATTACGTCATTTAGAAAATGATGAGATGCTATTAGACGTTTATAATAAACAAAACATTATACGGGTTCATGAACCTAGATAAAAAGAAGTCACGTGACAAGTCATTTAAATCTGGTGTATTATGCGTACAAGTTTTAATTCAAGTCAATAATTTCATATATGTTCTATATTTTTGGCCCAAAAGCTAATTTAGTCAAATAATTTTTTGAGTTTAAAGATAATTTAGTCATAGTCTAATTTTAAAGGTAATTTTGGCAATAATCATCTGACTTTTAATTAAATGTGAAAATCATAGCAATTGTGCAATTTTCAGATCGACATTTTCTAGCCTTTCGTTGTGCGTTCCTCAAAATTACCCTACCTGACTTCTTTTCAATGGCAAAACCTCGTCGACCTCATTTAGGCTGCATATTTAATGTTGACATTGTCATGAATTGTTCGATGTCCAGTTTAAGCGTAACATCTGCACGAAATGGTATCACTTTTTTAGTTTGGATATATATATATATATATATATATATATATATATATATATATATATATATATATATATATATATATATATATATATATATATATACATATATGTGTGTGTGTGTGTGTGTGTGTGTGTGTGTGTCACAAATATGTTTCATAGTTGCCTATATGATTAGGATTGATTCCAATCGAGGAGGCTAATTGTCGCAAATTTGTTGCACTATTCGAGAGCTGATTGCTAAATATACCTTATAAAAGGTACCAGCACCCAATGGCATAGTTGTCCATTATTAAATTTATTTGCAAAGTGTCAGAGTTAGAAATACGGACAGAAAACGTAATGAATGGTTATACCATGATACGTCATTCGTTTTCTTTACTTTGATGTATTTAGTTTTAAGTACTATAAACCTATTTACGGGCTTGTGTCAATTTTCATCTTGGAAGCCCTCGAGATTCGATGGAAAGTGCTGACGTCAGAGAATTTTTGTCAACGTGTCAAAAAAGCACAAACTGGTCCTGAGGAAGATATTGTACTCATTTTACGAGAGTGAAAGGTCCACTATTTTAAACACTGAGTAAATCTCTTCTTGAAAAAGAAGTAATGAATTAAGATAGCTAATTACGGTTGGTTGAAATGACAATGGTAAAATAATGATAGCTTTATAGCTAGTTCAGATGTCAGTCATCGACACGTATTACCTTGCAATGTGGAACGTGGCTTTAAAAACCGTGGTCTAAGCAGATCCATGATTGCAGCGTAGTAACGTTTATGTAATAACTTTTATTTTCTTTCTGGAAATTGCGATCTCTTAAGCAGTAGTGTCTTACTGTTGTGACGGATTCAAATATAATCGAAAATCGACATATACCGTTAATCTTATGACCATACCTCACTTTGGAAACAATGATTACACAGAAAAGCTCGCGAGGAATCTCTTCCATCTGCATCCGACATAAAATATAGCATATTGCACTCTGTACAAATAACTTCAGGTGCTATATTCACACTCGAATATCTCACTTTCTTGGAAAGGTAATCGTTTCTGCATTGTCAAGATGATGGTATAAAACCCTATCAATGTGAATATGAGTAAAGGTCGAGCGTCGAAGCCCCGCCACCAAGCGATTGCTTATGATAACGTCTATTCCTAAAGATCTTCCTTAGTGTATGCTTGAAAAGTTTGCCCAGCCGGAAGGTTTGTCGTGAAGTCGAACAAATTTGAACTATACTAAAAAAAACTAAGATTCAATGAGAATGACACCATTCTATTTCTCGCCTTCAAAGCAATATTGCAGACATATTTCAGCCAGTCAAGCTGCATTGTAATATACGAATACATATTTCCAATTTCTATGCATTGACCTCATTTTCTACAGTTTGATTTTATGCAAACGGTGAAGTGATATTGAACTATAATTTTTCACACATCGATCAATTCTGCGCACTATGTTTGGTTCCAGGCAATTTTATGTGAAGTTTTTCTGTATTCACGCCTTACACCATAATAACAACAACAAGCCCCCACCCACCTACCCTTGTGATTTCCGATCAAATTTGACAAACCCCAGTTTAAAATCGCTCATTAGAAGTTAAAATGCGATTGCACTGACCTTCCTGCACTCCAATACTCTCTCCTTTTGCATAAGAACGCATGTGGTAAGCTTTACAAGCCAATCTTAAGAATTTATTGCATGTCGCTTCGATAACATGTTTCAGCAGCTGTCAAAGGTCAGGGTCATATAACGAGCAAGGGATCTCACTAAAATGGACACGAGTTTGCTTATGAAAGACTGAAATGCGCAGAAATCAAGAACATCGAATGCTATAACAACACGTGCCATATACAAGCGTAATGTTAAAAATATGAATAGCCTGGCATCAACCATTTAAAAAAAATTAAAAAAAAAATATTATAAAAAGCTCCTCAGATAACTGGCATGACCTGCTCTGGCACTCTACCCTGTATTATTACATAAAAATCGACTACTCTGGCTAACGAAGATGTGGCTCTGTATTCTGTCGCAGTGAAGGGCCTAATCAAAGAAACATTCGAGGTACCTAAAATTGAACGCTTTGTTAATGAAACCTGCTGATATGATGACAGAACGAAAGTAAATGGAAATTATAAGGATTATATTTACTTTATGAGTGATTAGGTTAATTTTACACATCGATAAATACCCAACCATGATCATTGGATCCTATATCCTTTTACGTGCAATAATGAATATTACGGAAGCCTATTAAGGTCATGAAAATAATAAGAAAAAGTTAGAGAAAAATCCCGTGCGAGCGCTGTACAATGGCATAGTATTAGCGTGCTAAAAAGTTTCCACACCAGCTGTTTGCAGCTCGCTCATCGTCATTAGAATGTGTTTTGGGTGGGGTGGATAATGTCATGACTTGCGCGTGAGTTGGATTTAAGTGAGAAACAGTTGTGCAGGGTCACTTCCTTACATTCGTCCAGGCCTGTTTGAGTCCAAAAGCGTGAAAATATCGGTACGTCTCGATGCAGTGGACGGCCATCAGTTCCTACTGTACTTGACTTGATGTCCTGCGATGTCTACAGAACTTATGCCATCTGCCTTCACATGGGCATATCTGTTCGGCCGCCTGATCCACCAGAAAGGACTTTCCAGAGGGAGACAGGTATAGCTATCCACTCTGGGTCAACTGTGACAGGTAGTACCTTTTACTGTTGCTTCCGGTAGCAGACGTAGCTTGGCATGATATTGGCTCCAAGCAGTAACTGTATGAGAAAAATCTTGCACTTTCTGTGGAATAAATATCACATGTTGAACGCGTATTTTACGGAGTTTAAATGTTTCACTCTTAGCTTTTATTTTATATACATTTTACAGAATTTTATCGTCTTTACCTGTCACAGTTTTTCTTCTTGCATTTCTTGGTGACCAATAATTTGAAAGAATGTCTCTTCCTATAGTTTTTATACAATTCTTCATATGTATATTTTTAGAACTTTAACATTAATAAAAGCTTTGATGAAGTTTGTACACCTTTTCGCCTTCCTAAGGCTGTCCAGCCTGGTCAAGGGTAAATTTTATGTCTATAAATTTCCTACAAGTTCTGCAAGAATTAGGCATCCAACAGTTTAAGTCTTCTGTCTATCACCCTAAAAGTCAGGTTTCTTTAGAAAGATTTCATCTAACTTTAAAGAAGATGATTCAGTCATATAGCTTTGATACAGGATAAGCTTGGGATGATGGTCTTCATTTTTGCTGTTGAGGATCAATTAAGAATTTTTAGTTTTTAGTCCTTTTGAACATGTTTTTGGACATATTGTCCCAGAACTATTTAGTTATTCAAAAATAATCTATTTTCAAATGAAGATTCAAGGATTAATCTTCTTGTCTATATCTCTGATTTTAAATAGCAGTTGTCGGAGGCTTGTATGATAGCAAGAACTTATCTTCACTCTACGCAGTCACACATTAAATTAAGGTATGACAGAACTAAAAAGGAAGGAAGTTTTCAGTCTGGTGATACGTGTTCTGGCTCTCTTGCCCATAAATCAAAATCCTCTTACAGCTAAGTAGTATGGTCCTTATACAATTGAAAAGAATGTAAATGACTTAAATTATATCACTAGCACTTCTGGGAAGTAGATGCACAAATAACTTTGTGAAATAAATATGCTAACAGATTATTTTGATTGAGAAAGCACTGTTAGTCATTCAATCAATTTAGTTATACCTTTCCCACATAGTGAGTATTTAAACGATGGCATATATCTGACTGTAGTGACTTTGGTTGTTGTTGTTGTTGTTGTAAGGTTTAACGCCATTTTTCAGCACACGATAGGCTATACATGGCGGCCAGTATTAATGGTGGAGGAAGAACCCGGGAAACCCCCGGAAAGAACCACCGACCCACGAGAAGCTACTGGCAAGCTTTCTCACATACCTACATTGGCTGAATCCGAGACTCGAACCCACGCAGACAGAGGTGAGATGGCAGTGATCCGTAACAAAGAGCGCTTTAGACCACTCGGCCACTTGGGGCCCCCAGTGACTTTGGTATAACCAATCTTAGGAATTTAGAAATATTAACAATCTGAACAAGAAACTTTCAGATCTATAACCACAGAACAATACAGTGAAGTAAAACAAGTCTTATATGAATATGAGCTCTTGTTTCCTGATGTTCCAACACGAACAAATAAAATCTACCATGCCGTTGAACTTTAGATCCTACACATGAAATAGCATCCTTACGGGCTGAATCCTCTCAAACACGAATGTTTGAAAAAAGAATTAAAACCAGAATATTTATAAATATTCTATCACAAGTCAATGGTAAAGAATATTCCGAATCGGTTCCAGTAGAGTCGAATGTGCTGATGTATCAATAATCTTGAATGAGTTGATGTACTACAATGATATATTCCAGAAGGTCTTAGTCCCAAATGTCAATGAGCATATTGTAATTACAATAAATAATGTAAATAAGTGATTCTTTTCAGATTATATATGAACAGAACCAAATGTGACTGATACTAAAATAGGAACGAATAAAATCTTCAGATGCAATTCATTTTAAAGGTACGATTTGGTATGTTGGTTTATTTAACTTTTTGTGTGACGGTGAGTGAGGAAATGTAGATTTGTCTTTTTAATAGACCTGGGGAAAATGTATGGTAATACATCAGTGCTATCAATGGCGCACTAAAGGCGATACTGATACGTGTATACGGCTACATAGATGCTCCGCGTCCAACAGTGATATAAACACATTTTTATGTAAAAAATGACTCGTATGTTAATATATTATTCGATATATTCATTCTTATTAACTTTCTTTTGGGTTTCCAATCGGAAGAGAGCAGTCTGTGACGTAACTTGGTCTATATAGATTCGCTAGCGCCTGTGTGCAGTCAATCTATGCGACAGTTATTCAACATGACGGACACTCAGAAAACGATCAGTTGGGGTGCACCAGCAGTGGAGACCACCCAAGGGAACCCGAACTTACTTTCAGAAGAGGTAAATTGGGATTTTGTGGATTTTCTTACCTCGCAAGAATTTGTTCCGGAACCTTCGTCTCCTTCATTACCGCATGTGGAGAATTTTAGACAGAAAGAAGAATTGGAGAAATTTATACAACGACAAAAAGGAAGCGGAACAAGCTTTTCTCCTACAGCAACAACAGCAAGAAGAAGAGGTAAGAAAAAAAACAAGAAGAAGAAGAAGATGCAGCAACAAAGAAACAAGGGTGTGAAAATCAATCGGTCACAGTATTGTTAGACATTTTAGCGGAGTTAAGAAGTCTGAAACAAATGTATCAGACTTCTTTATTACGACCGAAGAGAATACGACCTTCCCGAGCTAAACACGTCAACCCTGTGACTAAGCCTACCGTACCACCCTTAGTGATTTCAACCAAATCATCATCATCAACAGTACGCAATCCAGAAGTAGGCCTCGGCAGTGGCAAAGGCTTAAGACAGTTAACGCTGATTGCTTAAACTCACCCCTACACCAAAAAAGGCCCTTTTCAGGGCCACCCACGTCTCTCGAAAAGAGATAGCCTTTCAATTGCCAATAACTCAAAAAAAAACAAAACATTTTACCCCTATAGTACGTATCTGTGTATGAGTGTGTGAGTGTACGTTCTTATTTTAAAATCAAAGACACTTACCTTTTTATACCTAATTTATTCTTTTATAAATATTAACAATCCAATTCACAATTCACAACAGAGCACTTTAAAAAGTTCATACACTTCTTCTGCCTCATAGTTTAGTCTCTCTGTTTTTTAAATTTCTTCACCGTCACATTCTTTTACTCCTCTTCCTCCTCACTTTCTTCCCTTCTTCTTTTCTTCTCCTGTTTCTTTTTCTTTACGTGGCTGCTTTCTTCCTCTGAAGAATCCCTCTTTTCTTCTGACTCCTCTTGTTTCTTTTTGGGCAATCTGGAGACCAATCCTTTTTCTTGACAATAATAACAGGTATCTTGACTTCTGTCTTTTCTAGCCCCTTTTTTTCTTTTTTGACGGTCTGGACACTCTGAAGACCAATGCCCTTTCTTCTGACAGATATAGCAAGTATCTTGACTTTTATCTCGCAAGGAAGGAGAGTAGTCCGTCGGCTGGTCTGAAGAGAATTTTCCAATGACCTCTCGCAAAGCTCTGATGAAACGTTCAATTTGGGTAGTCTCTTCCGTCGTTGTGCTCGTTTTGAGAGTGAAATGAATAGTGAAAGGACAAGACACATACCCTTTTATATACGCTGGTCTGCCATGACTATAAATTAGTCAATGGTGTTTTAACTTGAGTCATTTGACATTTTACACTCAAGATGAAACGATCCAATTCATTTGTGAAGAAAGAAGAAGAAAGTAAGAGGCAGAAACGTGATCTATCGACTCGTACCAGGGCTGAAGTCTTGGCACAAATTCATGCCAGTGATTTTGAAGAGGACATGAGTGAACCAGAATCCGAACCCTCTAAACAAAGTTCACCACCCTTAGTCAACCCTGAAAAGTACTATTCCATTCGAGAGACAGAAAAGTGCTCCTCTAGAAGATTTAGAACCACGGCTAACAAATACACGGTGAAGTTTAAAGATTTCAAGTCCGAAGCACCGTTGGAGAAAGCAGAAGGGTTCATCACTGGGGTGTGGGATTCTTTACTTACCACACTCAAGCGACAATGTCAACCCAAAGAAGACGATCGCTTGAGACTTTCCATACAACACGACGGTTTGAAATCCCCTATATGGATCGAGTTTAGCAGCCCTGCAGAATTGACCGCTTCCAAAGTCATGGACAAGATTCAACACGTACAACAATCCAATGACAGTTTGACATCACCGATGGAAAAGCCACACTGGACATGACCCACATCTCTCCTCCTCAAGGGACTGGACGCAAAAAGATGTTATTGGTGGACGAGCTTCGCAGCACCAAAACAAGTCTCGTCCGAATTCACAACCCTCAAGACCAGATGTGTTTAGCCAGGGCCATCGTGGTGGGACGAACCTATGCCAACAAGAACGACACGGTAGAATGGAAAAGAACCTGGAAAACTATTCAACAATCTGACCAAGCCAAACAACGAAACGAAGCAGAACTCCTGTTACAACAAGCTGGCTTGCCCAAAGACACACCCTGTGGCATTCCTGAGATGCAAAAATTGCAAGATGCCCTAGCTCCACGATACACCTTGAAAGTGCATCCTCAAGAAATGCGTGGGCCTCTGTTGTTTCGAGGCAAAGACTTTAAGGATGGAAAATACATTCACGTCTATCATCACGATGACCATTTCGATACCATTACCAGTATCACCGCATTCCTGGGATACGGTTATTACTGTGAGAAACGTGACTACGGTTATAACAATCGAGAGCAACACAAGCATTGTGGATCGAAATGCTCAGGATGTTTGGCCTCTCCACCCTGTCAGAGCGAAGGACAAGAACCAGTGCATTGTTCAACTTGTCTGCGCACGTTTGTCAGCCCTGCCTGTTACCAACAACATTTGAAGACGCAATGTTCACAGAAGAAATGCGCTTGTCAACTGCTGAGATTGTGCCCCACGTGTGGACAAGGCCTACGTACCAATAATGCCAAGGGACACGTATGTTCAGGAAAGAAAAAATGTCACATTTGTCATCATATCGTGGACTTGGAACACCAATGCTACGTGCAAAAATAATACCCCAACCAGAGAAAGAGGACGGTCACAAGAATAAAAAAGGCAATTTCATCTTTTTCGATTTCGAATGAATGCAAGAGACTGGCATTCACATTCCTAATTTCTGCGTGGCTCATCGAGCGTGCGAAAAGTGCATTCAAGAACCTATCTTCAGTCATTGCCCTCACTGCAGCAAGATTCCTGGAGGGCGTGAAAAAATCTGTTGGGGACCGAACACGCTAGCCGATTTCGCACAATGGGTCTTAGACCCCATTGACAAGACGTGGAGCCAAGAGGACATCGAACGTTATGGAGATTGTCATCGTCATGCCACGGTGATGGCTCACAATTTCTCCGGATACGATGGATAGTTTCTTCTCAGATACTATACAGAGCATGGCACCGAACGTCCTAAAGTGACTTTGAACGGAGCCAAAATCATTTTCATGCAAGTGGGACAAGTACACTTTAAAGATTCGATGAGTCATGCCTTTGAGTCGAATGCCTAAAAGGTTTGGAATGACAGAAATGGCTAAAGGGTACTTTCCACACTTTTTCAATACGGAAGCCATCCAACAGGCCGTTCTACCCCATTTGCCTGAGACTCACTATTACGACCCTGACAACATGCGTACCGAACAACGAGAAGCTTTCTACGCTTGGTACCAGGCTCACGCCTCGGACCCTTTCGACTTTCAGGAAGAAATGCTAAAGTATTGTCGTTCCGACGTGGACATTTTACGGCGTTGCTGTGGAAAATTTCGAGAACTGTTCATGGAACACGGAGGGGTCGATCCTTTGAAAGAAGCTTGCACCATTGCCAAAGCGTGTTCCTAGTGTACCGCCAACGATTCATGCCTGAAAACACCGTAGCTGTCATCAGTCCTCAAACGACCAACTATGTCAAACGTCAATACTCGGTCAAAGCCCTACGCTGGTTACATTACTTGTGCGACAAGGAAGACAAGTGGATTCAGCATGCCCGCAACGGAGGAGGCGAAATGACCATCGGAACGCATTCGGTTGATGGCTGGGACATAGAAAACCCCAAGATCGTGTACGAGTTTAACGGTTGCTTATTTCACGGATATCCCGTCTGTTACCCTGATCGCGGCACTAAAAATCAGTTTTTACAACGAACCATGGAAGACTTGTACCAGGACACTTGTCAGCGACGCGTAAAGTTAGAACCGGAAGGATACCAAGTGGTGGAAATGTGGGAACACCAATACGATCACCGTTTGAAAACCGATCCCGAGTTTAAACGCCTCGTGGAAAGTTACCAGTTCATGGACCCGCTGAACCCGAGGGATAGTTTGTACGGAGGAAGGACCAATGCCACCTGATTGCTGTACCAAGCCGACGAAGAGAAAGGAGAAGAAATGAAATACTTGGACGTGTGTTCGCTGTATCCCTACGTGTGCAAATATTGTCGCTTTCCTGTAGGGCACCCACAATTGTTGACGGAACACATCGACCTGAAAAACATTCGACAATACGAAGGTCTGATCAAGTGCAAAGCCTTGCCTCGCACGGACTTGTACCATCCCGTGCTACCTCACCATTTCCAAGGCAAACTGATGTTTCCTTTGTGCCGTACTTGTGCCGAAACGTGCAACCAAGACCAACCTTGTCAGCACACCCAGGAAGAACGGGCCTTGACGGGGACGTGGGTCAGCGTAGAATTGTTCAAAGCTCTGGACATGGGATACCAACTGTTAGAAGTGTACGAAATTTGCCACTTTCCCAAGACACAACAATACCACAAGGGTGACCCCACGCAGAAAGGCATTTTCGCAGACTACGTGGATGCCTTTTTGAAACTGAAGCAAGAAGCCAGCGGCTATCCGTCCTGGTGTCACACTCCCGAAGACCAAAAGACATTCAAAGAGAAATACTATGAACAAGAAGGCATCACTTTAGATCACATCGAGAAAAACGAAGGCAGGCGATCGTTTGCCAAAGTGATGTTAAATTGCTTGTGGGGTAAAATGGCAGATCGACCGTGTTTACCCAAGACGGAATATTTGACCGAACCTTCCAGCTACTTCCAGATGATTCACGACAAAACCAAATTCATGAAACACGTGGACGTCGTTCGCGAGGATTTGATCTTGGTCAATTACGAAGAAGATCTGGACTTTGTACAAGACGACCCCTTTGGAAATGTTATCATTGCGGCTAACGTGACAGCTCATGCTCGCTTAAAATTGTACGAAGCTTTAGAACTGTTAGGGGAACGCGTCCTGTACTTTGACACGGATAGTTGCATTTAGATCCATCACCCGAGTCAACAGCACCCTGACATCGAAGGAGACCGTTTAGGAGCCTGGACAGACGAACACCCCGACGACAAGAGTCTAAGTTTCGTCAGTGGCGGTCCTAAAAATTACGGTTACGAATACCGGGACAAGCAAGGAGAAGTGCATACGCAGTGCAAAGTGAAAGGACTGACTCTGAATTATCGTGCCAGTCGAGTGGTCAACTTTGGGGTATTGAAAGAAGCCTTGCAGTCTAGAGAAGATGAACACTTTAAAGTGACCACCTATCAGCCCAACAAGATTGTACGTTTACCCACTCACCACATCGTCAGTCGACCCTTGGAAAAAGTCTATCAAATCGTGCACCAGAAGCGAGTGCGACTTCCCAACCACTTTACTTTTGCCGTATGGACACGTCGGTATTGGCCTGTATATAAAAAGGAACCCTAGGCAAGATCGATAGTTCATTGTGACTACCAAGACCAAGGGAACAAGATGAATACTTTCAGAGAAACACAAAACAAGTTCAGACAGGCACACTTCAAGTGTGGGGCTTCTGAAGTGGAATGCGATTGTGAACCTTGCGATGGGAACGATGCTGTACGCTGTGACCTTAGCGATGCCGTAAAGCATCATGGGAACTTTAGTGTCACTACCCCTAAAATGGAAAGTGATGTTGTGCGTGTCAAACCTCAGGGATGCGAAAGAGATGCCGCTCGTCCTCTTGGACACTTTACTGGGTTTCGTTTTAAAGGTGAATGTCCACCTTCACATCCACCCCCCTACGGATGTCATCCAGCCCTGAGCAAACTCCTGTCCATGTCACCCTACCCTCATCGAAACGAACCTGTGAAAGACGAATATTCGTTCCCTGTACGTTTGTCAGAATACTGCGACTTTGAAAATCGTCTTCAATCGTTCAAAGGAAAATGGCCTAAGTATCTGGAAGTCCCGACCCCCGAAGAATTAGCCAGAGCCGGATTTTTCTACTTGGGCGAAGGAGATAAAGTCAAGTGCTTCAGTTGCGGTGTGTCACTTCACCACTGGGAACCGCAAGATTCGGCCTACGTAGAACATGCTCGATGGTCACTGAATTGTCATTAATTACCCTTAGTGGGACCGAGACATTGAAGTAACTTACCATAACCTGTTTATGGATACTTTATAAGAGAACATTCGTGCTTTGCCTGTGGAGTTGAGAGAAAGAATTTTCCGAGAGCTGGTCAAAATACAAGTCAAACGTAAAGAACAGTTGCATCCGTTACGTCACCGGTGTTTGAACCACTGGTACCTGAATGCTATACAAGGACTGATTCAGTTGAAAGTATTCCATTGGACAGACATTGATCAACGATCCCCTAGTTTTAAAAAGGATTGGTTTGCTATTGATGATTCTATCTACTACATTGTAAACTTACTGCATCGAATTCCAGAGGAAGAGTTAACGAATTACCAACATCTTGTACACAATGTCAACTTAGTGAAAGAGGAAACTTCTGAACGAATTGTAATGTGTAAATTAGTAACTAAACGATTTAAATTCGACAATGAAGTAAAACAATGTCTGTGCAAACGGTACATTTCTTGTGTCAGACAAAAGAGGATTTAGTATGACCTATTCATGGATACTTTACAAGAGAACATTCGTGCTTTGCCTGTGGAGTTGAGAGAAAGGATTTACCGAGAGCTGGTCAAAATACAAGTCAAACGTAAAGAACAGTTACGTCACCGGTGTTTGAACCACTGGTACCTGAATGGTATAAGAGAACTGATTCGTCAGAAATTGTTTCAGTGGTCAGACCTTGTTCAATACTTCCAGGCCCCCGATGATCCACGTGTTGATCATTTTGGTTACTTCGAGATTCACCTAGTGCAACACACTGAGGAAGACAAGTTAAAGGATTACCAACATATTTTACGTGGAATCTACTTAGCGGAAGAGGAAACTTCTAAATAAACTCTGACGTTTAGGTTACAGTATGCAACATTTAGATTCCCCACTGGAGAACGAAGATATCTGGCCAGAAAGTACGTGTATTGTTTCCGAAACAAAGAGAGTGTAAAAACAGGCTGCCATGCCACGACTTTTATCACATGTAATTGAACAGATTCCGTGGAAGGAACTCAATGACCGTATTCAAACCGTGGATCATTACCATCAATTATTACAAGAACTGTATCCATTCAATTTGGGTAGACAAGTGGTGTGTGTCTTAGTGACTTGTTTTCTGGGATTTCGTTTACCAGCCGATTCCTTGTGGACTCTTTAGGATGAGTACTTACCACCCCAATGGCCTTAAATGGTCACGAAAAGCTCCTTTTGCTTAAAGCCTTGCGTTTTCATCTGGATACTTCTCGACCTCAACAGGAAAAAAAGATTCGTCAACTTTTAGCTACCGAAGACGTGTATGACGATGTGTGTGTAGCTTGTGACTTATACCCCCATTGGAGAGATGTTCGTGACTGGAAAAAGGGGGGTTTTGAGGCATGGACCCAAGAAGTGGCCCAGTATGCACGAGATTTGTTCAAGGAAAAAAGTTACTTTTCAACCTGTGTTAGTGACAGTGCCAGAAGAACCCGTTACCCAGGACAGGACTGTCGTGGACAGGCCTGAAAGACCCTTTCGGGAGGACACTTGTGTGACCTTACCCCCTATAGAACTGGTCAGAACATTACCCAAAACATGTTGTTCAGACACTTGTTTCTATTCCACGTTGATGGTTTTGATGTGCCTTTTATCCTTGTACTTAAGCCTTTGGCTTTTATGTATTTTTGTCTTTCGTATTCATGTTTAAAACATTCAATAAACGTGTCCTGAAAAAAGTATATAAACTCTCGTCTTGTTTGTTTTCGTGTCACAAGTGACATTCCTAACACTATGGCTACCTCTGCTGTCTCTGCTCCCTCTTCCTCTACTGTCAAAGTCATCGACGAACACTTAGATCGTGCCAGTTGGGAGGCTTTGTATCTTCGCCATCCCTTTAACATGCTCATTGCTGGACCTAGCGGTTCAGGCAAAACCGAATTCGTCAAACGTTTGATCGAACATAAACATCATTTGATCGATCGTCCACCTCAACGCATCGTGTGGTGTTACAAAGAGTGGGAAACGGCGTATAGCCTCTTGCTAGAAAGTCAAGGCGATTCCATCGTGTTTGTGGAAGGCATTCCTAAAGAAGTCGACGGCATCGTCTCTGACTCCCGTCAAACCCATTTGGTCATTTTCGACGACATGTTAGGAGAAGACGAAGAAGAAATTAAACTGTGGTTCACGCGCAAAGGGCATCACCGTAATGCCAGTGTCGTTTACATCACCCAAAATTTGTTTCAACAAAGTAAAGCCCATCGCACCATCAGTCTCAATGCGCATTACGTGGTCTTGTTTAAAAGCCCTCTAGATAAATCGCAAGTGCAAGTCTTAGCCAAACAGTTAGGAACGCCTTGGCTGACTCAGGCGTACGACGATGCCACTCAAACTCCACATGCCTGTTTACTCGTCGATTTGAAACCTACGACTCCCGATGATTTGCCATTTCGTACCCACTTGTTTCACCACTGGGGCCAAGACGGAGGGCCTGTCCTGTACACGTCTCCGTCCTCGACTTAACTTCACTCCACAAAAAAATCTATAAAAACCTCAGACACTTTTCGTCTGTCTCACACAGTTTGAACATGACGTCCCTTCAGTCGCATCTTTCCGTCAAATTGATTCGTGCCTTGTATGGCATCAGTCGAGAAAAAAATCCACAAATACGAGCTCGTGTCTTAGAAGCTAGTCTCAAAGAAGTCTTACGATGGTTCACGGTGACAGCACATCAATTACTACAAGGGATCATTCAGATTTCTCATCAAACCAAACGCTTTTTTGATCGAAACAAAGTCGCTTTGACTCAACTGGCCGATCCCCGCATCGACACTCAAACCAAAAAACCAAATCATTTTGAAACCTGGAGGGAGCGGTACTCTAGGAGGGGTCATCATTCGCTCTCTCTTAAGATGGGATCCTAATGCCCCCAAAGTTCTCCCCAAGAAAAAAGTCAAACGAAGCTCCGAGAAGAAGAAAAAGACCAGGTCCCCAAGGAGAACTTCTCCAGTGGCGGTACCCTCCTCTTACCAGACACCACCCCGGAAAAAGAAAAGAAGCCCCCAGAAAAAGAAACAGAGAACAAGTCCTCAGAAATAGAAAAGCCCACAGAAGAAAACTAGTCGCAAGAGAGGCACTTCGGCCAGGACGCAACCTTACACTCGCAAACCACGACCTGCCACGCAGTGACTGCGTCTCCGGCAGCCTCACGTTCATCCACTTCTCCGTTGATGACACCAAGAACTGAAGAGTACTTGGAGACGTTGATCACACCAAGAACGTCTCCGTTGATGACCCCAAGAACTTCCCCAGTGGCAGGACCCTCCAATTTAGTGGCAGTGGCTGCTGTTCACAAAGTATCTTCTCCCAAAATCAAAGTCCAAGAATGGTCGGGCATGTTACAAAGTTTACTGGATTTGTCCAAGCAAGAACTGGCTCGATTTAGTCCGTTGCGTACCCCTGCACGACGTGTCATGCGTGTCCTGAAGTTGATACGACGTAAAGACAATCAGTGGCGACGCGTTCCAGTATAAAAAAGGTGTGTGACCAAGTAGGGTATCAGTGTTTTTTGGTGCTGAAGACTCAAAGATGTCACCCTCCAGAAAACATCCCTCTTCTAAAGAACCCCAAGGAAAGAAAAGGAAAGGCCTGCCTCCTCGTTTAGTCAAACATAGGGACATGTTATCTGTCCTGTCCAAAGCTTCTCCACCCCTATGAAAAAAACTCATTCAATCAGCTTCCAAAGAGGTCATCGATACCGGGTGCGAATGTTGTTTGAACGTCTTGAAAGGTACGATCCCTTTGTCCAAACACCAGAAACAATGCTTAGGCAAACATCGTCACGTTCTTCGCCAAATGGTTCAAAAGAAAATCCCCCTTCGTCAAAAGAAGATGTTAGTCCAACGTGGAGGCATTTTACCCCTCTTGTTAGGTCCATTGTTGAAAGGAGTCTTGGGAACCATGTTGGGAGGACTGGTGGGAGCAAGATAAAAAGGCCCTCTGAAGTCCCAAGATCTCAGAATCGACCCTTGCCAACCCCATGGAAGGACGAAAACTAGCTTTAGTGCCTTACAAACGATGGATGGAATACCATCGTTGGCAAGAACAACACACCCCGCATTGACCTCCCAATCCCCATTTGAGCGAAATGTCCCAGTTACACCATGAATTGCAGTCCTTGATGTATCGCCAAGATTTTGTCCGAAACAAAAAAATCGCACAAGTACGCAAGTTTGCCTGAAGTCGCACCCGAGTGGAAGGCATCGATCATCAATGGCAAGCCGATTTAGTCGATGTCTCTCATTTGGCCAGCTACAATCGCGGCCACAAATATTTCTTTTGTGTCACCGATGCCTTTTCCAAATTTGCCTGGGTCGCACCCTTGACTTCCAAATCGAGCGGCGAGTTAGTGCGAGCCCTTCAACGAGTGTTGAAACAAAGCGGTCGTCACCCTCTTCGATGGCAAACGGACAAAGGTACCGAATTTCTGAACCAAGCTTTCCAAAAAGAATTAAAGAAACGTGACATTCATTTTTTTACCACCGAGAATCCCGAAACCAAAGCCAGCATCGTGGAACGTTTTCAACGCACTTTGAAAGAACGCATGTGGAAATATTTTACTCATCACCACACTCTGAAGTACATCGACATCTTACCGCACCTGGTGCAAGCGTACAACCAATCTTACCATCGAAGCATCGGACGTGCCCCGCAAGAAGTGACTCCCGACAACGAAGTGTTGGTGTTTGAGCACCTGTTTGGTACGTCCCCCGACGAGGGCTTTCCCCAAGAAAAGCGGAGTGTTGGTCGTAGGAGATTGGGTACGCATTGGCAAAACCAAACGCACTTTCGACAAAGGTTACATACCTAACTGGACGATCGAATTGTTTCGTGTCACTGGACGAGTGCATGGTCGTCATCCTGCCGTCTATAAATTGGAAGACATGAACGGAGAAGTGTTCAAAGGAACGTTTTACTTACCCGACTTACAACGTGTCACCAAAAAAGAAGACGACGTGTACGACATCGAAAGCATTCTCGAACGCAGAACCCGTAAAGTGGGCAAAAGGCGTGTCAAAGAAGTCAAAGTACGTTGGAAAGGATATCCACCCAGTTTTGATTCTTGGATCGACGCTTCGCAAGTCATCGACTATAAAAAGAAGTGACCATCATGCCCTTTCACACAGACGCAGCTACGTCGACCACTCCTTCACCTAGTTCTTCTGTGCAAGATTTACAAAAACAACCTTTGTGGGTGTGGTGTGGAGAACGTGTGCCTAAAACTCAAATCGTCTTTTTCTGCCAAATCTTCGTGGTGTATTGTGTCATCGGGGCAGCCATTGCCAATTTGAGTTTGCAACAAGGAGACAAACAATTGTGGACCATTTTATTGAGCAGCTGCATCGGTTACCTGCTCCCTAATCCCTCCCTGAAATTCTCCTCGAACGGGAACAATGGAAACCTTGTGTCCAGTGCCAGTGTCAGTCACCATTCCAATAACAACAACAACCCTATTTTGGGCGGACACACGCCTCTGACGTCCAGTAACCCCTCGGACAGCCACAGAACTCTGGAATTATGAGTCACCAAAACCAATTTTACTTAACCTTACCCAGTGACAGTTTCATGGAGGTGTTTCCCAAGAACACGTTGTGCTGTTACACGGCCAAATTACCTCAGACCATCCCATTAGATCACGAAGCCCATTGGGAAGTGGCTTTAGTAGAAATCATTCACCCGACCCAAGTCCTCAATGTCCTTCCCAATCAAAACTTTTGTACTATGGAAGGTCATGACGAGCAAATGGAACAGTACTTGGATACCCATGGCAAATATAACACAAAAACCCCTGGCACACAAAATCAAAAGTACACCACCTATCACTTGTTCATTCCCCCAGGCTATTATTTTAGTGGTCAACATTTGGTGAGCAGCATAGCGTCCAGGTTTAATGTCGTGTTTCTGAAAGCTTTGGAAAGTGTCAAAAAAAAGTGTCACCATGGAATACCACAAATCAGCTCGTCGCTTCTTGATGAAATTTGACGGCAGTAAAATCGTGTCCATTTTATTTTGTCCTGAATTTTTGACATGTTGGGCGGAGACATGGACATGAGAATGGCCATGATGAAGAAAAACGAATTGCCAGTCATTTACGACAACGAGTCTTTTAGCATGTTATTTCGTGCCCCGGTAGAACTGAACCAAGGACTGAATTTGATGTTTGTGTACTCCGATGTGGTGGAGTATAACGTGGTGGGACACCCCTTCGCACCGTTACTGCGTGTCATTCCTTTCAAAGTGGATTCTGCCACGCTCGCTGACGAGAAAGGTGGAAACACTTACCACGTCCACCGCGAATTTGTACATCCTCACTATTTGCCTGTCAGCAAGTCGTATGTGGACACGGTCAACATTGCTATAAAAGGAGATCTGGGACAAAATATTCCATTCACCAAAGGAAAAGTCACAGTGAAACTCCATTTTCGAAAACGGTTCTCTCACGACTCGTAAGTCATGTTTCCAGTACCGAGGGGTTGCTCGACAGCGAGGACACGGTTTAGGAGATATGCTAACGTCGGCCTTTCGTTCGGTGGCCCCCGTGTTGAAACCGATGGTGACACGCGGATTGCACGCCTTGAAAGATGCGGCACTGACACAAGGCAAAGAATTTCTCCAAAATGTCATCATCGACAAACAAAACCCTAAAGAAGCCTTCATGAGGGCAGGCAAAAATGTCTTGCTGCAAACGGGCAAAGACCTTTTGGGCCGACGAGAAACACCTATAAATGCTCTGCACGCTACCGAGTCAGGCATTCAGCAAGGACAAGGCAGAAAGAGACGACGAAGAAAACACCATTTCACCAGACTTCACACTTCTAAAGCTAGAAAGGCAAAGAAAAGAAGAACCGTTCGAGACTTAGACGTTTTCGATTATTGAGACACAGAGAAAAATGATGCACTGAGAGTCTTGCGTTTGTTCCAAGTCGGAACTGGATCTGTTTGCCATGCCCCCCACCATGATGACGATGCAAGAATCCCAATGGGTGGAATTTCACCCCGTCTCCTCTTTGACGGATTCCGTTCCCATCGAGTTTGAAATCAAAGGACAGCCCGAAGATTACATCTATCTGAATAGCAGTTACCTGTACTTGAAAGTGAAAGTGATCAAAACGGACAACACCAATCCAGGAGGCGATGCTAGAGTAGCTCCTGTCAACAATTTCATGCATTCCTTGTTCAGCGAAGTGGACTTGTACTTGAATAACAAACTGGTCAGCAGCAGCATGGATACTTACCCATATCGTTCCTACCTGGAAAATCTCCTGACGTACGGAAAAGAAGCCAAGAATACTCATCTGGATGCTTGCGTGGTATGGAAACCTGACACGGTAGGTGTAGCCACGTTTAGCGACTCAGTCCTGACAGAAGATGACAATCCTCACAATGTGGGGTTTAACGACCGTCGTAAGAAAATTCTGCAAGGGCGAAGTTTAGAACTGATGGATCGTTTGCATTTGGACATGTGGTTGCAAGAAAAGTATTTGCTCAACGGAGTGGATATCCGTCTGAGACTGAATCGTAGCAGTGCCGCTTTCCATCTGATGGCCCATGCCAATGAATACAAAACTATCATTCAATAAGCCCGACTTTACGTGCGTCGTGTGGAAGTGTTACCTAAGTGGGAAACGACGTCAGTCAGACGTTGAGCAGAACGACCGCCAAGTATCCGATACGACGCGTAGAAGTGAGAACGTTCACCATTCCCGCTGGACAGCGATCTATGATAGAAGATCATCTGTTCCAAGGACAGTTACCCAAGCGTTTGATTGTTGGTATCGTCAGGAATTCAGCCTTCAACGGAACCCACGATCAAAATCCTTTTGAATTTCAACATTACATTGTGTCCAAGATCGAAGTCAGTCGCGACGGCAAGACCTTGTGTACCTTGTGAGCCTAACTTTGGTGTCGCGAAGAATTATTTGAGATCGTACTTGTCCCTGTACGAAGCCACGGGACAGTTAGGAACCAACACCAGTCACGGTATTTCGTACGACGATTATGCAGGAGGCTATGCTTTGTGGGGTTTTGATTTCACTCCAGACCAAGGCAGCGACGAGGGACATTTCCACCCTATAAAATCGGGTCAGATTCGTGTGGAACTTCAGTTTGCAAATCCACCTCCAGATCACACAGTGAACGTCCTCCTGTATGCAGAATTTGACAATACCATAGAAATCAACAGTTTGAGAGAAGTCATTCTAGATTATTAGAAGCTATGGAAGACTATTATCCCTCTTTACCTAGTGGAGAAACTTTGAAGATGGAATGTAAGGAGACCGTGGAAGAAGAAGAAGAAGAATCCCAAGACGAAGAAGTTATCATGATGAAGTCAAGATAGCCAGTACACGAAGCCCATTTAGTCTCCTGTTTTGCTACAGTCCTGGTAGATATAATGAAAGAATTGATCAAGGAAGAGTGCTATGGATGTCACAACGATCATCCCAGTCAAATTCAACACGACAAATATCTGATGTTGAGTCAAAAAGAAAAATTGGACGAATATCTGGACAAAGCTTGGGATCACATCGAGATAGAATTCGTGTTGAACGAGTGGTATAAAGGCTTGGATAAACATTCTTCTTCTCCATTAACGTCTCTGGAGCGCCGTCGCGTCGAATCTCGCTTGGACCATAGTAAAAAGTCGGATCTAAACGCCTTTTACTTGTCAGACATTTTCAAGCAAAAAGTCAGGATCGAATTGATCACTTATCATTACTTGTGAAGAAAAAAACACACAAATCAATGGATACCTGGGAACTTTATTATCTTTTGAACCACAGCTCGTACACGGCTTCTTGGAATCCTGTCGTCTGTGCTAAAGATGAACTCCCTCATCGCAAACCTCAAGACCATCTAGCTGATGTGATTAACACGGACGAAAGTCATCTCCCAGGAACCCACTGCGTAGCCGTCTACTTTCCTCAAGAAGGATGTGTGGAATATTTCGATTCGTATGGATTGCCTCCTCTGGAAGACGATATCATCGACTTTATGAGAAGAAATGCTCAGACCACCCGATTCAATAATGTGAAATTACAAGGCACATATTCCTTGGTGTGTGGACAGTACTGTGTGTATTTTCTGCATCATCGCAGCCTGGGCTATTCCTTAGAACATTTAGTGACTCATTTTGATCCTCGTTCTTCTTCTAGAAACGATGTGAAAGTAGATCTATGGTTTTGTGACCATTATGCTTATCTTTTGTCTCAAGCTAGGAAACGTAGTGTCCATCAATGGCCTAATGACTTCCAACAGTGGAAATCACAATTTCATTAACAACGTTGTCAGCCTTGTCCAAAATAATGCGTGAGTTGAAAAAAATGTTTGTGATTAGAAAAAAATGTTTGATGTTATATTGTTGGGTTATTGTTAAAAAATGTTAGAGTTGTTTGTTACTGTCAAGTGATTTTGAATAAAAAATGTTGTGTTTTGAAGAACAAATGCCTTTGTGGTTTGCTTGACTATAGAAATCTTGATTCATGCTCTTTGACTTCTTACTATCCCTCTCATGACACTCATTGAACGTTCTGGCTCGAAAACCGTAGAGGGATGTTTTCCTTCACGTCCGCGCTTTGACTTTAAAGCCTGGGTAGCCTCCAGTCTAACCATCCATTGTCGACTCATCCTCCTACGAAGATGTGCTCCAAACTAGCTAAGCTAAACGAAGCCTACGTGAATTTGCATACGGTCAGACACAGTCTGATACCGAAGCCAGAAGAGATAGAGAATGTAAGAGTCTTAAAAGTCACTGAAGACCTGATAGAAGAGCTCTTCAGAGAAGAAGTGAACAGGGAGAAAGAAGAATGGACAGAGAAGTACAGACTTCAGAAACAGCAGAGAGAGCAGCAACAGCAGCAGCAGCAGCAACCTGAACCTGACAGAGGCCTTGTCGATTGTCGTATCGACACCAAAGAGTTCTTCTTCTCTTTCCGAAGAAGCAGACCTATCGCCAGAAAGTCTATCCTCAGAGGACGTCGCATTCTTAGAAACTAAAAGATTGCCATAGCAAACAAAAAAAAAAAAACCCAGCCCTTTTCAGGACTACCCCAATACTCTAGAAAAGAAATAACAATTTATTTGTCAATGTGTGTATGTAGAGTAGTGTGAATAGAAACACTGACTCTTTTTTTCCTAGTGTGAGTGTATGAGTTTATGTATATGATTGTGTGTTTGTAAGTGCTCACGTACGTTTGTGTGGATAGTAGATTATTGGGCTTTGTAAGTGATCACGTATGTTTGTGTGGATAGTAGATTATTGGGCTTTTTAAGTGATCAAGTATGTTTGTGTAGATAGTAGATTTGGGGTTTCATTTTAATGCTTTGCGTGTGTGGATAGTAGATATTGGGTTTGTTTGTTGTTGCTTCAGGTATGTGGATAGTAGATCATATGAAATGAGAATGTAACAACAATAACCATAACACCAACCCCAGGTAGCAACGAAGCATTCGAAATTCAGTCCCTCATAATTCATACAGGCAAGGGTCAAATACAAATATTCAATATTTATGACCCAGGGGGAACATCAGGCACAGCTAACTTAATTACTTACAAACAAATAAATGATCACAAACGAGTAAATCAGATCGTCATCTGTGGAGATTTCAATGCCCATAACGAGCTATGGGGGGGCGGTGTGACGGACAAAAGAGGCAAATTGATTGAAGAATGGACCGCAGAATCTAACTTAGCCATTTTAAATGACGGTACAAAAACACGCCTTAACCCAGAAAACGGTCTCATGTCCGCCATCGACCTCACCATTTGCTCGCCATCAATAACCCAGGTGGCGGACTGGAGAGTGGATCAAACTGACCCCTTGGGCAGTGACCACTTTCCAGTAATAGTCACCCTGCAGATGACGGTCCAATACAACTCGCTAAAAAGAACCCCTAGATGGATATATTCAAAAGCAGATTGGACCTCATTTAATGAAACACTAAGCAAAATAGACACCAAAAACATAGAAAATGATAATATTAATAAATATTACGAAGACCTGATTGATACCATACTAAAGGCAGCCACCACTAACATACCCAAAACCAGTGGTAACCCACATAAACAAGGAGTCCCATGGTGGAATGATGAATGCAAACAAGCCATCACTGATAAGAAAAAAGCCCTCAATAAATTCAAACGCACTAAAAACTCTATTGATTTCACTATATATAAACAAAAGGAGAAAAACCTTAAAAACATAATTAAACAGGCAAAGGAATCAACTTGGCATAATTACTGCACGAATATCAATATCACAACTAGTACCAAACAAGTCTGGGATAAGATTAGATCAATTAGAGGAAAGACAACTAACACCACTCCAAAAATAGCTGGAGCCATTACTAATAAAAAAAAGGCTGACCGACTAGCTCAGCATTTCTCAGATATGAGTAGCAACACCAACCACACCCCAGCATTTCAATTACATAGGGACAAAGTAGAAAGAACCCATAGTAATCTCTTTAAAGACCTCGGTCCCAAAGTCTCGAACCTAAATAAAGACATTACAACTTACGAATGGGACCTAGCATTGAAAACCAAAAACGAAACTAGCCCAGGGGAAGATCAAATAGGATACACAATATACAAAAATATCCCAAATAACATTAAACAAACAATTATTAAATTACTAAACCAAATATGGACCTCAGGCAAACTACCCGATAAATGGAAACACGCAATAGTAATTCCAATACCCAAGCAAGGAAAAGACCCTAACGATATTAGCTCCTACAGACCCATTTCCCTAACAAACAACATTTGTAAGATCATGGAAACCATAGTCACCAACCGACTCAAACACCACCTAGAGAGCAATAATTTAATCTCCGATAATCAATGCGGATTTAGAAACAAAAGATCCACCACGGATCAACTAATACGATTAGAAACCGCAATTAAATTGGCGTTCAACTCCAAACGCAAAGCTGATAGGAATTTAATTGCAGTATTTATTGACCTCGAAAAGGCATTCGACCTTGTATGGACCAAAGGCTTATTAGCCAAACTCAACCACTACGCCATCACAGGTCGAATGTTTAAATTCATTGAAAACTTCCTCGCTGACCGTAAAATATCAACCAGAGTCGGCGACACCTACTCTGAACCACACACACTTGAAAACGGTACACCACAAGGGAGCGTACTCAGCCCAACCCTTTTCAACATCATGATTAATGACTTGGACACCAACTTAACATCAAAACTAATTGAACTCTCACAATTTGCTGATGATAGTGGATTATGGAGAGCAGGAAACCCTTCCAACCACAAAGTAATCAGCGATATTCAAACAAGTTTAAACAAAATAGGGAAATGGGCTGATAAATGGGGTTTCAAAATATCCCATGAAAAAACCATAGCAGTATTATTCACCACCAAACGTAAATTACAAAATCAGTTTCCCAAACTCACCATCCAAAATCAAGAAATTAAATTCGTAAATGTAGCACGATTTTTAGGAATGCATTATGACTCCAAGCTAAACTGGGGACACCACATAAACGAACTAGTCAAAAGGTGTAATAAAGACCTTAACCTCCTTACAACCCTTAAAGGAACCACCTGGGGATCCAATCAAGAAACCTTACTAGCTTTATATAAATCGTTAATTAGATCTAAACTAGATTACGGATGCCAAATTTACAACTCGGCACCGCAAAATAACCTCAAAAAACTAGATAGCATACAAAGAAAGGCCCTAATTATTTGCACTGGTGCACTACCATCCACATCACTAGTGGAACTTCAAATCTTAACTGGAGAACTGCCGCTCCACCTTAGAAGACAAGAACTCACCCTCAGATATGCAGCCAGGCTAACAACACACCCCGACACACACACCACCCGGCTAGCTATAAATAAATGCAACATACCTTTTAGAACTAAATTATCACAAAACATACCAGCAGGGAAATTAGTCCATCAATTAGTTGAACAACTTCCTATAGACAAACTCCAAGCAGAAATTGCAAATCACTATGACAAAGAACCATGGATAAATATCAACCCCACAGTTAACACCCTCATTACGAAATATGGCAATAAAAACGAACAGGAACTCAAACTAAACACAATCTGTACAGAAGAAATCAACTCAAAATATTGCAACTACATTAAGATTTACACTGATGGATCCAAAATTACAGAACCACCCAGAACAGCAGCAGCTTACGTAATCCCCGAACTTAACATTAAAGTAGGAAGAAGACTACCTAACCTCTGCTCTATATACACAGCTGAATTCTGGGCCATACTTGAAGCACTCAAATGGATCAAAGAGAACAAAATACCCCAAGCGGTAATAATAAGTGACTCGCTAAGCGTCATAAACTCAATACTTAATAACAACACCAAATCAAGAGAAAACTATCTTAGGCAAACCAATTTATTGTTAAAAATACTGAACAATAATAACTTACAAGTAGAATTTATGTGGATACCATCCCATATTAACATACCAGGTAACGATATGGCAGATATAACAGCTAAACAAAAACTAAACGAAACCACTCACATCAACCTAGATTATAGCATATGCGAACTCAATAGCATATCTAAAACCCTCATTGATAATAAATGGCAGGAATTATGGAACACAAGCACTCAAGGCAGGAAACTAAAAACCATCATTAAAGAAGTATGTAGAAATAGGAAACCACCCAAAACAAAAGGCAGTGAACAAAAATTCATAAATAGAATACTCACGGGCAAAACCAAGCTGGCTAACAGCTTCGGACAGTACATAGGACCACAACCACATAACCCTAACTGCTACCACTGCAGGGTCCCAGAAGACATAGAGCATATTTTTAACAACTGCCATACACTTGAAAAAGAAAGGGCTAAGTTTAAAGTTAAACAGCATAAAATTGGATCCCCTACAACATACCCAGAATTCTTGATGAACACAAACCCCAATATTAATCTAACATTCAAAAATGTCATAAGTTTTATACACGAATCCAATTTACTCAAAAAAATCTAAGAAAGTAAATCAAAGACCAGTTAAAAATATAACAAATCACTGTTTGGGAATTATGACGGCCGGCTCGGTCTCGTGGGTTCACAGACTGACACAGCCGTTCATAGCCCGAATAATAAAAACCAGTTAAGGACGAATATTACAAAATCACTGTTTGGGAATTATGACGGCCTGCTAGGTCTCGTAGGTTCACAAACTGACACAGCCGTTCATACCCCGAATAATAAAAACCAATTAAGGCCACAAAAAATTAAAATAGGAAAATAGGAATTAATTAAAACAGGACTCCATAATAACATACAAAACAACCATAAAAACAAGTTTTCATTCCAAACCAATAAGATAGGGAATCAAAATAAATAAGGAATTGATGAATAAAAAAAAAAAAAAAAAAAAATACTCCTAACCGTCTTCTTGTCTCTTAAACAACATCTGGCTGAACTTTTAAATCAAGCTTCCACAGCTATTTCTACTAACATACTCAGCCAAATCCAGGCAATGTTGGCAGACGATACTGAAGAATTTGAAACTTCCACGCTGGCAGCGGCCCTGGAAGTATCATCATCCAGCGGCGATGAAGCTGATGAACCTGCACCACCTAAACAGAGTGGAAAAAAGGAAGGCTCTGTCTACCGGAATATCGGACTGGGAAAGGCAATTGATGATATCAAAAAAGCGGGCCACTTCGTCAATGCCACAAGACCGGGTGTCCTAATGTGACGTCATCGCTGCCGACCAATCGTGGCGGGAGTCACATACTGCTTGGTTTGACACCTGGGGCATTTCAATCCAACTAAGAAACACGAGTGTGTGGTGTGACTATTCCCACTCATGTCTATTAGCCTTTCAGTCAGGTTGTTAAGGACTAGTTAGTCCTACACCTGAGTGGCTAAATTAAAAAGTACTCTTTGAGTACATAAAAGCCTGGGGGATGAGGCTCCTTTTCCTTCCCCCAGGAGTAATTAAAAATCACGCAGTGCGTGAATAAAAAAGTGGTACATGTTCAAAAGAACGAAAACCACTATAATCCAACTAACTAACTAACGTTTGGGTTTTAGGGGGATGTTTTCCATCACGTTCGCGCTTTCACTATAAGAACCCACAGTATTCGTCGTTCAAACCATTCTACAAAGAACAAAAAAGAAGATGGCTTCAAACCAACTTGATAAAATGAAAACATTGCAAGACGTCCTGGACAATTTGGGTATGATGGAGCAAATGTTAGTTAGGCTAAACGATTATCACTATTCTTATAGTCCCCATCGAGTGAAGATGGAGATCAACAATTTAAGAAAAGTAAAGGAAATGATAACTGATCTGATGAAAGAAATAAAGGAGGAGAAGGAGGATGAAGAGGAAAGGATAAGGATGAGAGTATGGAATGAAAACATTGAAAAGGAAGAAGAAAATGAGAAGAGGAAGAAAGAAGAGGAGGAGAAGAAGAAAGAAGAGAAAAAGAAGGAAGAAAAGAAAGAAAAGAAGAGAAAGAGTGTAGGACAGAAAATAAGAAGCTGGTGGAGAAATAGAAGAAATTAAAAGAAGAAGAAGAAGAAGAAACCCAAAGGCCTTTTTCAGGGCCACCCACATTTCTCGAAAAGAGATAAACTTTCAATTGCCTACCCCTTTTTTATTTTTATTTATTTTATTTTTTTATTAAAAAAAAATCCCATGTTCAATTTCCCTTGACGCTAGACAGTCCCACGAATTATTCCAATGTTCAACTTCCCTTGACGCTAGACAGTCCCACGATTTATTCCCATGTTCAATTCCCCTTGACGCTAGACAGTCCCACGATTTATTCCCATGTTCAATTCCCCTTGACGCTAGAGTGTCCCAGGGTTTTCCGTAATGTTAAATTTCACATTGACGCTAGAGTGTCCCAGGGGTTTTTGTAATGATAAGTCCCATTGACGCTAGGGTATCCCACTTCACTACTTATTCATTCTTATTAACTTTCTTTTGGGTTTTTTGGGGTGGGGTGGGGTTGGGTTTGGGTTACCTTAGATATGGTATATTTTCGCCTAACTTCTTGTTATCAGAGGATCGATTGTCTACTTTGTAGGTATATTAGTAGGCGTGCTAATTTTCAGATGGCACCCGCATCAGTTATGTTTACCTCAAAGCAGCGCCGCGGACAGGATAGGACAACTAGGACGATATTCCGGGGGTCACAATGGCCATGGGGCCCACCGCCGTCACAATTTGTAATTCATAGGGGCATACAGGAGAATATTTCCTAGGGACCACAGATCCTGTCCGTGGCTCTGACTCACAGACGGACTGACGGATGGATGGACAGAATATATAATACGGAATGGTTAGCAAACAATTTTCTAGATGGGTGGGGATGGAGAATATTTTTTTTCTCTCGGTACAACAATACATCAAAGCAAATAAAATAATTTTAAATTTTATTTTGAGTAATGAATGAATTAAGTTTGTGAATAAAGATTACACTGTTTAGAGAATTTTTTATTTTTATAATTTTTTTTTTATTCTGCACCCTTAGCGACCTAGAAAATTGGTTGCCAGCCATTCCGTATTTTTATATGTATTTGAATGGCGTTATTTTTTCCTCAGGTATATTGACATTTTCTTAATTCAGTGATAGGGTTTCAAAAGATGTGCATTACACCAGCTTTATTTCCCTTCTATTCGACCCGACGCGAAATATGGGTTTGGAAACGATCACATATGTCTAATTATTTCATGGTTTAAAGCAACGCACGCGCTACTTCTCTGCCAAAGGAAATGACATAGCAGTGCACTATCATTTAGACCACGGATGAAATAATCTGGCTAATGGCAAAGTTTGAATTCTTTTGCACATAAAAAAGTATCACTCGGCTATACTATGCAGTCATGATATTTCACCGTTACTATTATAATTTAGAATCTTACTTGTATTAAAGAACTCGAAAATTGACACAAAAATTTTTCACATTTGGGGAGCAAAATTGTTAGTAGGAACAAAGTGGAGAGCAATTGATAGGTATATTAGACAAAGAAATATTTTAGTGTAATAAGGGTAAATGATAACCTATTAGTGAAGTGTACTTTGTATCGAATTTCTGACAGATTTTATTATTTTTAGTAAAGTCTTTAGAATGACAGACCCTTTGAGTCGTATTGATAATTTTAAATGTTTATCAATAAATGTTTATGTGAATAGTTGTTTATATACTGTGTATTTGCTTTTGTGTGTGTGTGTGTGTGTGTGTGTGTCTATTTGTGTGTGTGTGCGTGCTTGTGAACATATTATTATTAGCTTGCACCTTATATGTACATAATAGAGGTCCTAAGGTAGATTAGTTTCTCATTTGTAACTGAGTCGCCATCTGAAAATATATTATTATTATTATTATTATTATTATATCAAGGAACCGCTCTCCTGCAGATCCCAAGAAACGACTAATGGAGGCTTAAAAAAAAGCGTACACGCACAATTTTGACCAGCGTTTTATTCTTGCGCACGTTTTTGGGGTATTATGCAGTAAATAGATACATAGATTTTTGCTTTGGTGTCCTTTAGAGTTTCGCATGTTCTATAAAGAAAAACAACTGGACATACATTATTCAAAGTATATTAAAAAAATTGGAAAATATTAGGTTTGGCTACACGAATAGACGAGGTTCGAGGGAAACTTGCATAGCCGAATTGAATTCTTCGATGAATTTGCATGCCTGACCTTCATAATTTATAAATTGTTAAAGGCTATTTAAAATCTTCTGAGATACTGAGGAATACAACTTTTATAAGGGGGCACGATCCTGTTCAAATTTAAAGCACATCAAAATATATCAACTAACATTTCATTCCTTACAAACACGAGCAAAGCAAAAAAAAGTAAGAAAGAAAAAAATCGAACAAACGAAATACAATTAAAACGAAGAAAGGCACAAAACAACAACAAAAAGAATCACAAACGCAACAGAAATTTAAAAAAAGTCAGTCACTCTTTAAAATAGAAGAGCTCTCTTCCGAAAATGACATGGACAATATGCTCTCAAAAACTTCCTAGATACTAATTGTTTTTAAAAAAATCCGAGCGACATCTAGGTCTTTGGTAGGCCTGGTGTTACAGAGACCATACAAGCTACAGATAACGGACGTACAAGTGGGGTAAGGATGTCGTCAGATAACAACACGCGTCAAACATTACACATGTATAGTGACAATCCCGAGCCAATTTAGCTTAATAAAGTGTTTGTTACCTGCATTTTATTTGCAATGTCATTTTATGAATTAATTACTTCACTGGTGTTTGCTTTTCCCTGTGATTTCACTAGAAGAAGAAGATGTCGCTGTTTTAACTTTTTGTCCCCAGATACCACCTTCATGATTCATTCGCTTTGCAAGTAGCATGTTCGAGTTCGTATCCCTGTTGTGGCACAAAACTTCTGGTGTCAGCTATTTTCACTCTGTCTTCTGTTGTTGTTAGTTTTTTAGTCTTCAGCTCAAAGTCTACTTTGTGTTCTTTAACAATTTAGTTGTTCAATAGTACCAAAATAAAGACTGAAAGAAAACTGTCTACATATCTATGTACAATCTCCGGGACAAATGCTTATACAAATGGAGTGTGTGTGTGTGATTTGGATTTTTAACGTAGCTTTAAATATTTTTCAGTCATATCGCTATGATGTCTGCAGTATGGCAGTTTATAGTGATGTCTAGCACTGGGGCAGACATGTAGCATGATGTCCCACCTAGTCACACCCTGACACCAGGCCGACCAGTCCTAACACTAACCTCTTAATGCTGAGCGCCAAGCGAGGCAGCTGTTAGCACCATTTTTATAAGCCTTTGGTATGACTCGGCCGGGGATCGAACCCACGACCTCCTGCATCCGAGGCGGACGCTCAAACCACCATGCCACCGGAGCGGTCTTATATAACTGGAAGCATATGTATGTATGTATGTATGTATGTATGTATGTATGTATGTATGTATGTATGTATCCCTACGAATTATTTTAATAGTGTTTGGCATGGTGGAAGAACGTAAAAAAAGTAATATTTATCAATAGCTATAAATTTCTGGTTCCATTCCCACCATCGGATCGGCTATCGTGTCGTCTCAATGGGCAAGACACTTTATTCAATCGGTACTATTTAACTTTTAATGTGCTACTTTTCCGTAAAACAAACAGATTTCTCATAAATGTACAAAGATATCAAACAAAATATGAACAAGATGAATGATGTTATCTTGTGAAAATCCTAATCCACTGAATTCACGCACTAACGACAATAAAAGTAACACATTTAGAGTTTTTACAATATAAAGATTGAAGTGGTGCGAAGAGATGTCACGTGATAAGTTGTAAGACTTCTCTCTTATAGCTATGGATAATGTTGACATAATTTGAAAACAGTAACTAATCTCAGAACCCATGGGGTCGGAATGTCAGCGAGAGAGCTAGCAATTATCTGATTATTGGAAAAGACTACGCCGAAAATTAGAACCAATTAAGCTAGGAATCGATCGTGAATATAGTGAAACACTCAAAGCAATAATAAAGTATCGTCAGATTGACCTCCACAGAGATATTGTTTATGTTGTTTTTGCTCTGTTTAATAATGGAATAATATCGAGTTGAGATATTTATGCGACGAATTTGGGTTAATTCCTTCTATATCCACCCCACGCACACCCTGACTTAAATCCGACTTTACCTTCCGGCAAATGTTTATGTGCCCAGCAGTAGTGAATGGGGTCACTATAGGGATAATGGGAATTAGCATTACAGACCCCCCCCCCCCCGGGTCACTATAGGGACTATGTAAATTTAACATGGGGAAAATTGCTGGGTCACTATAGGGACAAGGGAATTTAACATGGGGAAAATTGCTGGGTCACTATAGGGACAAGGGAATTTAACATGGGGAAAATTGCTGGGTCACTATAGGGACAAGGGAATTTAACATGGGGAATAGAGTTTGGGTTTGTTTAGGGACAAGGGGAATTTAACATGGGAGAAAAAAAAAACTACTTTAGGGACAAGGGGAATTTAACATGGGATTTTTTTTAAAAAAAATTCTTTAAAAAAGGGGTAGGCAATGGAAAGTCAATCTCTTTTCGAGACCTATGAGTGGCCCTGAAAAGGGCCTTTGGGTTTATGTTAATGTATCCATTAACATAAAGGGCACCGCATTGGTCTTCTTCTTGTCCTTAGGCTGCGTCTCACTGTAGGACCGTAAATCAGGACTGTTTTGAGGCATCCTTGTCTTTCTACGTAGATCCTACATATCCACAGACTGGTGTCTGTCCTGTGGACAACTGTCCACTTGGACCGGACATACATGGGTATGTCCGTCCGGAACATCATCGAAGACACAAGCGTAGAAGATTGCACATCGGTCCACATCTTGAGGCGACGAGAACAGGTGAATCAATGCAGTGAACTGCACTTATTTATAGGTGGAGGTAGGATTGAAACGGATTGAGTTTGTTGACCAATCCAAACACGCGTTACAAAATTCAGTCAGCCCGCATCCAATCCGAAGAGAGCTGTCTGTGACGGCACGTGGTCTATATAGATTCGCTAGCGCTTGTGTGCGGTCAATCTATGCGACAGTGATTCAACATGACGGAAACTCAGAAAATGATTCATTGGGGTGCACCAGCAGTTGAGACCGTCCAAAGGAACCCGGACTTACTTTCAGAAGAGGTAAACTGGGATTTTGTGGATTTTCTTACCTCGCAAGAATTTGTTCCGGAACCTTCGTCACCTTCATTACCGCAATTGAAGAATCTTAGACAGAGACAGAAAGAAGAATTGGAGAAATTTATACAACGACAAAAGGAAGCGGAACAAGCTTTTCTCCTACAGCAACAGCAGCAAGAAGAAGAGGCAAGAAAAAAACAACAACAACAAGAAGTAGCAGCAAAGAAACAAGAGGGTGAAAATCAAACGGTCACGGTACTGTTGGACATTTTAGCGGAGTTAAGAAGTCTGAAACAAATGTATCAGACTTCTTTATTACGACCGAAGAGAATACGACCTTCCCGAGCTAAACACTCCAACCCTGTGACTAAGCCTACCGTACCACCCTTAGTGATTTCAACCAAATCATCATTAACAGTACGCAGTCCAGAAGTAGGCCTTGGCCGTGGCAAAGGCTTAAGGCAGTTAAAGTTGATTGCTTAAACTCACCCCTACACCAAAAAAGGCCCTTTTCAGGGCCACCCACGTCTCTCGAAAAGAGATACACTTTCAATATGCCAATAACTCAAAAAAAACCAAAAACATTTTACCCCTATAGTACGTGTATATGAGGGCAGCTTCTTATTTAAAATCAAAACTCAAAGACACATACCTTATATAATTAATTTATTCTTTTATCAATAGTTACAATCCATCTCACAATTCACAACAGAGCACTTTCAAAAGTTCATACACTTCTTCTGTCTCATAGTTTAGTCTCTCTGTTTTTTAAATTTCTTCACCGTCACAGTCTTTTTCTCTTCTTCCTCCTCACTTTCTTCCCTTCTTTTCTTCTCCTCTTTCTTTTTCTTCACCTGGCTGCTTTCTTCCTCTGAAGAATCCCTCTCTTCCTCTGAAGAATCCCTCTTTTCTTCTGACTCCTCTTGTTTCTTTTTTGGGCAATCTGGAGACCAATGTCCTTTTTCTTTACAATAATAACAGGTATCTTGACTTTTGTCTTTTCTAGCCCCTGTTTCTTTTCTTTTTTGACGGTCTGGACACTCTGAAGACCAATGCCCTTTCTTTTGACAGATATAGCAAGTATCTTGACTTTTATCTTGAAAGGAAGGAGAGTAGTCCGTCGGCTGGTCTGAAGAGAATTTTCTAATGACCCCTCGCAAAGCTCTGATGAAACGTTCAATTTGACTAGTCTCCTCCATCGTTGTGCTCAGTTTGAGAGTGAAATGAATAGTGAAAGGACAAGACACACACCCTTTTATATACGCTGGTTTGCCATGACTATAAATTAGTCTATGGTGTTTAAACTTGAGTCATTTGACGTTTTGCACTCAAGATGAAACGATCCTATTCATCCGAGAAGAAAGAAGAAGAAAGTAAGAGGCAGAAACGTGATCTATCGCCTCGTACCAGAGCTGAAGTCTTGGCACAGATTCATGCCAGTGATTTTGAAGAGGACATGAGTGAACCAGAATCCGAACCCTCTAAACCAAGTTCGCCACCCTTAGTCAACCCTGAAAAGTACTATTCCATTCGAGAGACGGAAAAGCGCTCCTCTAGAAAATTTAGAACCACGGCTTACAAATACACAGTGAAGTTTAAAGATTTCAAGGCTGAAGTACCGTTAGAGAAAGATGAAGGGTTCATCACCGGAGTGTGGGATTCTTTGCTCACCACACTCAAGCGACAATGTCAACCCAAAGAAGACGATCGCTTGAGACTCTCCATACAACACGACGGTTTGAAATCCCCTGTTTGGATCGAGTTTAGCAGCCCTGCAGAATTGACCGCTTCCAAAGTCATGGACAAAATTCAACACGTACAACAATCCAATGACGAGTTTGACATCACCGATGGAAAAGCCACACTGGACATGACCCACATCTCTCCTCCTCAAGGGACTGGACGCAGAAAGATGTTATTGGTGAACGAACTTCGCAGCATTAAGCGTAGCCTAGTCCAAATTTACAACCCTCAAGACCAGATGTGTTTAGCCAGGGCTATCGTGGTGGGACGAACCTATGCCAACAAAAACAGCACGGTAGAATGGAAAAGAGCCTGGGAGAATATTCGAAAATCGGACCGAGCCAAACAACGAAGTGAAGCAGAACTCCTGTTGCAACAGGCAGGACTGTCCAAAGACACACCCTGTGGCATTCCTGAGATGCAAAAATTGCAAGATGTCCTAGCTCCACGATACACCTTGAAAGTGTACCCTCAAGAAGTGCGGGGGCCTCTCTTGTTTCGAGGGAAAGACTTTAAGGACGGAAAATACATTCATGTCTATTATCACGATGACCATTTCGATACCATTACCAGTATCACCGGATTCCTGGGATATGTTTATTATTGTGAGAAATGTGACTATGGCTATAATAATCGAGAGCAACACAAACATTGCGGATTGAAATGCTCAGGATGTTAAGCCTCTCCCTCCTTTTTGAGCGAAGGACCAGTGCATTGTTCAACTTGTCTGCGTACGTTTGTCAGCCCTACCTGTTACCAACAACATTTGAAGACGCAAGGTTCACAGCAGAAATGTGCTTGTCAACTGCTGAGATTGTGCCCAAAGTGTGGACAAGGCCTACGTACCAATGGTGCCAAGGCACACGTATGTTCAGGAAAGAAAAAATGTCACATTTTTCACCACATCGTGGACTTGGAACACCAATGCTACGTGAAAAAATACCAAACCCCACCAGAGAAAGAGGACGGTCACAAGAAGAAAGGCAATTTCATCTTTTTTGATTTCGAATGCATGCAAGAGACCGGTATTCACATTCCTAATTTCTGCGTGGCTCATCGAGCGTGCGAGAAGTGCATTCAGGAACCTATCTTCAGTCATTCCCCACACTGCAGTAAGATTCCCGGAGGGCGTGAAAAAAATCTTTCGAGGACGAACACGTTAGCCGATTTTGCCAAATGGGTCTTAGACCCCATCGACAAGACGTGGAGCCAAGAGGACATCGAACGTTACGGAGATTGTCATCGTCATGCCACGGTGATGGCTCACAATTTCTCCGGATACGATGGACAGTTTCTTCTCAGATACTATACGGAACAAGGCACCGAGCTTCCTAAAGTGACTTTGAACGGAGCCAAAATCATTTTCATGCAAGTAGGACAAGTACAGTTTAAAGATTCGATGAGTTACTTGGCCACGCCTTTGAGTCGAATGCCTAAAAGGTTTGGAATGACAGAAATGGCTAAAGGGTATTTTCCTCACTTTTTCAATACGGAAGCCAATCAACAAGCCGTTCTACCCCATTTACCTGAGGCTCACTATTACGACCCCGACAACATGCGTACCGAACAACGAGAAGCTTTCTACACTTGGTACCAGGCTCACGCCTCGGACCCTTTCGACTTTGAGGAAGAAATGTTAAAGAATTGTCGTTCCGACGTGGACATTTTACGGCGATGCTGTGGAGAATTTCGAGAACTGTTCATGGAACACGGAGGGGTCGATCCTTTGAAAGAAGCTTGCACCATTGCAAAAGCGTGTTCCTTAGTTTATCGACAACGATTCATGCCTGAAAACACCGTGGCTGTCATCAGTCCTCAAACGACCCACTATGTCAAACGTCAATACTCGGTCAAAGCCCTACGCTGGTTACATTACTTGTGCGACAAGGAAGACAAATGGATTCAGCATGCCCGCAACGGAGGAGGCGAATAGACCATCGGAACGCATTCGGTCGATGGCTGGGACTTAGAAACCCCAAGATCGTGTACGAGTTTAACGGTTGCTTATTTCACGGATGTCCCGTCTGTTTCGCTGACCGTGGCACTAAAAATCAGTTTTTACAACGGACCATGAAAGACTTGTACCAGGACACTTGTCAGCGACGCGTAAAGTTAGAACCGGAAGGATACCAAGTGGTGGAAATGTGGGAACACGAGTACGATCACCGTATGAAAACCGATCCCGAGTTTAAACGCCTCGTGGAAAGTTACCAGTTCATGGACCCGCTGAACCCGAGGGATAGTTTGTACGGAGGAAGGACCAATGCCACCTGTTTGCTGTACCAAGCCGACGAAGAGAAAGGAGAAGAAATGAAATACTTGGACGTGTGTTCGTTGTATCCCTACGTGTGCAAATATTGTCGCTTTCCTGTAGGGCACCCACAATTGTTGACGGAACACATCGACCTGAAAAACATTCGACAATACGAAGGTCTGATCAAGTGCAAAGTTTTGCCTCCCACCGACTTGTACCATCCCGTGTTACCTCACCATTGCCAAGGCAAACTGATGTTTCCTTTGTGCCGTACTTGTGCCGAAACGTGCAACCAAGACCAACCTTGTCAGCACACCCAGGAAGAACGGGTCTTGACGGGAACCTGGATCAGCGTAGAATTGTTCAAAGCTCTGGACATGGGATACCAACTGTTAGAAGTGTACGAAATTTGTCACTTTCCCAAGACACAACAATACCACAAGGGTGACCCCACTCAGAAAGGCATTTTCGCCGACTACGTGATGCCTTTTTGAAACTGAAGCAAGAAGCCAGCGGCTATCCGTCCTGGTGTCACACTCCCGAAGACCAAATACAATTCAAAGAGAAATACTATGAACAAGAAGGCATCTCTTTAGACCACATCGAGAAAAACGAAGGCAGGCGATCGTTTGCCAAAGTGATGTTAAATTGCTTGTGGGGTAAAATGGCACAACGACCGTGTTTACCCAAGACGGAGTATTTGACAGAACCTTCCCGCTACTTCCAGATGATTCACGACAAAACCAAATACATGAAACACGTGGACGTCGTTCGCGAGGATTTGATCTTGGTCAATTACGAAGAAGATCTGGACTTTGTACAAGACGACCCTTTTGGAAATGTCATCATTGCGGCTTACGTGACAGCTCATGCTCGCTTAAAATTGTACGAAGCTTTAGAACTGTTAGGGGAACGCGTCCTGTACTTTGACACGGACAGTTGCATTTACATCCATCACCCGAGTCAACAGCACCCTGACATCGAAGGAGACCGTTTAGGAGCCTGGACAGACGAGCATCCCGACGACAGGATTCTAAGTTTCGCCAGTGGCGGTCCTAAAAATTACGGTTACGAATACCGGGACAAACAAGGAGAAGTGCACACGCAGTGCAAAGTGAAAGGATTGACCTTGAATTATCGTACTAGTCGAGTGGTCAACTTTGGGGTACTGAAAGAAGCCTTGCAGTCTGGAAAAGATGAACACTTTAAAGTGACCACCTATCAACCGAACAAGATTGTACGTTTACCCACTCACCACATCGTCAGTCGACCCTTGGAAGAAGTCTATCAAATCGTGTACCAGAAGCGAATGCGACTTCCCAATCATTTCACTTTGCCGTATGGACATGTTGGTATAAAACTTTGGTTGTAAGCGGATAGCCACCCACCAGAAGGATGACTTCGCCACAGCAAGAATCAAGTGAGAAACCCGATGAGAACTCAAAGTTCAAACCCTACCATTGTCCGGTTTTCTTGCCTAACTATTGTGATTGTACCCGTCGATTGGACACGTTTCAGGCATGGCCTACGGATAAGAAAAGATTTCCGTCGTCGCATATTTTAGCTAGAACAGGATTTGTCTACTTGGGACCTGAGTCAGGATTGGGATATGAAGTACAGTGTTTCGCTTGTGGCCTGAAGTTACGAATGGATCTATGTATCTATAAAGATTCAGCTATTCTGGAACATACTCGATGGTCTCCGCACTGCCCTTACCTTTCTATGGCCTTTCCACCCATGACATTACGGTACAATGATGACGGTACCTTACAGACGGTACCTTCCAAAACAAGACATAAAAAACATAAAAAGGAACGATGTACAAGCTTGAGTATGCATTGCGACTAGTATAAAAAGGGGCTATGGTCAAGATCGATAGTTCATTGGGACTACCAAGACCGAGTGAACAGGATGAATACTTTCAGAGAAACATAAAACAAGTTTAGAAAGGCACAATTCAAGTGTGGGACATCGGAAGTGGAATGCGATTGTGAGCCTTGCGATGGGTACGATGCTGTATGTTGTGACCTTAGCGATGCCGTAAAGCATCATGGGAACTTTGTTCTCACTACCCCTATCATGGAAAGTGATGCTGTGCGTGTCAAACCTGAGGGATGCGAAAGCGATGCCACTCGTCCTCTTGGACACTTTACTGGGTTTCGTTTTAAAGGGGAATGTTCACCTTCACGTCTACCCCCCCCCCCTACGGATGTCATCCAGCTCTGTGCAAACTCCTGCCCATGTCACTCAACCCTCATCGAAACGAACCTGTGAAAGACGAATATACGTTTCCTGTGCGTTTGTCGGAATACTGCGACTTTGAAAATCGTCTTCAATCGTTCAAAGGAAAATGGCCTAAGTATCTGGAAGTCCCGACCCCCGAAGAATTAGCCAGAGCCGGAGTTTTCTACTTGGGCGAAGGAGATAAAGTCAAGTGCTTCAGTTGCGGTGTGTCACTTCACCACTGGAAACCGCAAGATTCGGCCTACGTAGAACATGCTCGATGGTCACCGAATTGTCATTACTTACAATTACTGGGACCGAGACATTGAAGTAACTTACCATAATCTGTTCATGGATACTTTACACGAGAACATTCGTGCTTTGCCTGTAGAGTTGAGAGAACGCATTTACCGAGAGCTGGTCAAAATACAAGTCAAACGTAAAGAACAGTTGCATCCGTTACGTCACTGGTGTTTGAACCACTGGTACCTGAATGATATAAGAGAACTGATTCGTCAGAAATTATTTCAGTGGTCAGACCTTGTTCAATACTTCCAAGCCCCCTATGATCCACGTGTTGATCATTTTGGTTACTTCGAGATTCACCTAGTACAACACATTGAGGAAGACAAGGTAAAGGATTACCAACGTATTTTACGTGGAATCTACTTAGAGGAAGAGGAAACTTCTAAACGAAGTCTGACGTTTCGGTTACAGTATGCAACATTTAAATTCCCCACTGGAGAACGAAGATCTCTGGCTAGAAAGTACGTGTATTGTTTCCGAAACAAAGTGACTATAAAAACAGGCTGCCATGCCACGACTTTTATCGCATGTAATCCAACAGATTCCGTGGAAGGAACTCAATGACCATATTCAAACCGTGGATCATTACCATCGATTATTACAAGAACTGTATCCATTCAATTTGGGTCGACAAGTGGTGTATGTCTTAGTGACTTGTTTTCTAGAATTTCGTTTACCAGCCGATTCTTTGTGGACTCTTTACGATCAGTACTTACCACACCCCCATGGCATTAAATGGTCACGAGAGACTCCTTTTGCTCAAAGCCTTACGTTTTCATCTGGATACTTCTCGACCTCTACGGGAAAAAAAGATTCGTCAACTTTTAGCTACCGAAGACGTGTATGACGATGTGTGTGTAGCTTGTGACTTACACCCCCATTGGACAGATGTCCGTGCATGGAAAAAATGGGATTTTGAGGCTTGGACCCAAGAAGTGGCCCTGTATGCTCGAGAGTTGTGATCCTTCCTTTCAACGTCCAAAGAAAAAAGTTACTTTTCTACCTGTGTTAGTGACGGTGCCAGATGAACCCGTCACCCAGGAAAGGACTGTCGTGGACAGGTCTGAAAGACCCTTTAGGGAGGACACTTGTGTGACCTTACCCCCTATAGAACTGGTCAGAACTTTACCCAAGACATGTTGTACAGACACTTGTTTTTATTCCACGTTAATGGTTATCATGTGCCTTTTATCCTTGTACTTAAGCCTTTGGCTTTTATGTATTTTTGTCTTTCGTATTCATGTTTAAAACATTCAATAAACGTGTTCTGAAAAAAAGTATATAAACTCTTGTCTTGTTTGTTTTCGTGTCACAAGTGACATTCCTAACACTATGGCTACCTCTGCTGTCTCTGCTCCCTCTTCCTCTACTGTCAAAGTCATCGACGAACACTTAGATCGTGCCAGTTGGGAGGCTTTGTATCTTCGCCATCTCTTTAATATGCTCATTGCTGGACCTAGCGGTTCAGGCAAAACCGAATTCCTCAAACGTTTGATCGAACATAAACATCATTTGATCGATCGGCCACCTCAACGCATCGTGTGGTGTTACAAAGAGTGGGAATCGGCGTACAGCCTCTTGCGAGAAAGTCAAGGCGATTCCATCGTGTTTGTGGAAGGCATTCCTAAAGAAGACGACGGCATCGTCTCTGACTCCCGTCAGACCCATTTGGTCATTTTTGACAACATGTTAGGAGAAGACGAAGAAGAAATTAAACTGTGGTTCACGCGCAAAGGGCATCACCGTAATGCCAGTGTCGTTTACATCACCCAAAATTTGTTTCAACAAAGTAAAGCCCATCGCACCATTAGTCTCAATGCGCATTACGTGGTCTTGTTTAAAAGCCCTCGAGATAAATCGCAAGCGCAAGTGTTAGCCAAACAGTTAGGAACGCCTTGGCTGACTCAGGCGTACGACGATGCCACTCAAACTCCACACGCCTATTTACTCGTCGATTTGAAACCTACGACCCCCGATGATTTGCGATTTCGTACCCACTTGTTTCACCACTGGTGCCAAGACGGAGGGCCTGTCCTGTACACGTCTCCGTCTTCGAGTTAATTTCACTCCACAAAAAAAAATCTATAAAAACCTCAGACCCTTTTCGTCTGTCTCACACAACGTCAACATGACGTCCCTTCAGTCGCATCTTCCCGTCAAATTGATTCGTGCCTTGTATGGCATCAGTCGAGATAAAAATCCACAAATACGAGCTCGTGTCTTAGAAGTTAGTCTCAAAAAAGTCTTACGATGGTTCACGGTGACGGCACGTCAATTACTCCAAGGGATCATTCAAACTCCTCATCAAACCAAACGCTTTTTTGATCGAAACAAAGTCGCTTTGACCCAACTGGCCGATCCCCGCATCGACACTCAAACCAAAAAACAAATCATTTTGAAACCTGGAGGGAGCGGTACTCTAGGAGGGGTCATCATTCGCTCTCTCTTAAGATGGGATCCTAATGCCCCCAAAGTTCTCCCCAAGAAAAAAGTCAAACGAAGCCCAAAGAAGAAGAAAAAGATCAGGTCCCCAAGGAGAACTTCTCCAGTGGCGGTACCCTCCTCTTACCAGACACCACCCAGGAAAAAGAAAAGAAGTCCCCAGAAAAAGTAACAGAGAAAAAGTCCCCAGAAAAAGAAAAGTCCACAGAACAAAACAAGTCGCAAGAGAGGCACTTCTTCGGCCAGGACGCAACCTTCCACTCGCAAACCACGACCTGCCACGACGGTGACTGCGTCTCCGGCAGCCTCACGTTCATCCACTTCTCCGTTGATGACACCAAGAACTGAAGAGTACTTGGAGACGTTGATCACACCAAGAACTTCTCCGTTGATGACCCCAAGAACTTCCCCAGTGGCAGGACCCTCCAATTTAGTGGCAGTGGCTGCTGCTCACAAAGTATCTTCTCCCAAAATCAAAGTCCATGAAAGATCGGGCATGTTACAAAGTTTACTGGATTTGTCCAAGCAAGAACTGGCTCGATTTAGTCCGTTGCGTACCCCTGCACGACGTGTCATGCCTGTCCTCAAACTGATACGACGTAAAGACAATCAGTGGCGACGCGTTCCAGTATAAAAAAGGCCTGTGACCATGTCGGGGTATCAGTGTTTTTGGTGCTCCTGAAGACTCAAAGATGTCACCCTCCAGAAAACATCCCTCTTCTAAACAACCCCAAGGAAAGAAAAGAAAAGGACTGCCTCCTCGTTTAGTCAAACATAGGGACATGTTATCTGTCCTGTCCAAAGCTTCTTCACCTCTAGAAAAAAAACTCATTCGGTCAACCTCCAAAGAGGTCATCGATACCGTGTGCGAATGTTGTTTGAACGTCTTGAAAGGTACGATCCCTTTGTCCAAACACCAGAAACAATGCTTAGGCAAACATCGTCACGTTCTTCGCCAAATGGTTCAAAACAAAATTCCCATTCGTCAAAAGAAGAAGATGTTGGTCCAACGTGGAGGCATTTTACCCCTCTTGTAAGGCCCCTTACTGAAAGGAGTCTTGGGAACCATGTTGGGAGGACTGGTGGGAGCAAGATAAAGAGGCCCTCAGAAGTCCCAAGATCTCAGAATCGACCCCTGACAACCCCATGGAAGGACGAAAACTAGCTTTAGTGCCTTACAAATGATGGATGGAATACCATCGTTGGCAAGAACAACGCACCCCGCATTTACCTCCCAATCCCCATTTGAGCGAGATGTCCCAGTTACAACGTGAATTGCAGTCCTTGATGGATCGCCAAGATTTGTCCGAAACAGAAAAATCGCACAAGTACGGTCAACACTTGCAACGACTGCAACTCTTTCACCAGAAAGCTTTAGACGAAACAGCTCTACCCACTCTGAAAGATTTTAAGACCTTGATGGAAAGTCCAGCATCATCACCAGTACCAGTACCACCACTACCAGTGACCAAGACAGAAAAAGGAGAAGAAGAAGAAGGGTTTCAAACTCCACCAGAAAAAGTACGCAAGTTAACAACACCACCTACCTCCAGAATTGGATGGATTAAAAAGATGATGACCACCCCTTCTTCATCACAAGAGAAAAAGAAAGTGAAGACAGAAGTGAAGACAGAAGTGAAACAAGAACTGATAGCCCCCGCGCTGACATCCTCCTCTTCGTCACCTATTGCCGGTCGCACACGCAAAGCATTGCAATCCAAGAAAGTACCCCAAGAGAAAAAGAGTAGCATCCTCCAAGAGTGGGTGTCTTATTAACACACAAACACAAAAAAATGGAAAAAGTCTTAGCCAGCATTTACTACGATCCCTCGCATCCTGCAGGTTATGCAGGAGTTCAAAAATTGTATCGTGCTGCCAAAATGCGACTGAAAACTCTCCGTTTACCTCAAGTGCAACGATGGTTACAAGAACAAGCTACCTACACTTTACACAAACCCATTCGACGCAAGTTTTCCAGAAGTCGCACACGAGTGGAAGGCATCGATCATCAATGGCAAGCCGATTTAGCCGATGTCTCTCATTTGACCAGCTACAATCGTGGCTACAAATATTTATTTTGTGTCATCGACGTCTTTTCCAAATTTGCCTGGGTCGTACCCTTGACTTCCAAATCGATCAGCGTGTTAGTGCGAGCCCTGCAACAGGTGTCGATGGCAAACGGACAAAGGTACTGAATTTCTGAACCAAGCTTTCCAAAAAGAATTAAAGAAACGTGACATTCATTTTTTTACCACCGAGAATCCCGAAACCAAAGCCAGCATCGTGGAACGTTTCCAACGCACTTGAAAGAACGCATGTGGAAATATTTTACGCATCACCTCACTCTGAAGTACATCGACATCTTACCACACCTGGTGCAAGCGTACAACCAATCTTACCATCGAAGCATCGGACGTGCCCCGCAAGAAGTGACTCCCGAGAACGAGGTGATGGTGTTTGAGCGCCTGTTTGGTACGTCCCCGACGAGGGCTGTCCCGAAGAAAAGTGGAGAGTTGACCGTAGGAGATTGGGTACGCATTGGCAAAACCAAACGCACTTTCGACAAAGGTTACTTACCTAACTGGACCACCGAATTGTTTCGTGTCACTGGACGAGCGCATGGTCGTCATCCTGCCGTCTATAAATTGGAAGACATGAACGGAGAAGTGCTCAAAGGAACGTTGTATTTGCCCGAGTTACAACGTGTCACCAAAAAAGAAGACGACGTGTACGACATCGAAAGCATTCTCGAACGCAGAACCCGTAAAGTAGGCAAACGACGTGTCAAAGAAGTCAAAGTACGTTGGAAAGGATATCCACCCAGTTTTGATTCTTGGATCGACGCTTCGCTAGTCATCGACTATAAAAAGAAGTGACCATCATGCCTTTCACACAGACGCAGCTACGTCGACCACTCCTTCACCTAGTTCTTCTGTGCAAGATTTACAAAAACAACCTTTGTGGGTGTGGTGTGGAGAACGTGTGCCTAAAACTCAAATCGTCTTTTTCTGCCAAATCTTCGTGGTGTATTGGGGAAGCCATTGCCAATTTCAGTTTGCAACAAGGAGACAAACAATTGTGGACCATTTTATTGAGCAGTTGCATCGGTTACCTGCTTTCCAATCCCTCCCTGAAATTCACCTCGAACGGGAACCACGGGAACCTTGTGTCCAGTGCCAGTGTCAGTCACCACTCCAATAACAACAACAACAACCCTATTTTGGGCGAAGACACGCCTCATACGTCCAGTAACCCCTCGGACAGCCACAGAACTCTGGAATTATGAGTCACCATAACCAATTTTACTTAACCTTACCCAGTGACAGTTGCATGGAGGTGTTTCCCAAGAACACGTTGTGCTGTTACACGGCCAAATTACCTCAGGCCATCCCATTAGATCACGAAGCCCATTGGGAAGTGGCTTTAGTAGAAATCATTCACCCGACCCAAGTCCTCAATGTCCTTCCCAATCAAAATTTTTTTAAGGTGGAAGTTCATGACGAGCAAATGCAAAAGTACTTGAATACCCATGTCACATATGACAATAAAACCTATGATGACAAAACTCAAAAGTGGTCCTACCACTTGTTGATTTCCCCAGGCTATTATTTTAGTGGTCAACATTTGGTCAGCTCCATTACCTCCAGATTTAATGTCGTGTTTCTTAAAGCTTTGGAAAGTGCCAGTAAAAGTGCCACCATGGAATACCACAAAACAGCTCGTCGCTTCTTGATGAAATTTGACTGGAGTAAAATCCTGTCCATTTTATTTTGTCCTGAATTGTTTGACATGTTGGGCGGAGACATGGTCATGAGAATGACCATGATCAAGAAAAAGGAATTACCAATCGTTTACGACAACGAGACTTTTAGCAAGTTATTTCGTGCCCTGGTAGAACTGAACCAAGGACTGAATATGATGTTTGTGTACTCCGATGTGGTGGAGTATAACGTGGTGGGACACACCTCCGTACCGTTACTGCGTGTCATTCCTTTCAAAGTGGATTCTGCCACGAACGCTGACGAGGAAGGTGGAAAGACTTATCACGTCCACCGCGAATTTGTACATCCTCACTATTTGCCTGTCAGCAAGTCGTATTTGGACACGGTCAACATTGCTATAAAAGTAGATCCGGGACAAAATATTTCATTCACCAAAGGAAAAGTCACGGTGAGACTCCATTTTCGAAAACGGTTCTCTCACGACTCGTTAAGTCATGTATCCAGTGTACCGAGGGGTTGCTCGACAGCGAGGACACGGTTTAGGAGATATGTTAGAATCGGCCTTTCATTCGGTGGCCCCTGTGTTGAAACCGATGGTGACACGAGGATTGCACGCCTTGAAAGATGCGACATTGACACAAGGCAAAGAATTTCTCCAAAATGTCATCATCGAGAAACAAAACCCTAAAGAAGCCTTCATGAGGGCAGGCAAAAATGTCTTGCTGTAAACGGGCAGAGACCTTTTGGGCCGACGAGAAACACCTATAAATGCTCTGCACGCTACCGAGTCAGGCATTCAGCAAGGACAAGGCAGAAAGAGACGACGAAGAAAACACCCTTTCACCAGACTTCACACTTCTAAAGCGAGAAAGGCAAAGAAAAGAAGAACCGTTCAAGACTTAGACGTTTTCGATTATTGAGACACAGAACAAAATGATGCACCGAGAATCTTGCGCTTGTTCCAAGTCGGAACTGGATCTGTTTGCCATGCCCCCACCATGATGACGATGCAAGAATCCCAGTGGGTGGAATTTCATCCCGTCTCCTCATTGACCGATTCCGCTCCCATCGAGTTTGAAATCAAAGGACAGCCCGAAGATTACATCGATCTGAATAGCAGTTACCTGTATTTGAAAGTGAAAGTGATCGAACCACCCAACGCTAACGTAGCCGATGATGATGTAGTACCTCCCGTCAATAATTTCATGCATTCCTTGTTTAGCGAAGTGGACTTGTACTTGGATAACAAACTGGTCAGCAGAAGCATGGATACTTACCCTTATCGGGTCTACCTTTAAAATCTTTTGACGTACGGAAAAGAAGCCAAGAACACTCATCTGGATGCTTGCGTGGTATGGAAACCTGACAAAGCGACTAAGTTCAACAGCCTTACAATTGCTGGGGATGCTCAAAATACAACGGGATTTGTAGAACGACGAACGAAAATTGCACAAAGTCGTAGTTTAGAACTGATGGATCGCTTGCATCTAGACATGTGGTTACAAGAAAAATATTTGTTGAACGGGGTGGATATCCGCCTGAGACTGAATCGTACCAGTGCCTCTTTCCATTTAATGGCTGCTGCTGATGCCACTTACAAAACTATCATTCAAGAAGCCAGACTCTACGTGCGTCGTGTGGAAGTGTTGCCTAAAGTGGGAAACGACATCAGTCAGACGTTGAGCAGAACGACCGACAAGTATCCGATCCGACGAGTGGACGTGAAAACGTTCACGATTCCCACTGGACAGCGATCCATGATCGAAGATCATCTGTTCCAAGGACAGTTACCCAACCGTTTAGTCGTTGGTATCGTCAAGAATTCAGCTTTCAACGGAGCCTACAACGAAAACCCTTTTGAGTTTCAACTCTACAATGTGTCCAAAATCGAAGTCAGTCGCGATGGCAAAACCCTGTGTACCCGACCCTTTGAGCCTAACTTTACCCAGAACAATTACTTGAGGTCGTACTTGTCCCTGTACGAAGCTACCGGACAGTTAAGAACCAACACCAGTCACGGCATTACGTACGAGGATTACGCAGGAGGCTACACTTTGTGGGCTTTCGATTTCACTCCAGACCAAGGCAGCGACGAGGGACATTTCCACCCTATAAAATCTGGCCAGATTCGTGTGGAAATTCAGTTTACTAGAAATCTACCTGACACAGTGAACGTCCTCCTGTATGCAGAATTCGATAATACCATAGAAATCAACAGTTTGAGAGAAGTCATTCTAGATTATTAGAAGCCATGGAAGACTGTTATCCCTCTTTACCTAGTGGAGAAACTTTGGACATGAAATGTGAGGAGACTGTGGAAGAAGAAGTTATCATGATGAAGTCAAGATGGCCAGAACAAGAATCCCATTTAGTCTCCTGTTTTGCCAAACATTTGATCGAAAAAATGACGGAATTGATCAAGAAAAATTGCTATGGATGTCAAAACGATCATCCCAGTCAAATTCAACACGACAAATGCCTGATGTTGAGTTAAGAAGAAAAATTGGACGAGTATCTGGACGAAGCTTGGAGTCTCATCTCGGACGAAGTCGTGTTGCATCAGTGGTATAAAGACTTGCGTGAACATTCTTGTCCGCCATTAACCACTCAAGAGATCGATCGTATCGAAGCTCTCCTGAATCAGAGTGAGGAGACGAAACGAAGAAACGGTTATTTGTCAGAATTTTCAAGCAAAAAGTCAGGATCGAATTGATGACTTATTATTACCTGTGAAGAAGAAAAAAAAAAACACACAAATGGATACCTGGGAACTTTATTACCTTTTGAACCACAGTTCGTATACGGCTTCTTGGAATCCTGTCGTCTGTGCTAAAGATGAACTCCCTCATCGCAAACCTCAAGACCATCTAGCTTATGTGTTCAACACGGACGACAGTCATCTCCCAGGAACCCACTGGGTAGCCGTTTACTTTCCTCAAGAAGGATGTGTGGAATATTTTGATTCGTACGGATTGCCCCCTTTGGAAGAAGATATCATCGACTTTATGAGAAGAAATGCTCAGACTACCCGATTCAATAATGTGAAATTACAAGGCACAGATTCCTTGGTGTGTGGACAGTACTGTGTGTATTTTCTGCATCATCGCAGCGTGGGCTATTCGTTAGAACATTTAGTGACTCATTTTGATCCTCGCTCTTCTAGAAACGATGTGAAAGTAGATCGATGGTTTTGTGACCATTATGCTTATCTTTTATCTCAAGCTAGGAAACGTAGTGTCCATCAATGTCCTAATGACTTCCAACAGTGGAAATCACAATTTCATTCACAACGTTGCCAACCCTGTCCAAAATAATGTATAAATTGAAAAAATATGTGTGATGTTATATTGTTGGATTATTGTTAAAAATGTTAGAGGTGTTCGTTAGTGTTAAGTGATTTTGAATAAAAAATGTTGTGTTTTGAAAAAAAATGCCTTTGTCTTTTGTTTGGCTATAAGAATGTTGATTCATGCTCTTTGACTTCTTACTATCCCTCTCATGACACTCATTGAACGTTGCGGCTCGAAAACCGTAGAGGGATGTTTTCCTTCACGTCCGCGCTTTGAATTTAAGAACCGGGGTAGTTTCCAGTCTAACCATCCATTGTCGACTCATCCTCCTACGAAGATGTGCTCCAAACTAGCTAAGCTAAACGAAGCCTACGTGAATTTGCATACGGTCAGACACAGTCTGATACCGAAGCCTGAAGAGATAGAGAATGTGAGAATGTTAAAAGTCACTGAAGACCTGATAGAAGAGCTCTTCAGAGAAGAAGTGAACAGGGAGAAAGAAGAATGGACAGAGAAGTACAGACTTCAGAGACAGCAGCAACAGCAACAACAACAACAACAACAACAGCAGCAGCAACCTGAACCTGACAGAGGTTTTGTCGATTGTCGTATCGACACCAAAGAGTTCTTCTCTTTCCGAAGAAGCAGACCTATCGTCAGAAAGTCTATCCTCGGAGGACGTCGCATTCTTAGAAACTAAAAGATTGCCATAGCAAGTAAAACAACCCAGCCCTTTTCAAGGCTACCCCAATACTCTAGAAAAGAAATAACAATCGATTTGCCAATGTGTGTAGGTAGAGTAGTGTGAATATAAACACTAACTCTTTTTTATAGTGAGAGGGTATGTGTTTGTGTATAGGATTGTGTGTTTGTAAGTGCTCATGTACGTTTGTGTGGATAGTATATTAAGATGATGTTTTTTTGCTGTTAGACGTGTGGGGAGAGTAGATTTGGGGGTTTGATTGGATTGCTTTGCGTATGTGAATAGTATATTATTTGTTTAATAACATTTTTTGAATAGTGATGGGCAGTATAGAAAAGTGAGTGAGTGTTTCTTTTAGGTCCGCGCGTTGTTTGGTCATGATCTAGGTAAGATCAATTTTGTTTTAGGGGGATGTTTTCCATCACGTCCGCGCTTTCAGTATAAATTGAAACTCGTTCGGCCGTCTAGCTACCCTTGTTGATTGATCAAGAGAATGAACACCAGACTAGCAAAACTGCTTGAACTTCATGTACACCTGGAATATGCCAGGCGTATAGTGAATGAGCTGGCTGCAGAGGCCCTAGTAGAAGAGGGAAGGATGAAAGAGGAGGAGAGAAGAAACAAAGAAGAGGAGGAGAGAAGAAACATAGAAGAGGAGAGAGGAAATTTCAGAATCCCAGAGACAGAAAATTGGGATTCTGAAGCCACTTATCCTGCCTCTGCTCTTCCCCCAAAACGAGTGAAAAGAGACTGGGGAAGAAGATGTGTGTGTGGTGTCAGGCCTGGAAGGTGCCATCATTAACCAGGTGTCATGGAGTTCAAAAACAAACAGCCCTTTTCAGGGCTACCCAATACTCTAGAAAAGAAATAACAATCGATTTGCCAATGTGTGTATGTAGAGTAGTGTGAATATAAACACCGACTCTTTTTCATAGTGTGAGTGTATAAGTTAATGTATATGATTGTGTTTTAATAAGGGCTAGCATAGGTTAGTGTGAATAGTAGATTAGGGTTTCATTTTAATCCTTTGCGTGTGTGGATAGTAGATTCGGGGTTTGAATAGGATTTGATTTTGATGCTTGGTTTGTGTGAATGGTAGATTTTGGTTAGTTTATTGCTGCTTCACGTATGTGGATAGTAGATCATATGAAATGAGAAAAGTAGGGGATGTTTTCCTTCACGTCCGCGCGTTGTTTGGTCTTGATCTAGGTAAGATCAATTTTATGTCTTGGGGATGTTTTCCATCACGTCCGCGCTTTCACTATAATAACCCACAGTATTCGTCCTTCAAACCATTCTACAAAGAATAAAGAAAGAAGATGGAAGTGTCCCAACTGTTCAATGATTTAAGGTATGTTTACTTTTGGATGGTGGATGGTGAATATGGAGTTGAAAGGATTGAAAGAGATTGGAGGTTAAGAACCAGTGTGCACTACGTGAACGAACTAAAATTAGCCAGGGAGATGATAAAAGGATTAATTGAAGAAGAAGTGAAGAGACTGAGAGGGCTAATAAATCCCCCTTATGTCAGAGTGGGAACATTAAAAGAGGCCCTGGAGAAGGTAGAAGAAGTAAGAAGGTTTTTGGAAGGATAGAAAAAAGGTCAGAGCGGCCCTTTGTCAAAAGGAGTGTTGAAAGATTGAAAAAAGGGGAAGAAAAGATGAGAAAGGTGATAGATGAAGAAGTGGAGAAAATAAAGGACAGGTGGGCAAAAGATAGAAAAGAAGAAGAAAATAGAAAAAAAAGGAAGAACTAGAGAAACTGAATGCTAACTGGATAAAAATCCAACAGAAGTTCCGAGCCATGGGTCACCCGGACTGGATACCGGAAAATGAAAGAAGAAGAAAGGAATGATGGAAAAAATAAGGGGATGGATAAAGAAGTGGAGGAGTTAGAAGAAGAAGAAGAAGAAGAAACCCAAAGGCCCTTTTCAGGGCCACTCATAGGTCTCGAAAAGAGATTGACTTTCCATTGCCTACCCCTTTAAATTTTTTTTAAAAAAAAATCCCATGTTAAATTCCCCTTGTCCCTAAGTAGTTTTTTTTTTCTCCCATGTTAAATTCCCCTTGTCCCTAAACAAACCCAAACTCTATTCCCCATGTTAAATTCCCTTGTCCCTATAGTGACCCAGAAATTTTCCCCATGTTAAATTTACATAGTCCCTATAGTGACCCGGGGTGGGTGGGTCTGTAATGCTAATTCCCATTGTCCCTATAGTGACCCCATTCACAACTCCCAGCATTTGAAACTTCGAGGCCAGTCATCGAATCATACCTGAAATGTTCGTCGATAACTGCCATTTGGATCACTTCGGCTATTTACGAAGCCAGGACTGAGCTGTTACCATAGATGGAACTATTTTTCCCCCAATCTCTCGATCAATACTACAATCAATCCAATCGCACAAATAGCCGTAATGATCAGAATAGATTTGGTGGTGTGGTGTTTTGAATAAATTTTTGTCGAGCGAAATGTATGATTTTTCTGTAAATTTTTGTGCTGACATACATTCTAAGCATAAAATGTTTTCTCATAGAAATATCATATGTAGTTCAGAATGGTGTGCCACTATAAATACAATTTGTCAATACCAAAGCAAAGAAAGCAACAACAACATACGAGGTCTGAGGTGGAGTCGCGCAGTGATCTTCGCGCGAGAAAGTTCCAGTTTCATCTCATCACAGAGATTTTTTTCTACACACGCGTGATTTCGCGATTGTGGGCTCCATATCCCCAGTCAGATCGATGAGCCGACAAGCATTTTCTCCATTTTTACTCCCGGTAAATTAGTTACCTGTTTTGGGTCTCTAGCGTTGTCGCTATATTTAAGGGTCGAAAACAGTTCTTCAACATTGTCAACGCTAAAACAACTGCTCCACAGGCAGACGTTGTACCAGACGCATCGCGACCGAGTGCAACATTTAAACGCACTTCCAACCATTAAGTTTTCTTCATTCTTACAACTGACAAACAAGAATAGAAAATATAACTGCCAACCATGGTAGAAAATATGCTCTCGAGGAATATTAATATTTCCGGCAATTGTTTGTACGCTCTCAGTTTTACCTAGAACTACGTAGCACCTTGTTTTGTGCAGCAAATGGTTCTCGACTTTCTCCAAGAAGTGTTACACCGACAAATGCGTTTTAATTAAATACCATTCTGGTTATCTCTTTCGCTGGTCTCGTTAATATTGACTCGAGATACTTGTCGGAAAATTTTATCGTCGTAGTCTTGTCGGTGAACATCACATAGTTGCCCTAGAAAAAATTCCTGTATGTTGTATCTCCAGCGACTAACAATATCGATGTTGCAGATATAAAAGATTATAAAACTGTACCGTTTCTGAGGACATGCGTTAGAAATCTACCATCACTATAGCGATTATTTACTAATACTGTCATTGCACCCTACCCTTGTTTAAAACCGTTTAAGATGAATAAATACGATTCCTTTTATCATGCTCCATGAAGTTACTATACCTATTGACAAGGGAACCATTGCATCCCTGTATCGGTTTGTCGCAGTCTCAAAAACATCGAAGTAATTTTTGAGAATACCACCGGCACGCCAGAGTCTCTAATTCCTTGATTGTCAATGATTTCAGGTAGGTTCTTTTGATATGGCGCTTCTCACAGCTTCAAAATAAAATCGTTGATAACCACGTTAGACGCTTGCAGTTTTCCAGTTTCCTGAAAATCACAAGCTCGCCTGGGTCGACCTCAACAACAACCTGATTGCTCAAATTACTCAGATCAGTTTTGGCTACAAACCTGGTTAAATCCTCCATTTTTTATGGATAACATGTTAAACTGTAGATCATTGTCGGTGAATAGTTTAAAGTCGATGTTGATTTTTTTTTATATCAACGCATATTGTTTGCCATTCTCGATGATTAAAATGAATGCGTTGGATCGAGCCTGTATACTCGCAAAGCTTTATCAGGAAACATCTCGAAGACATCAACAAGCATCAACAAGTCAGTACGTATATAAAAATCGTGATAGTCGCCAAGGCAGACCAGACATTGGTCGCTTCAGTGTCGTCATTGTCAGAAATACATTCGCGAGACAGCGACGAATAAATGGCTTCAGTCTATAGCAAATGAGTTTCAGAAAACTTTTCCATGTCGCTCATGTACTCGCACGGGTAAGTTCCTTCAATAATGAACAAGCCGAACCTAAAACATACATGCCTACACCTGGTGAGGAAAAAGTGTAATCCAGATGGAAACTAGAGTAATTGGAGCAGAAAAAGAGTATTCTACATATAACATGATAAAAAATTCAATAAGCATATATGTACAAAATGATTTATTTATCCATCTGGACTTTTAACATCAATTACTACTTAAGTTTTCGTATATAACACTTCGAGCTTTAAAAAGCAACAGACTCTCATATTGCATTTCAAAACACTTTGTGCCAGCTGAGACTATGACTGTTTTGCACACCAGCTGGGTTACAGAGCCTGGATCTGAATTCAGTTTTATTTTTGTTAACAATACTGACTAATCTCTCACAGTTAGCATTAGAATGGGAAAGAACCAATATTCTTTTGATAACCTGACAAAGAAGAGGAAATTTATATCTTCCAGCTATTGGGTCTTTTAGCTGGGAAATAAGGTGGAACAAAGGTAGAGTGCCAACTTGATACTTCACGAGTTCTCCTAATTTATCAGCAGCCTTTCCTTTTGCATGGTGTATAATATGACAGAGACAATCTGATATGTACAATGATGGAGACATTTTTCAAAATATAGAATGCAACTCCTTTATGAATTCCAGTCATCACTGATACAGTATCAGCTTAAAACCCCATACAGTTCTGCCAACTTATATTTATTCAAAGCATTATCAAGCAAATAAAAAATGTTTTCTCCAGTGGAATCTACTGTTCATTCTGGTAATGGAAGAAGAGCACTCTGACTTTGCCCTTTTCGGTGTCAAATTCTCTTGCACAGACTGGGTACAACTTTTTGTCATCATAATCACTACTCCTGTCAGTTACAATACTAAACAGCCCAATTTTCATGGCTTCTGCAATTTTAAGTGAAGTAAATTCTGCTAAAGACCAAACACTATTAGATGATCTTGTTCTTGCACATGCATATTTTCTGCAATTTTTGAATCAGGAAACATTTGTTTGAACAAAGGTCCAATGTAGTCTTCTACCGCCTGATTAGCGTGGGCAATGCAATATTATGAAATAGGTATATAACGCCTCTGTATTTCTAAAATTCGTATCCACAATTTAGTTCTACTGTAAAAATGAAGTTACCTCAGTATTGGAGTTAGTAAAACGAGCTAATTCAAGGTTTCTTTGTTTTACTACCATGACCAATATTAAAATCCTTTCCACACAGCCTGCAAAGGGCGTGAAAATGCCTTACAATGGAACGCTGTATTGTGCGATTCATATATTCATCTTTGAGTCGGTTTTTCGTCTTTTCCTAATCCATCTGTGATATTATTTGAAAAACAGTTCTGCTCTAACACACGCATCGACTAGTATAAGTCTACTTGACTTTTAGCGCCAAATACATACAGACTGGTTCTGTACCATATATGAATCAGAACAAAGAATCTGCGAGCAAAGATTAAAAATTAGAAAACCAGTCTGTTCTCTCCTGACTAAATCACACACATATGCTATAAATAGAAACCGAGGTCAAACGTTTGAAAGTAGAAACCAGCATGTTTCTTGGAAACAAGGCAGGTGCTATAAATAGAAGATAATACTGTTAGGAAAGTGCATGCAAGACTATGGACAAGCGTACTCTTATGTCGTAGTTATATAGGAGCTGTCTTTTCTAGAATACGGTTTTTGGGATTAATGGGATGTTAATAAAAATGAGAAAACAAATTATTAATTATTGGGGAGAGTTAAATGGCATAATCATATAATAAAGTGCAGTCCTAAAAATTGTCACTGAGCATGAAGAACATGTGTGCGTACAGTCCACTGTTGCTCGTGTATTGCCCACGCCAAACTACGATCACCGAAAACAAAGATCGGCCGTCTCATAATATGACGATATTTAAGACGAGGGAGAAAGAAAAAAAAAACTGATTCCCTGCAGTTTTATTATCAGGCAATCGAAGAGGTCTTGCAAAAGTAAAGCTTTCTTGCTGTGGCTGAGCCAAAATCTCGAGCTTAAATTAAGGCTCAAGAACTATAGTAGACTGAACAACATAGATCCTGATCTGCCGGCAAATTACTCAGCCGAAAGTCTGGACAGGTGCTGTTTAATACATATGCACGGAAAAGTAATGCTTTCTTGCTGTGGTTGAGCCAAAATCTCGAGCTTAAATTAAGGCTCAAGAACAATAGTAGACTGAACAACATAGATCCTGATCTGCCGGCAAATTGCTAAGCCGTAATTCTGGACAGGTGCCCTGATCTATCGTCGCATAGTGAACCGGCAGATCAGGGTATATGTTGTTTTATCTGCTGACCAGTCATCATACACTACATTATGCGATGGCAAATCTAGATCTATGCAGTTTACATTTCGATCCAAGTTTAAGTCGACGACATTTGGTATATCGCAGCACAAAATAAATTAGAATTGCATAAAACCGATGGCCAAGATCATAATTGTTAGATTTTTGTAAAATAATTCTTAGGTTGAGCAATTCTAATTGTGTATGTTATATTTATTTTAATCGAACGCTCGGCACAGGAAACATTTAAAGGGTATATCTTGCCGGAGCAGTAGTGTAAAGTACCTTGCGCAATGAGAAGTAGTCAGGGCAAATCCATTGTTGGGAATTGAATTCGTACCTTTCTCATCAGGAGTCCAACGCCCTCGGGGTAAACGAGCTCTAATTTTCATTTGTACCTTGAAAGGATACATTAAGGCAAACGAAACCTCTATCAAAACTTTTTTTTCCAATCTACTGTTCTGTTTTAAAGATATGATCGATTAATTAAACATTCCTGAAAATAGTCTTGGCAACGGGAATCATTATGATGCATATAGATGTGACGTCACAAAGTTAAATCTTCTCTATTGCTAATACATTGGGCTACCAACTCGCTGATGCAGTCAAGTTTGTTTCGGACTAGTAAAAAGTAATAACTACGATCCTACGAGATACTGCGAAGACATGCATTTTCAATATGAAATCAAATGATATCAAAATTATTTCTAAACTTAACAAAAATGTACCAACACATGGAGTCCGATTAAAACAACTGATAATTTGCCTCAACCGGATAGAACTAAATAACGCCAAAGTGCTGACTGGTACTGATTGCACAGGTGAAGATCTAACACATATGGTGGCATCCTGAGCAGCAGAGGGGGCGAATCATACAAGTTTTTTCCGCCTGAAATCGTCTCTATCAATCCATTTACAAAACTAACTCTTATTTTGGAAAATAAACCCTTTATTTTAGTAAACTCGACAATAAAGATGTCTATTTGTTAAAATAAAGGGTTTAATCCTATAATCTAGTCTTGGAAACCGTTATTGCTGCACCGATTACATAATAAAACCATCTGATTTAGCGCCCTCCCTGCTGCTCTTAACAAAATAACGTAACCGCGGAATTAAAAATTTAAGTAAACAATAATGGCCAACATCGGAGAAGCATATTCTGCTAGACTAGCTCGAGAACGACTTGAAGCAATCAAAAAATTTATTCCTGTCAGAGATAGTGTCAGAGAAAAATTACAACAACGACAGCAAGTAAAGGAAGGTTTCGCAACGACCACAGGGGAATTATTTAAACCTATCACTGCAGTCACTGGAAAGGTTTTAACTGCTATCAAAGGACGAACTGAAGAAGAGGCTGCAATTGAGGGTGGAAAACCAGAGCAGGGTTTGCTTCAAGCAATAAAACAACTTAGTGAACAACAAGTAGCAGCCGCAGCTGATCCAGGTGCAGTAGGTCCACTTGCAACTGTCAAGGAAACATTTATTAAAAAATTTACCGAAGATGGTGTCGACGAAATAAGAGATATTCCACTGAGTAACGTAGATGAGCTTAAAGAGTTTTCTGTTTGGATCGTCGAAAATTATCATCGCAGACATGAATTTCTAAAACCAGAAGCTGCCAAGGGCATGTCTCAATCCGAGTGGGCTGATTATGTGTATAAAATAAATCGAGGCCTTCCCCGAATATTAAAAGGTGATGATACTTATAATTTCATAAAAACAGGTATAATTGGGTATAATAAAAAATTAAAAGATGAAAAAAAAGCAGAAAAACAAGCGAAAAAAGAGAAAATGCAAGCGAAGGAAATGCAAAAGAAAGTTACCGCAGAGAGAGATCAATCACCGCCACCTGAACCACCTAAACGAAAAGGAAGACCTAAAAAAGAGAGCCCAGCGCCGTCTTACTCTGATCTTCCAGAGGGGGATGTTTTTAAAGAATTGAAGTTGGAACCTAAAACCGGGTCTGGTTTTATTGCTTGTCCTAATAATATCGTCGATGATGTATCTCGGTTAGAAGTGCTCATCGGAGGAAAACGTGCCGGAAATAACTCACCAGAAATAATTAATGAAGCCGCAGATATCTGTCAACGACTATTTCAGCGTGGTATCATGGATATCGGCATCTACCGTGAACTTGTTAATGAACTCGCAGATGGTTATTACAGCGACTAATAATTTTAGTTAGAGAAAACAACAATTAAATAAAATGATCATACACGATACTCGACCCAGTCCAGTCAGAGTAGTGAATTCACGATTACCGGTCTACAGAGCAACCTACGGAGATGGTCTCGGTGATGTTGTTACGGGTTTGTTTTCAAGGATAACCCCTAAGGTGTTACCGATTGCGAAACAACTGTCGATGAAAGCGATTGATGTTGTCAAGGATAAAGCTCCTGGAGCAATTGTTAATCTTGCGGGTAAAGCATTCACGTCAATCAAGGACAGACTGTTACGGGTAGCACGTAGACCTCAAAGAGGTTCGCCGAAAGCGGTTAAACCACCGCCAGTAAAATTGCCGAGCACTGAACTTAAGCCCGCGGATGTCAGTAAAGTAATAAATCAATCCGCAAATCAAAAACTTGCGGAGCTAGTAAACCAAATACCCGAACAAATAAATACGAGCCTGATATCAGGAAGTGGTCTTCGTTTTAGACGACAATAATTTTATATAATGTTCAAACGTGTATCTGATCCAGCGTTCGACATGGATGCACCAACGCTTAAAGATGAATCTGTGCGTGATTATCAGTATTATTCCTACGAAGCAATAGCACCCAATCAGTCGGGTCGAATTGAATTACGAGTTCAGGATACAAGCAGATATTTTCTGCCGTCGGAAGCGTTTCTTGAAGTCGAAGGTAGTATTTTAAAACTCGATGACACACCATACGGAGCAAATGACCAAGTTGGTTTTGTTAACAACGGCAACATGGCGCTGTTCAAAAGTGCTTCATATAGCATTGACGGGAGAGAAATTGAAACAATTCAGGATAACGTCGACGTTGCCACAACAATTATCGGATTGGCAAGATACTCAGATGATTACACCAGATCAGCCGGTCCGACCATGATGTTCGCTAAGGATAATTCTGATTATCCGGATCATAGATCCAGTATTTCAAGACGACCACAAAATAATGCCAGAAACGCTAATGTTGATGTTGAAAATATAGCATTTCCCAACTCTAATTACAATCTGGGATTTGCAGCGCGCAAATCAATGTTATCAGATGACGGAAGATTTTCGTGTGCGATTCCGCTGTCTCGTCTCTTTGGATTCTGCAGAGGTGTCCGAAAGGTTATTTTTGGAGCTAATCATACTGTTGTACTTGTCAGAAAGGGTGATAGCAATGATGCTATCTGGCACGGTCCGGGTGCTGATGCTGCCGCAACTAGAGCACTTCATGGTAAAGTAGTATTATCCAAGCTTGCGTTGTGGATGCCAGTGATGTCCACATCGATCAATGAAGAGCAACGGCTACTCTCTTTCATGGACTTAGGTGGTAAATCATTAATATCGTGGTTGACAACAACAACAGATTCCATTCTTGGTTCCGGGGCCGGGCAATTTACGTGGCATATATCATCACAGCAGGGAGTATCAGCGCCACGACATATTTTCGTTGCATTCCAAGAATATAAGAGATTAAACGATCAAACAAGAAATCCTATGGCATTTGACAAACTTCAGGTCAGAGAGGTTTCGCTGCGGGTAAACGGACATCAAGAACCGTCCGAAGATATACGTATAGATTTTAACGACAATAAGGTTGCACGTGCGTATCACCGTCTGCTGACATTTATGGGACGTGATCAAAATATTGATACCGGTCTACAGATATCTTAGTTGGTTTTCATAACGCGGTATCCGATTTATTACTTTTCTCTGGAACATATGGATTTAACCAAACAATCTGTCGTTGATATACACTTCAAGGCCATTTCCCACCTGCAGTAGCTGATGGGGCCGGACCTCCAGTTGTACTTGCAGGTCCCGCTGGTTTCAGAGCAATTGCTGTTATACTCTCTGATAAATCAATGCTACTTGAGGGTGTTGGCGGACGAATGAGAGTCATCGATGCCCCAGTAGAACACCTGTAGGTGCTCCAAAACCTTTTAGGTTTCCACTTGTAAACAATTAGATCAATATCGTATTAAATAAAATGTCATACAGTTACGTTAATGTGTCACTGACTCCTGGTCAGGTGAAGAAATTACAATCGAAAAACGCGAGCACATGTAGGACATCAATAACGTTAAAGCACGATCAGCTAGCGGGCGGTCCAAACAAGCTGTCGCTGACTAAAACTCAGCTAAAACATTTCAACAGCGCGAAGCAGGGCACGACTGGAGTTCGAATTGATCTCTCTCCGGCCGCGGTCAAAGATATGGTCAAAAAGACCGGCGGAATACTTCCATTTCTTCCAATAATTTCCGCCGCGTTAGCACCAGCATCAGCAGCCGCGTCAAAGGCAGCCGCGTTAGGAGCAGTTGGAACCGCTGCTGAAATGGCACTAAAGAAAGTAACCGGAAAAGGAATTTTACACAAGGAAAGTCTAAAAAAAAGACAAACAAGAACACAAAAACCAACAAGACGCCCCCGAAAGACAACTATGCCTCAGCCCAATCGTTTAAAACTTCCAGTGGAACAATACGGAGCGGGTCTAAGACTACCGGGAACTCCGGCGTCATGGTACCCAAAAAGGTTTTGAAAACACTTCCAGCAAGCAATTTTGATTTACTTAATGCTGTTAAACAATTACGCATAAAATCCTTCAAAGGTGTATTTATGCGAGATGAATTACCAGCACGACCAAATAATCCAGAAACAGGAATTATTAATCTTGACAACAAAGAAGGCCCTGGAACTCACTGGGTTGCTTACGCGATCGATCCACGCGGAATTATCTATTTCGATTCATATGGGTTAGTACCGCCAGTTGAGTTTCTCAGATACGTCCAAGGATTTCCAATTCCAGTTTGGCAGTCAACGTTACCAACACAAATACTAACCGATCCTCCGATATGTGGTCAAGAGGTTTTGAATGTTCTTTCCGCGATAACAAAACACCCAGTGATTCCTCCACATAAAGTCGTGCATGAATACACGTTGAAATCACATCTGTGATTTCCAAATTTAAACAACCCCATAACAGATAATGGTTGATATTTATGGAAGATCAAGCAGAACCAAGGAAGAAAAAAAAAGATGTCGATTTATCGAAGTATGCGACCAAAGATGAAATTGAGTATGCGACCAAAGATGAAATTGATGATCTTTTAAATCTGACCGGGATAGACCCAGATGAGGTTGTTATTTTTCAGGACAGGCAAGGCAAGCTAAGAACCAGTAACATTAAGTGGAATGACATAATTCGCAGGGTTATTGGAGCTGTCACAGACAACATCGTTGTATTCACTGACAGCGGCAGAATCAGAGATTCGTCGATATCAATTGCGATGCTGCGAGATGATGCACGAAAAGTCGCAGCGACGCGTGTAGCGAAGACCCGTGATACAATAACAGGTGAACTCAGCATGAATGGCAACAAAATAACTGTGTTAGCGGATCCGATAGGTCCCGAGGACGCCACAAATAAACAATATGTTGACGCGCAATACAGACTCGTTGTTGGCTTAGTCAATGACAGAGTAATAAAATCCGGCGACACAATGACAGGCGAACTCCGCATGAACGGCAACAAAATAACCGTTCTAAAAGATCCCGAATCTCCCGAAGATGCCGCAAACAAACAATACGTAGACACCGTTGACGGTAAACTAACTACGTTGCGGGCTGAGTATGATGTTCACGTGGGCGCGTTTGCACGATTTCGAAGAAACTTTCAAAAAACTGGTGAGACCGTGGATAAGTTCTTTGGGACTCCTCCAGTCGTCGATGTGAAACTCGTTGATATCAAGACCGACATTGACACGATCAAACAAACACAGCAAGATATCGTATCGGGAATTCCTGAGATCGTTAACAAAACCAGTCTGATTAAAGTCCCCACTGGAGTTACCCCCGGGCATATCACCAACATCATATACACGGTATCATCGGGATTCGCAACATGGTCCCGACAAAATAATACTATTAAATATACAGCAACAGTCACTAGCGTGTACAGGTTGTTTGTGTTTTCAGCCGCTAAATTTGAAATCTTCACAACATATCCCTGGAGACATTCCACCGATAAGTATTCCGGGGTTGTAACTATAATACTAAACAGCGGAACCGAAGAAATATTTATACTTGAAGCCGCAGACGAGAAATTAACCGCAACATCTTACTGGTGGTGTTTGGAATTCGTCGCAGAAACACCTCAATTGGTTACCGCGTAATTGAAAATCGCCAGCGATTTCAAATAATGAAATCATCATCAACGACAACATTGAAATCCGAAGGATTTCCAGATGCCCAACAATATCGATATGATCAAGTACGCGAATCGCAGTCAACGTTGAAAAACACCATTGACAGATGCGCAACAAAAATAAAAAAATACAAACGCCGTGTGACCGCGCTGGACATAACAGTGTATTCGGTATCCGCGGTAGTTGCATCCACGGGTGTGCTATTGTCTGCGTTAACTCCGGTAACAACCGCAATCGCGATCACAATCACAATTTCAGCATCAACGACGATTGCAGGAGTTGCCAACATCATCGCGAAAAAAATATCCTCGTGCGCGACAACAAAATTACACGAGTACATGTTAATGGCTAACGCGGCCAACAGTGCCTACTCGAAATTGTCCTCGTTGATATCATCCAGTGTAGACGACAACAACATATCAGATTCTGAATTCACACTGATGTCCGGTATATATAACGACTATGAGCGCGCGGTAAATCTTAATTTGAAAACGAACAACAACAATAACGATGGAGATACTTCAGCGCCAAGCGTTGCTCGACATAGCCGCGAATACAACTCCGGTAAGAACCACAATGATATCAATATCTTCGACGCAACCAGAATTCAGCATTAATTTTCCAACTGAAATTCCAGTTACCGAAATCGCGTTGGCACAGTTACGAGTATATCACAGTTGGCCCAACATCAGGTCGACATCATTTCACGGACAATCGCCGAATAACTCATTTGTTTTTTCGTATCAGAATAGCGCTGACGGCACACCAGATTGGAACGTCATTGCGTTACCCACTGGGAGTTATCAGATAGAAGAAATCAACAAAGAAATACAGCGTCAAATAAAACGTGTCACCGGAAAAGAATCAAAGATCAGCATATCAGCACACGAGCCAACGTTGTCAACGATCATCGAAATCTCAACGCCGGGTTACCACGTAGACATTTATAACAGTTCAATCAGAACAGTATTAGGATGGCCTAAAAATCCACCACCAACACCACCGATACCACCTGCACCCGAAAAGTCTGATTACATGACTGACGCACAGTCATATCACACAATTACACCGCTACACCGAGAACGTCTTGATGAGATCCGCAACGATAATCTACAGGGTAAGATTTTTCCTGTCGCGCGCGGTGTCGATATCATATTTAATTTTACTCGTGACGACGACGCAAAACGGGTGCGTGTTGGAGTTGTTATGAATCTGAACGACATCGTTGAGTACCTGAAAGGTATTAATGACGCGCATGGAACGCACCGAGGGTATCTACGGCAACACTTCCAGGAACATATATCCGCGGTGAGCACCGCAATGACAGGTTCACGCGGAGAAATTATTAAACAAATTGAGATATTAAATCAACATGCCGCAGATATGGAGTATATTAACAAGCACGTGGTTCAGGCGGTAATCACCAGCACATCCCCCGATAAACAAAAATTTCTGAGCAAGTACTCGCTGACCGAAGCTGAACTACCGAATTTTAAATTACCAGGATATGTTTTCCCGGCCACGTTACGAAAATACGTCACTGATATCGTCGTTGAATACTTCGATGACATACTTGCACAATGGAAGCGAATACTACCAGAACCCGTTATCTTAGCACACAATAATTCCACCAGCGGTGATAGCCGGCATATTTCTCCGGGCATCGTAGTAATCACTGATGTCGTCGCGGTCAATCTTGTATGTGATGTCATCGATGGCAGTTACAACATAGACACGACAACATCGAATCAGACCCAGCAAGGGTTTATATTGTATTCGTTTACTCCTACACAACCGCCTGGATTTTTAATCGTGCAAGAGCCAATCAATCCAGTATTTCTACGGTGTCATAATCCGACGCTGACAAGGATAAATTTTAAAGTCACTGACCAACAACAGCGACTGTTGGACCTGCGGGGGGAAACAATTAGTGTAAATTTACTGGCGAAATCTTCTAATTAGCGATATCATAACATAATAATACGTCATCTCTCAGTGATTCCACCGACAGTGATTTCACACAATATGATTCCGACAGTGAATTTGAATCTGAATCTGAATCACATTGTGATTCCAGTGATTGTGAATCTGAATCACTTTGTGATTCCAGTGATTCTGATGATAGCCCGGTGGGCAGAAACATTTCAATTAACAACAGCAACGTCGTGATAAATTATGTTAAATAAACACAATAAATATAATGACTGAAAATCCTGAAGGATTTTATCAACATGTTCGCGTGCACATATTTGACCGAAAGGAACTTGCCGATGCGATCAGAGCCGCATTTACACGAAATGATCGATACCCGTTGAAGGATACCCGGATATGTGTTGGAAATGCAGAGCATTTCGAACACGGCACCGATAAGATATTACTAAGTAGCGATGATATCGAACGATTGCGTGACCGCGATTACATTTACGTGTTCTTCAGCGATGACGAACTTTTAAACTATGCACGCTCGTGTTTGACCAGGGCGCAGTTAGATGACATTCTCGCGGGCGGAAATATTCCTTAATATTGCATTTAAACAGATATATTCAGGCAAATATAACATGATGAAATTTTCGTATATCCGCGCCAAAAATATACGTTACTCTGAAGATATGAAAATTGTTTCCGCTGGAAAAAAATACAATTCAGTTTTTGACAAACTTAAACGACCATGTACGAACTGCAAAGCACACGCTTCCGATGATCTTTCCGATGACGAACTGCATCGCCTTGCTGCTGTTATCGGCGAAGAAATTGAAATGTCAAGCGATGACGAACTATGTGAGGTTGTTTACGACGAACTATTTATCGACCACAACAGCTTATTATGCGAATACGACAACGCCAGCAAATCTCTGTTTGTAAGAATTCTTTATGACACTTTCCAACGCGATAAAGGTTTTCAAATGGATTATCAGGAAACTAAACCCTGTCCTGGCTACGACGTTGACGCGCTTAAATTTCTTGAGCGGATTATGCTCGTGATAATATGTTTTTAATGGTTGCTCTCTTTATCTCCTCTAAAGTTCTTTCTTCGGAAGGTTCCAAGTGCCTAATCTGCGCGCGGGTAAGTTCTTCAATGTATCCCCGAAGCTCATTATTCTGCTTGGAAAATGCTTCGTTGCATTCGCGATATTCTTTATTTTTTTTTATCAGTTTTTTGTTAGCTGATTTTTTTTTGAAATTATTTCCGCCGCCTCCGCCAGTTGTTTCACCAGAGTATCATGTGCTGCTTGTAATGCGGCATCTCGTTGTTGGATTGCATGTGGCGTTGGAACATAAGGTGTGGAAACACAAGGTGTTTCAACAACAACTGCTACGTCTTGTGGTGACACTGTGGCGGTGGGTGGAAATCCTGAGGGGTTCGTCGCCGACGCTCTTGGTCTGATCGAGCCGGGATTGTTTTGTCTCCATATTTCGTAAATTCTGCCATAAACGATATGATAAGTTCTGGCAATTTCCGCTATCGGAGTAACGTTTCGTTGAAGCTGAATTTGTTGAATTTGTTCCGGAGTAAGATTACCTCTTACCATAATAATTACCGTAATTATTATTACCGTAAAAAAATGCTAAAAAAAATTTACTGTGAAAATTGTCAACGATAATAATTATTATTCGTCGATTAGTAATTTATCGAGCTTATCAGAAAGAACCTTTGAGAGTTTTTCTTGCTCGAAGATCTTTCCGATGTCGTCGAGGATCTTTTTTGTGGTCCGAGCTACCGGCACGAAGGTCTTAATTTGATCTCGGTGTTGACAGATAATTTTATACAGAAGCTCATCATTCAGCAGCTTTACCGTTCTGTATTCGCGCTTATGAGTTTTATAACCTTGTGCGCGAGCTTCTGAGATGCTGTCGTATTGATCCTGCAGCCACGCGGAATTAAAAATTTCGCTCGATGCTGCGAATTTCTTTACAGCGTTAATTTGTTCGGTGAGTGTTGCAACTGTTTCCTCCTTCATTATACCTATAGCGCTTTTGTCTCTCTAATATGCTGTCAAGGTTAGGCAGGTTCATAAAAAGATATAAATTTATCGTACTTTTCCCAGTATATAAATTTTGTTACGTTTCTGAGATTTCGACAAATAGATCCTGAGTTTATCTCGAAATATTTAGCGGCAGAATATATCGACGGAAATTCGATTTCTTCGTCATCTGTAACAGCAATAACAGGCTGCAGAGGAAGTCTTTGAGCAATTCTTGTTGTGTTACGAGAGTTCTCGCGATAAGTAACAACTCTTAGATTTTCGATACGGTTATCTAATTTATCTCGGTTGATATGGTCAACGACAAGTCCTCGCTGAACTGGTCCGTGAAAGCATTCGTAAATAAATCTGTGTGAACAATAATTTTTTCCTTTGCTGGATTTACAGACCCTAACTCGTTTATAACCACAGTTATTGATATTTCCAAGTGGTTTTTTTAATCTGCAGTTTCTGATTGTTCCATCTGCTGAGGCTTCGTAGTTGGTGTAGATTGGATGTCTTCTGAATTCCATTTGTCTTTACTATATACCTCTTGTTTGTTTAAATAGTAGATCGGGTGGCTGTTGATGTATTCTTGTTCTGTGAACACACGATTGTGTTTGCGCTGGTAATACCTGGCGAGCTCACGAAATCTTTTACCGCCACATCCTGAACATAATTTTGTTTTTCCACGGACTGCAATGTCGCATACGGCACAGGTAACTCCGCCGTTAGATCCTCGTTTGAAATTTTGATTATGAGATGCACAATATTCTCCGACACATCTTCGTTGGCATCGCTGTTTAGTCCCCGCGATTTTCCATCCACAATAGTTTTCAGGCATATATAATTGTCTTTTTTTAATTAGACACTATTTGTCCTACTGTTATATTATGGAAGAATTTGACAGATTGTCATCGATAAGACCGGCCCGGGGTAGATTTGATCTTGATAGGTTAACCGATGATGCGAAACGAAAAAATTTGACAACGCTGAATAACATCATCGGGCGCATCTCACGTATTCTCGACATATAAAATTATTCGTGAGAGTTCCGAAGATATTTTTGAAGAACTGTTTGGGGAAAAAGATTTTTCCGATGATGTCATCGATGGCACAATGACAGATACGCGCGCGGGCAATATTATTGAATATCTTGATGATAACAAATACGGTATACTAATAAAATTTATAACCGGCGTCGTTGATGAAACCGGCGAGGATAAATGGATTATACGTGATAAACGCGATCCTGTCCTTGCCAACGGAAAAACAGTTTTGTTAAGTCGTCATAGCAGACCAGGAATGCTTGTTGGAATTGATAGTCCATATTATGTCAGAGCGTATCCTGTATCTGCAGTCATTTACGGGTTATATGCGTTAAAAAAAACCAAAAATTGATAAACTCGCCCCGATGCGAATGACTGCGTTATCTACGTCGACGGTGTTGAATTGTGTAGCCGAGCGAGTGATGGAACATTTCAGCAACGCGACGCGGGGCAACGGTTTAACACCGTCGAGAAAATCCAAGATAACAACATGGGCTAATCGAGTCAAAGATAGCGGAGCATCAATAGCGGATGTTGCTGCGTTAGAACGTTTGCTGAGATTTCCTATAACTGTGAAATCGCTGACCGGAGAAGAATTATACAAATCAAAATACAACTGTTACCGCTCCCCGATTGAAATTATTGATCATAACAGTCATGCTTGGACTGAATCAGTCAGGATATTTCCGCGAGACCGTGTTGTAAGGTTTTATCATGGAAACATATTCGATTGTATTTATGAGGCGAGCAAAACAGATCCTGTGTCGGTATGGCTATTTAAAAGTGATGCAGATTCCGAGTATGATCAGTTTGTGAGACCCAACGGAGAAGTATACAGAACTGAGTCGTTACAACACGAAATGAAAACACTTGCGGAAAAATACTCAGTTTCCGCCGACTCGTTAGATCAGTTGCTGACGCGCTGTTTTACTGTTCCTAGTGTTGCCGCGCACATCGCCAGGGAACGAAACTCGTGGAAACCAACCGGCGACAGATTCCTCGAAGATATCAAACTGAGCTGTGTTGAATATGGTCACGGCGGGCTGTGGAATATTCCGTATGATTACCACGACATGATATCCGTAGATATGACCGCGTGTTACCCAGGAAGCTTTCTCGGGTACGGCGAATGTAATAAATATTTTGCTAGATTTGGACATCCAACCAGTTTGATGACAAGAGTGTCCGTCAATGGTCCGCTACCCGATTTTGACCTGACAGGATTCGCCCGGGTAACATCATTCCGATTCGCTGCGAAATTACATCCGATTAACTATGTGTGGTTCGGCAGACACTTCGCAGAAAAAGGTTGGGCTCCTGTGGTGTTACTACGATATATGCTCGACAGTGGCACGCTAGCATCGTTGACTGTCGGTGAAGCAATTATATGCTATCGCCGGCAAACTGAAGTTTGGTTACCAACACCAATTGTTGAAAAAGAAATTATCGAAAAATGGACCCCCGAAATGATTAAGATTTACCTCAGCAGCAGGGAAAGTGCAGCGAAGGATCTCGGACGAAGATTAATAGGGAAATTTACTCAGGGCACAGCATTTGATCACAAAATACATCACAGCAGATTAATTCTTGATGATGCCGAATTGAATTTTATAATAGCTGATGCCTCCGCAAGAGATATATTTTGTCGCCGCGAAGATGCGTTGTTGTCGAACGGAAAAAAATTGGGAACTATTGTTAGTTACCTTGACGGAGAATCATGCCAATATACACACTTGAGATCCTCAATGTTGTCTTATGTTTCTATAAACCTGCTATCGATGGTAAACAGATTTCCCGACACCGCAGTGAGAGTTGCAACGGATTCATTTTATATAGCAAGAAAATACCTACCGTTGGTAAATAGCGTCGTACCAGAATCTTCATCATGGGGGTGCTGGAGAGTGAAAAATGAAAGATTACACGAATATTGTGAATCAGCTGATGTTGAAATTAAAGACAATTATCGTGAATGAACTATGACTGAAATATCTTCGACAAAGTCAACGCTACCATCTGTGCATGATCCTGTTGCAAGACACAGAACTGTTTATCTAAACGGACCAGGTGGTTGTGGCAAGACAACTCGAGTAACTGAGTTATTTCGAAATTCTGACATGATAGTGTTAACTCCCACACACAGACTTGCCAGGGAAATGAAACAACGCGGAGTTAGCGCCTGCACGTATCACAGTTTTTTCAAATACAGCGGAGGCGAATGGACTCCTGAACGAATGGGCACAAAGTATATTCCTGAAAAAATTATGTGGGATGAAATAGACACTGTACCGCTGGATACACTAAAAAGATTCCTTGAGTGGTTAATGACAAAAAATACTGCGGTTATTATGTGCGGCGATCACGGTCAACCACCGCCGTTTACAGGCGAATCTCCGCATGATTGGTTGAAGAATTTTGTTGATTATTACGAAGAAATCGACGACGACATTAGAGCACTTGATGATCGACTAAAGAAGTTTAAAAAGCTGATTAGGTTGCAGAATAATAAAATTCAGTGCATAGTTATGCGCAAGGTAATTCCGAGGACGCCCATGAGAGACTTCCTGGAAGCGTGGAAACCAAGTGATCTCATAGTGGCAAGTAGAAAAGTAGTCAGAGACACACTTCAGCAGCGATTACTTCAACTGCATAAAGAAAAATTTCCAACGCTGCCGGTACCGTTATGTTATAGACCAACAGATACACGATTACAAAATATCGATGTTGATATTCCCGGACGCCCGACTGAGTCGGGGACAACGAAGCAGCAGTTAGTGCTAAATGACATTGTGTTAGTTGATATCGGTGTTGTTGATGCTGCACTTGCCGCGAATAAATCTCCGTGGATGTTAGGATACGCTATGACAATTCACTCCGCACAAGGATTAACCATCGAAGACACAAAAGTTTGGATTGTTGATGATCGCATCGAGTGGTCAAATTTAGTTTAAATTTAGTCCAAAAGTGATCAGAGATAACTGTAACGTTCTCGCGGTGTTCAACGGAGTTGATGTGCACACTCCGAGAAATATTCATCAGACTTGGTGCAGCGGAGATATGGACCTAAATAGATTCAGAAATTTCTTCAGTCATGCACAACGAAAACCACACGGGTTTGTGACAATAAATTTATACGATATCGAGTTGGACTTGATACGTTATTTTGTTAAGAACAGCAGGGAGGGCGCTAAATCAGATGGTTTTATTATGTAATCGGTGCAGCAATAACGGTTTCCAAGACTAGATTATAGGATTAAACCCTTTATTTTAACAAATAGACATCTTTATTGTCGAGTTTACTAAAATAAAGGGTTTGTTTTCCAAAATAAGAGTTAGTTTTGTAAATTGATTGATAGAGACGATTTCAGGCGGAAAAAACTTGTATGATTCGCCCCCTCTGCTGCTTCCTGTGCGTAGGGAAAATCATCGATTTCGCAAAAGGTGAGAAATTATATGAGAACTTTTGGCAGATATGGTATTTTCTACACATTCAACATTTAATAAAGCCTGTTTATCACAAATATTTCGCTGCTTTTCTTGAATCACTAAACCACCGTGGGTCTCCTTCTGATTTGCAGCAACCACAAATTTCAAGCATATTTTTGGCACTGAAAAATGGCAAATTCACAAAAATATGACCTTAGATATTGTATTTTTGGTTCTTTTACTTCAAACAGGAGGTAACAATTGAAACTGGCCCTGAAAAATTCCGCCAAGTATGATAATACATTAGGGTTACCACTTAATGAAGAAAAATGCTTGCATGAAGTGGTATCCTGTTAACCTCTAATGTATCACACTGTGCTTGCATTAGTAACCTTTATTATATTATGGCTTGTAACAGCAATAGGAATGCATGGATACAGTAACAGCATATCAGCGAAACATATTTTACCGTCACTCGTTTTAAAGTGTTTCATCTGCGTGTTAATTTTCTATAAGCATTTGTTTATGAATCCAAAGTATTTGACAACATTTCAGCAATTCTTAACAAAAATGTTAGATACTGTTTTGTTGTTATCGTAGGGTTTAACGCCATTTTACATCACACGATAGACTATTCATAGCAGCCAGTAGTGTGCTGAAAAATGGCGTTAAACCTCACAACAATAACTATAACAATAGCGGCCAGTATAAATGGTGGACTAAGACCCGGAAAAACCACCGATCCACGAGAAGCTACCGGCAAGCTTTCTCACACAGCCACATTGGCCGAACCCGAGACTCGAACCCACGCAGACAGAGGTGAGATGGCAGTGACACGCAACGGTGAGCGCTCGGGGCCCCAAGATACTGTTTTAAAGAGTATACGTGATTCAAACGTACTCTTCTATTAGTTGTTTTAAAATACTTGACTGATTCTAGAGAATGCATATCACCCATGTATAACCCAGCGAACTCCGAAGACCACAGATCTGTTGTTTCATAATACACCGACAAATCCGGGTCTACGATGTTCAGACTTTTAACGATTTCAGAAGAACAGCGCCGATTCTGATTTGCAGCCGAAATTGGCATGTGTACCATTAACTCCACGTTGTCAAACTGTTGATCGCCTACGCGTTGTGACAGTCCGAGTTTAGCCTATACCAGTAGTCACGACACTGTATGAGCACAACATGTAACCTATGCTCACGCTTCACAAATATTGATCTTCTATAGCTATGCCCTGAGAAAGGTTAGAATTGCAATGGCTTTATTTTCTGATTGCTTGTATTTCAACGTACATTTTTCCATGTGATCTAACAACTCAAAGTATGAGTTTTAATTTTGGAGTCTTGAGTATGAGTTTCAATTTTGTGTTCAAACATTTCGTGACTACGGGGCTTAAATATCATGAATTTCCGAACTTTATTTAGAAATTTAAGTTTTCAATATCAGCCGATCAAATAGGGTGTTAAAAAAGAAAGTAATCTGCTACTGACTGACACAAAATAAATCTCCAGTCACTTCCAAGAATAAACACTTTTGAGTTTTATTATCTTTCTGCCAAATCAAGCATAATGGAAAGTTCCACTGTGCGTTTCAAAGCGATCGTGAGATTCCAGAGGATCTCCGACTTGAGAATTCGTATCAGAGTCTGGGACACATTTCACGCTGATGTTTTCCGGCTGCTGTTAGTTGACATGGGACTCAACTGAAGCGTCGACCGTGGCTGATGGAAAATTTCCCTACGCGTTTAAAAGCATCTTTGCTAATCAAGGGTTCTGTAGAGCTTCTCAGCTCCATACGAACCAATGACACACTGAGGACACATTTCCGTGTGGAAGCATTGTCACTTTATTTGGAAGCTACATTATTTACGAAGGATGTTCTTAAATTTCGACCAATGAAATCACTTGATAGATATGGCTTAGGTTAACATTCGTATGTTGAAGATCTTTTTAAAGTTGACAATATCGTTTTACTCTGAACAAATACAGCAAACAAAATCGAAGCGTTTCGAGTCGATTTAGCGAATAATATGATTGGCTGAAACCAAAACTTCAGCTGGCTTGGCGATATGCATATATATTTGTTCTTTGTATGCCAAAAGTTGAAATGAGAGTGGTCGGCTCCATGGAACTCGTAGGAGGCAAAGATGGTTTGGAAAAGTTTATGCGATTCAGATGCATCTCCCAACTGGGAACTCATATTGACGCATCTCCCATAGGAACTCGTATTGGAGAATCAAGAACGTGCCACATTTTACGGTTTAGATGACTTGCCAAATACGTCAGTTTCCAAATCGTAGTTCTTGAGGAAAGAAACAAAATAAAGCATTACAATAATTTAGTGGCTTGGTTTTGTCCTCTGTACAAGGAGTTCAGAGTGAGAAATAACGTTTAGTCACGTGCTCTGGCTCTGGATCCCATCCTTAGTTCGCCAAGAATGAGATATACATCTCATAGTTAATGCGATCATACGTGGTTTAATTTCATACACAACAAGGAGTTAGAATGGCATAAAAGTAGTTCATATCTCGTGCACCCACAGTGACAGTTCGTGACTGCGGAAGAAAATATGTTTAACAATTTTAGGATTAGCCAGGTCGCTCTCCCATTAATAGCACCGTTTCTGCTACAAATAGTTCAGTGCATTTATGTGACTGCACTAAATAATCTGCATATCAAATTTTCCTACAGATCCTATACGGAGCTTAGGCTTTATATGGGAATTACGGACCAGACGGATGAACTAAAAACAACTTGCTACAGCGATTAGTCGATTTAACATCATGTATTATGCAAAATTAATTCATAAGTCTGTTCAAATATGTGATTTTATGGACAATTTTGTTTTATCCCTTGTATAAGTGCATGACACACAAGACATAGTCTGTAAATTGGTTTAGACAGCAGGTGTCATCAAGTGTTCTAAAAATGGTAATAACATAACAGTCGTAGATCGCTTCCAAATGCACTTAACGTGGACAAGAAGGAGCAGATAGAAAACGTGATTCCTCGCTCAGTCAAATTTTCAAAACCCACCCACTCCCAGCTTGACAACTATTGCATGCATTCGTCTAGGAATTAATCTCGATTACCTCTTTTTAAAACATTGTTCACTTTAAAAAGGTTGACCATCCTTTGAATGTGTTTTTAAATAGTTGGCGCACCATATGACCATCAACCATTTTTATTTTTTTATATAAAAATTGTTAGCTCATCATCAACCATTTCTTGTTTTTATTTTTTTATATACAAATTGTTAGCTGATCATCAACTATTTGTTGTTTTTATTTTTTTAAAGAAAAAATGTTAGCTCATCATCAACCATTTGTTGTTTTTAAAAGCTGGATCACTCTGATATGACCATCCAACATTCTTTAAATTGAAAACAAGGTGGCTCACTATGATGAAATTATTTTTTTCCAAAAGTACATAGTTCAAAATTAAGTCATCACTTTTTGATACTTAGTGAAAGTCAAAATCAATCTTCATGTAAACTAGAGATTAAAGTAACTGTAACTGCCCAAAATAGCTCACTTGGTACCAATTTATGAACCAAAGGTTGACGGATCGGCCTAAAATATTTTGCGTATATAATTGAGTCCCACCTTAGTACCTACATCTAGCCACATACAAAAGCAGACAAAATAAAATAACAATATTTTAAAAAAAAAAAAAAAAAAACCTGAAAATTGAAATAAATATGTTTCTACGTAGCCGCTAAATGAAGCTGCCCAGGTCGGTCAGAAAGGTACTCGGAAGATGCTGGTCCTGTGTAAAGCAATGCAATGAGAAGCGTTTAGTACGATAGTAATATAGTTCGATTAACCTATGAAAGTAGTAGCCTAGGATCTTCAACAGAAGATACAGTCAAACAAAGAAACAAAATGCCAGATTAGCTATCAGTTGTGTGCAAATGAAGCAGCCCAAATCAGCAAGAAAGATGCTGGGAAGGACTTGGTCCCATGCATGATTTTGCAAAAAAAGCTACGTGAAAATAGCAGTACAAAAAGAGCCCTAATTGAAAACAAAATACTAGTGTGTCAGAAGAAAAGATCCACAAAGGAAATGCGACGACCCCTGTGAGTGGTAAATAGCTTCCTTTATAGTACTACTTATAGAAGGTTTCACGGTTGCAACGGAGTTATTGATCGTTGCGCTTAAAATTACCTCCCTTAGCTCCAATGCGCCTGTCCACAACAATTTCCAGTTCCGGATAGTTCAGAATTTCGTACCGTTTTACACTAGGTTAGCGAAACATAAAGTCAACAAAGGAAGGAATTTTAGCTGTACTACAGATCATTATGGTTAAACCAATGAATCAATTATATGTGTCTAACATCTTTTGTTCATATTAGGAGAATAATTATAGACATTACATCAGATAATTAGATTCGGTGTCCATACTTACATTATATCAGATAATTCAATAATATTTACTGTCCATACTTAAATGATATAAAATAATTAAATTAAATACACATTGCATATTTATGTCATACCAGATAATATAGAGTCATTATCCATAATTTCATGTTCATTTGTAGGAACATTTCACTTTGCTCTCCGATTTTAAACATTTGTTGCACATTTCTGGCTGCATGACTTTAATGAGAACCATCTGAACAATATGCATTTTTTCATACCTTGATATATCCTTCTTTCTCAGTTATTTTGTCAAGACTAATAGTTCGTTTATAACAGAGTTAAGAAAGTTATAACACGAGTTCGATATGAAAATAATAACACGAGTTCGATACGTCAGCTGATCTGTAATGCTGAATATTTTAAACTAGAAGTTTTTTAAATGGAACACAGTATATTAATGCATTCAGAGGAACTTTACAAAGCAATAATTACATTAGCTATCATGAAGATAAATTAGTGTAATTATTGCAGATGGAATATTTATTCATATTTGGGTGTAAATATCGTACAATATTCAGATTAATTAACATGCCCAATGACGTTCTTTTAGTTTCATATTCTTTTGGGTGGGACTGGAGGGGTTCTCCCATCTTTAAACCATCAAAAGAGCATTTCCTCATATACATATTCTTTTGTTGCTATGTCCAGTCAGATATAGATATGCATTCATTCAACCTAATATTTAATTATTTACATTCCTCGTTGGTTTTCTCAAAACTTGAAACATCAATTATCGGACGGTGCATGCAATAACTTTCAGCATGATTTTTCTTTGCTTATGCTGACACGTTGTAATAACTCTCAAATTTACAACATTTCTGATTGCCACCAGCAAATTCATCTGGAACAGCCTTCTTAAAATTAGTTTAATTCTGTTTAACTTTCCTTGCATCCAATATGTAAGCTTAAAAGATCCAATTATTTCACAGATTCCGTCATCTTACTTTGGTTCTTCTTTTAAATCAATATTGATCCACGTGACCGGATGTAAAATTTCGGACAGTATGATTTAAAAAGAGACTGTAAGAACATGCTCGCTCTTCAAGTCAATAATAAATGAATACTCACAAATATTCATATTTGTTGTCTTTATCCATCAGTCGCTCTTTTTATCTTAGCACCATTATATACTCGTTTTTAACCAGAAGTATGTTTATGTAATATACACACATTCATTCATGCCTATACATACCCATGCACAAGATGAAATGAGACAGACAGACATACAGACAGACAGGCAGATAGACAGACAGACAGATAGATAGGTGAGAGTCACACATGTCCTATACATGCATCATGTGTCTAACATTGATATTTCTCCAAGCTGCATTCTCTAAAAATTCCAACCGTTCAAGGAAATAAAATTAAAATAATCATCAAGGAGACTCGTACGTGCGCCTGTCTGTTCAAACGTGGATGACATTTGTGCATTTTTGAAAACAATATATCCATTCTAGATATAACTCAAGTTATTTCATAAAAAATATAATGAACATTGATAGAAATGCAACAGTCTAAATCAATAATAAAAGAACCTTAAGGAGTTAGAATTTTTTCTCGTTATCGTTCAACCAGCAGCTGATAATCGGTCTATAAATATAGACGAAGTATGGATAACAAAAAACCTAAACCTCTAGTTCCAAGTTCCATAAACAAAGAGCAGGCGATCATATGACAAAGATTGAGAAATAACAAACGAATGTTACGAATTCTAAAGAAGCTACACACTGTTGATCCTGAATGATCAAGAAAGCTTTTATAAATATGACTATTCAATGATCATGACTATGGTCATATGATCTGGTAGAATTTATTTTACAAAAGTAAAGAATTGGAACCTTTTTCTCAAGAACTTGTTCTGTTCAATCACCCCCAACCTTCTCTCTCTCTCTCTCTCTCTCTCTCTCTCTCTCTCTCTCTCTCTCTCTCTCATCTTTTATTGCTGTTATTAAAGTTTGATAATAATGCTTTAATAATAATTGCAAATAACAAAGCATGTATTGCAACAATACGCTAAAAAAAACCCAACACAAAACAAGATATCAGGAATAGATTCCGCTGCTGCCTTTTAAGTTAACTCAAAAAACAATGCGCAATATTTCTTTACCCTACTTTAAATAAATTTAATAATAAAGTAATGCATAACAGTACTTCTATCTCCATAACGTGTACTGGTCAGTATTTTATAATGTTTGTACTGGCACACTATACAGTCAGCTATTAAGCATGAAAAGGTATGAAACAAAGAGAACGAACAGAGCAATGTTTTAGTTCACAAGTTTTCAAACTAATATTTCGACGAGATCAAAGTGCTAGCTAGTGAGTAAGTCAACAATAGCAAGGGAAACGTTTAGGATTATTTACAAATAATCTTCACTTAGTTGTGACTAACCTTTAGTGCTATTTATTTTAACACACTAATTCAAATAGCAGACAGCGAAAGAAATAAAATTAAGACGTTTCTAAGGAAAGAGACAAATGGTAACTTCACAAAAGAAGAAAATTCACACAGAGTTGTACTTGACAGATAATTTGGTAAACTTTCACAAGAATGTAAGAAAGCAACAGGATAAAAGTATAAAAACAAAAGAGAAAAGCGAACGATTTTAAGGGTCAAAGATGAACAGTGAACTAAGTATTACATGATGGATTCATTTTTGTTCGGGTTGGAATGTATTATTTAATTTATTGAAAGAAAGAAAGAAAGAAAGAAAGAAAGAAAGAAAGAAAGAAAGAAAGACAAGGATTCCGTTAGTTCTAGTGAGGAAACCAGCGACTAAATTAGAAAGGGAGATAATCTGGCAAGCAGTGTAACACGTTCTAGACAACGGTCTTTCTAGCGCAAACTGGTACGTGAGTTTCAAGAAGTATTCTAGAACATTTATTTAGCTATATAAAGTGAGACAAAAATACTTCAATTTATTACGCAGCAGTGCATTCCAGTTTTATAGCTGGTTACATAATACTACTGAAGATGACAGTAAACTTTAAAATAGCACCATAATCAAACATAAGTTTTGAAGGAGACTTTAGGTTAATTATTCCAATTTCTCCAGGTCAGTTTGCTTTTGCTTATCTAATTGCACATTAAATATTGCCTCATAAAATAATAATGTAAATATACGACCCATTGTGGACATAACGTAAGTAGTGAAGGGGGATACCCTAGCGACAATGGGAATTAGCATTACAGACCCCCCCCCCCCGGGACAATCTGGCGACAATGCAAAATTAACATGGAGAAAAATCGTGGGACAATCTGGCGACAATGGGAAATTAACATGGAGAAAAATCGTGGGACTGTTTAGCGACAAAGGAATTTAAACAGGGTGGGACTGTATATCGTCAAGGGAAATTGAACATGGGATTTTTTTTTTTTTAAAAAAAAGGGGGGTAGGCAATCGAAAGTCATTCTCTTTTCGAGACTTATGAGTGGCCCTGAAAAGGGCCTTTGGGTTTCTTCTGCTTCTAATTTCTTCTTTTTCTCCACCAACTTCTTATTTTTTCTCCTACACTCTTTCTCTTCTTTTCTTCCTTTTTTTCTCTTCTTTCTTCTTCTCCTCTTCTTTCTTCCTCTTCTCATTTTCTTCTTCTTTTTCAATTTTTCATTCCATGCTCTTATCCTTATCCTTTCCTCTTCATCCTCCTTCTCCTCCTTTATTTCTTTCATCACACCACTTATCATGTCCTTTACTTTTCTTAAGTTATTAATCTCCATCTTTACTCGATGGGGACTATAAGAATAGTGGTCTTCATTTAGTCTCACTAGCATTTGTTCCATCATGCCCAAATTGTCCAGGACGTCTTGCAATGTTTGCATTTTATCCAGGTGGTTTGAAGCCATCTTCTCTGTAGAATGGTTTGAACGACGAATACTGTGGGTTGTTATACGAAAAGCGCGGACGTGATGGAAAACATCCCCAAGACATAAAATTGATCTTACCTAGATCATGACCAAACAACGCGCGGACGTGAAGGAAAACATCCCCCTACTTTTCTCATTTCATATGATCTACTATCCACATACGTGAATCATCAATAAACAAACCCCAAATCTACTATTTACACACGCAAATCATTAAAACTAAATCCATAATCTACTATCCACACAATCGTACGTGAGCGTTTACAAAACCCAAACTATACTCTCCACATACGCTAAGAAACAATAAACAAACCCATAATCTACTATTCACACAAACGTACGTGAGCGCTTACAAACACAAACACACAAACACATACCCTCACAGAAAAAAAAAAGAGTCAGTATTTATATTCACACTACTCTACCTACACACATTGGCAAATTGATTGTTATTTCTTTTCTGGAGTATTGGGTAGCCCTGAAAATGGCTGTTTTTTTTTTTTTTTTTTTTTTTTTTTTTAAACTCCAGATGCACCTATCTAATGATGGCACCTTCCTGGTCTGGCGCCACACACGCATCTTCTTCCCCAGTCTCCTTTCACCTTTCTTCTTGGGGGTGCAGAGGCGGGATAAGTGGCTTCAGAATCCCAATTTTCTGTCTCGGGATTCTGAAATTTCCTCTCTCCTCTTCTTTGTTTCTTCTCTCCTCCTCTTCTTTTTTTCTTCTTTCCTCCTCCTCTTTCATCCTTGCCTCTTCGACAATGGCCTCCGCGGCCAGTTCATTTAGTATGGCATATTCCAGGTGCATCTGGAGTTCTAGCAGTTTCACAGTTCTGGTATTCATTGTTTTGTCAACGAATGAACAGGGTAGCTAGACTGCCCAGCGAGTTTCAATTTATAGTGAAAGCGCGGACATGATGGAAAACATACCCCTAAAAACATAAAATTGATCTTACCTAGATCATGACCAAACAACGCGCGGACCTGAAAGAAACACTCACTCACTTTTTTTATACTGCCCATCACTATTCTAAAAATTTTTGTTTCATTAATCACTTCAATATACTATCCACATACGCAAAGTAATCAAACCCCAAATCTACTCTCCCCACACCTCAAACACCAAAAAAAAAAGACATGATCTTAATCTACTTTCCATACCAACGTACGTGAGCGCTTACAAACACACAATCCTATACACAAACACATACCCTCACACTATAAAAAAGAGTTAGTGTTTATATTCACACTACTCTACCTACACACATTGGCAGATCGATTGTTATTCTTTTCTAGAGCATTGGGGTAGCTATCTTTTAGTTTCTAAGAATGCGACGTCCTCTGAGGATAGACTTTCTGACGATAGGTCTGCTTCTTCGGAAAGAGAAGAAGAACTCTTTGGTGTCGATACGACAATCGACAAAGCCTCTGTCAGGTTCAGGTTCCTGCTGCTGTTGTTGTTGTTGTTGTTGTTGCTGTTGCTGCTGCTGTCTCTGAAGTCTGTACTTCTCTGTCCATTCTTCTTTCTCCCTGCTCACTTCTTCTCTGAAGAGCTCTTCTATCAGGTCTTCAGTGACTTTTAACATTCTCACATTCTCTATCTCTTCAGCTTTTGGTATCAGACTTTGTCTGACCCTATCCAGATTCACGTAGGCTTCGTTTAGCTTAGCTAGTTTGGAGCACATCTTGGAAGGATGAGTCGACAATGGATGGTTAGACTGGAAACTCCCCCCGGTTCTTAAAGTCAAAGCACGGACGTGAAGGAAAACATCCGTCCACGGTTTTCGAACCACAACGTTCAATGAGTGTCATGAGAGGGATAGTAAGAAGTCAAAGAGCATCAATCAAACATTCTTATAGCCAAACAAAAGACAAAGGCATTTTTTTTCAAAACAAAGTATGCTGCTACTGACTAGTTTGTTATTCAAGTACAAGCCCACTCCACTGAACAAGGAATGCATGAAATTGTTGACGGGAGCTATTATCTCATCGCCATCTAGGGGCGAATTGTCCTCATCGACAACTTTGACTTTCAAGTACAAGTAACTGCTATTCAGTTCGATGTAATCTTCGGGCTGTCCTTTGATGTCAAACTCGATGGGAGCTGAGGCTGTCAATGAGGAGACGGGGTTAAATTCCACCCACTGGGATTCTTGCATCGTCATCATGGTGGGGGGCATGGCAAACAGATCCAGTTCCGACTTGGAACAAGCGCAAGACTCTCGGTGCATCATTTTTTTTTTTTTGCTGTTTCTCAATAATCGAAAACGTCTAAGTCTCGAACGGTTCTTCTTTTCTTTGTCTTTCTCGCTTTAGACATGTGAAGTCTGGTGAAAGGGTGTTTTCTTCGTCGTCTCTTTCTGTCTTGTCCTTGCTGAATGCCTGACTCGGTAGCTTGCAGGGCATTTATAGGTGTGTCTCGTCGACCCAAAATGTCTTTGCCCGTTTGCAGCAAAACATTTTTGCCTGCCCTCATGAAGGCTTCTTTAGGGTTTTGCTTGTCGATGATGACATTTTGGAGAAATTCTTTGCCTTGTGTCAGTGCCGCATCTTTCAAGGCGTGCAATCCGCGTGTCACCATCGGTTTCAACACCGGGGCTACCGAACGAAAGGCCGATTTTAACATATCTCCTAAACCGTGTCCTCGCTGTCGAGCAACCCCTCGGTACACTGGATACATGACTTACGAGTCGTGAGAAAACCGTTTTCGAAAATGGAGTTTCACCGTGACTTTTCCTTTGGTGAATGAAATATTTTGTCCCAAATCTCCTTTTATAGTAATGTTGACCGTGTCCAAATACGACTTGCTGACAGGCAAATAGTGAGGATGTACAAATTCGTGGTGAACGTGGTAAGTGTTTCCACCTTCCTCGTCAGCGTTCGTGGCAGAATCCACTTTGAAAGGAATGACACGCAGTAACGGCACAGAGGTGTGTCCCGCCACGTTGTACTCCACCACATCGGAATACACGAACATCAAATTCAGTCCTTGATTCAGTTCTACTGGGGTACGAAATGACTTGCTAAAAGACTCGTTGTCGTAAATGATTGGTAATTCGTTTTTCTTCATCATGGCCATTCTCATGTTCATATCTCCGCCCAACATGTCAAACAATTCAGGACAAAAGAAAATGGCCAGGGTTTTACTCCCGTCAAATTTCATCGAGAAGCGACGAGCTGCTTTGTGGTATTCCATGGTGAAACTTTTTCTGACACTTTCCAAAGCTTTCAGAAACACGACATTAAACCTGGTGGCTATGGTGCTGACCAAATGTTTACCACTAAAATAATAGCCTGAGGGAATGAACAAGTGTTAGGTGGTGTATTTTTGATTTTGTAAACGGGTTTTCTTGTCATATTTGACATTGGTATCCAAGTGCTGTTGCACTTGCTCGTCATGAACTTCCACATCAAATTTATTTTGATTGGGAAGGACATTGAGGACTTGGGTCGGGTGAATGATTTCCACTAAAGCCACTTCCCAATGGGCTTCGTGATCTAACTGGATGGCCTGAGGTAATTTGGCCGTGTAACAGCACAACGTGTTGTTGGGAAACACCTCCATGGAACTGTCACTGGGTAAGGTTAAGTAAAATTGGTTTTCGTGACTCATAATTCTAATGTTCTGTGGCTGCCCGAGGGGTTAGTGGACGTCAGAGGCGTGTCTCCGTCCAAAATGGGGTTCTGGTTGTGGTTGTTCTTGTTGTTGTTGTTGGAGTGGTGACTGGCACTGGCACTGGACACAAGGTTCCCGTGATTCCCGTTGGAAGAGAATTTCAGGGAGGGATTGGGAAGCAGGTAACCGATACAACTGCTCAATAAAATGATCCACAATTGTTTGTCTCCTTGTTGCAAACTCTAATTGGCGATGGCTGCCCCGATGACACAATACACCACGAAGATTTAGCAGAAAAAGACGATTTGAGTTTTAGGCACACGTTCTCCGCACCATACCCACAAGGGTTGTTTTTGTAAATCTTGCACAGAAGAACTAGGTGAAGGAGTGGTCGACGTAGCTGCGTCTGTGTGAAAGGGCATGATGGTCACTTCTTTTTGTAGTCGATGACTTGCGAAGCGTCGATCCAAGAATCAAAACTGGGTGGATATCCTTTCCAACGTACTTTGACTTCTTTGACACGTCGTTTGCCCACTTTACGGGTTCTGCGTTCGAGAATGCTTTCGATGTCGTACATGTCGTCTTCTTTTTTGGTGACACGTTGTAACTCGGGCAAATAAAACGTTCCTTTGAGCACTTCTCCGTTCATGTCTTCCAATTTATAGACGGTAGGATGACGGTCATGCACTCGTCCAGTGATGCGAAACAATTCGGTCGTCCAGTTAGGTAAGTAACCTTTGTCGAAAGTGCGTTTGGTTTTGCCAATGCGCACCCAATCTCCTACGGTCAACTCTCCACTTTTCTTGGGGACAGCCCTCGTCGGGGACGTACCAAACAGACGCTCAAACACCAGCACTTCGTTGTCGGGAGTCACGTCTTGCGGGGCACGTCCGATGCTTCGATGGTAAGATTGGTTGTACGCTTGTACCAGGTGCGGTAAGATGTCGATGTACTTCAGAGTGAGGTGATGCGTAAAATATTTCCACATGCGTTCTTTCAAAGTGCGTTGGAAACGTTCCACGATGCTAGCTTTGGTTTCGGGATTCTCGGTGGTAAAAAAATGAATGTCACGTTTCTTTAATTCTTTTTGGAAAGCTTGGTTCAGAAATTCGGTGCCTTTGTCCGTTTGCCGTCGAAGAGGGTGACGACCGCTTTGTTTCAACACTCGTTGCAGGGCTCGCACTAACTCGCTGCTCGATTTGGAAGTCAAGGGTACGATCCAGGCAAATTTGGAAAAGACGTCGATGACACAAAACAAATATTTGTAGCCGCGATTGTAGCTGGTCAAATGAGAGACATCGGCTAAATCGGCTTGCCATTGATGATCGATGCCTTCCACTCGGGTGCGACTTTTGGAAAACTTGCGTCGAATGGGTTTGTGTAAAGTGTAGGTAGCTTGTTCTTGTAACCATCGTTGCACTTGAGGTAAACGGAGACTTTTCAGTCGCGTTTTGGCAGCACGATACAATTTTTGAACTCCTGCGTAACCTGCAGGATGGGAGGGATCGTAGTAAATGCTGGCTAAGACTTTTTCCATTTTTTTGTGTTGGTTGGTGTGTTAATAAGACACCCACTCTTGGAGGATGCTACTCTTTTTCTCTTGGGGTATTTTCTTGGATTGCAATGCTTTGCGTGTGCGACCAGCAATAGGTGTTGAAGAGGAGGATGTCTGAGTGGGGGATATCGGTTCTTGTTTCACTTCTGTCTTCACTTCTGTCTTCACTTTCCTTTTCTCTTGTGATGAAGAAGGGGTGGCCATTATCTTTTTAATCCATCCAATTCTGGAGGAAGGTGGTGTTGTTAACTTGCCTACTTTTTCTGGTGGAGTTTGAAACCCTTCCTCTTCTTCTCCTTTTTCTGTCTTGGTCACTGGTACTGGTACTGGTACTGGTGATGGTGCTGGACTTTCCATCAAGGTCTTAAAATCTTTCAGAGTGGGTAGAGCTGTTTCGTCTAAAGCTTTCTGGTGAAAGAGTTGCAGTCGTTGCAAGAGTTGACCGTACTTTTGCGATTTTTCTGTTTCGGACAAATCTTGGCGATCCATCAAGGACTGCAATTCATGTTGTAACTGGGACATCTCGCTCAAATGGGGATTGGGAGGTAAATGCGGGGTGCGTTGTTCTTGCCAACGATGGTATTCCATCCATCGTTTGTAAGGCACTAAAGCTAGTTTTCGTCCTTCCATGGGGTTGGCAAGGGTCGATTCTGAGATCTTGGGACTTCCGAGGGCCTTTTTATCTTGCTCCACCAGTCCTCCCAACATGGTTCCCAAGACTCCTTTCAGCAAGGGACCTAACAAGAGGGGTAAAATACCTCCACGTTGGACCAACATCTTCTTCTTTTGACGAATCGGAATTTTCTTTTGAACCATTTGGCGCAGAACGTGATGATGTTTGCTTAAGCATTGTTTCTGGTGTTTGGAGAAAGGGATCGTGCCTTTCAAGACGTTCAAACAACATTCGCACACGGTATCGATGACCTCTTTGGAGGCCGATTGAATGAGTTTTTTTCGTAGAGGTGGAGAAGCTTTGGACAGGACAGATAACATGTCCCCATGTTTCACTAAACGTGGTGGTAGTCCTTTCCTTTTCCTTCCTTTGGGGTTTTCTGGAGGGTGACTTCTTTCAGTCTTCTGGAGCACCAAAAACACTGATACCCCCGACTTGGTCACAGGCCTTTTTTATACTGGAACGCGTCGCCACTGGTTGTCTTTACGTCGTATCAGTTTGAGGACAGGCATGACACGTCGTGGAGGGGTACGGAACGGACTAAATCAAGCCAGTTCTTGCTTGGACAAATCCAGTAAACTTTGTAACATGCCCGATCTTTCTTGGACTTTGAATTTGGGAGAAGGTACTTTGTGAGCAGCAGCCACTGCCACTAAATTGGAGGGTCCTGCCACTGGGGAAGTTCTTTTTGGGGTCATCAACGGAGAAGTTCTTGGTGTGATCAACGTCTCCAAGTACTCTTCAGTTCTTGGTGTCATCAACGGAGAAGTGGATGAACGTGAGGCTGCCGGAGACGCAGTCACCGCCGTGGCAGGTCGTGGTTTGCGAGTGTAAGGTTGCGTCCTGGCCGAAGTGCCTCTCTTGCGACTAGTTTTCTTCTGTCGACTTTTCTTTTTCTGGGGGCTTCTTTTCTTTTTTCGGGGTGGTGTCTGGTAAGAGGAGGGTCCCGCCACTGGAGAAGTTCTTCTTCTTGGGGACCTGGTCTTTTTCTTCTTCTCGGAGCTTCGTTTGACTTTTTTCTTGGGGAGAAGTTTGGGGGCATTAGGATCCCATCTTAAGAGAGAGCGAATGATGACCCCTCCTAGAGTACCGCTCCCTCCAGGTTTCAAAATGATTTGTTTTTTGGTTTGAGTGTCGATGTGGGGATCGGCCAGTTGGACCAAAGCGACTTTGTTTCGATTGAAAAGGCGTTTGGTTTGATGAGGAATCTGAATGATTCCTTGGAGTATTTGACGTGCCGTCACCGTGAACCATCGTAAGACTTCTTTGAGACTAGCTTCAAAGACACGAGCTCGTATTTGTGGATTTTTTTCTCGACTGATGCCATACAAGGCACGAATCAATTTGATGGGAAGATGCGACTGAAGGGACGTCATGTTCACACTGTGTGAGACAGACGAAAAAGGGTCTGAGGTTTTTATTAATTTTTTTTTGGAATGAAATTAAGTCGAAGACGGAGACGTGTACAGGACAGACCCTCCGTCTTGGCCCCAGTGGTGAAACAAGTGGGTACGAAATCGCAAATCCTCGGGGGTGGTAGGTTTCAAATCGACGAGTAAATAGGCGTGTGGCATTTGAATGGCATCGTCCTACGCCTGAGTCAGCCAAGGCGTTCCTAACTGTTTGGCTAAGACTTGCACTTGCGATTTATCTCGAGGGCTTTTAAACGAGACCACGTAATGCGCATTGAGACTAATGGTGCGATGGGCTTTACTTTGTTGAAACAAATTTTGGGTGATGTAAACGACACTGGCATTACGGTGATGCCCTTTGCGCGTGAACCACAGTTTAATTTCTTCTTCGTCTTCTCCTAACATGTCGTCGAAAATGACCAAATGGGTTTGACGGGAGTCAGAGACGATGCCGTCGTCTTCTTTAGGAATGCCTTCCACAAACACGATGGAATCGCCTTGACTTTCTCGCAAGAGGCTGTACTCCGATTGCCACTCTTTGTAACACCACACGATCCGCTGAGGTGGTCGATCGATCAAATGATGTTTATGTTCGATCAAACGTTTGACGAATTCGGTTTTGCCTGAACTGCTAGGTCCAGCAATGAGCATGTTAAAGGGATGGCGAAGATACAAAGCCTCCCAACTGGCACGATCTAAGTGTTCGTCGATGACTTTGACAGTGGAGGAAGAGGGAGCAGAGACAGCAGAGGTAGCCATAGTGTTAGAAATGTCACTTGTGACACGAAAACAAACAAGACGAGAGTTTGTATACTTTTTTTCAGAACACGTTTATTGAACGTTTTAAACAAGAATACGAAAGACAAAAATACATAAAAGCCAAAGGCTTAAGTACAAGGATAAAAGGCACATGATAACCATTAACGTGGAATAAACACAAGTGTCTGAACAACATGTTTTGGGTAATGTTCTGACCAGTTCTATAGTAGGGGGTAAGGTCACACAAGTGTCCTCCCGAAAGGGTCTTTCAGGTCTGTCCACGACAGTCCCGTCCTGGGTGAAGGGTTCTTCTGGCACCGTCACTAACACGGGTTGAAAAGTAACTTTTTTCCTTGAACAACTCTCGTGCATACTGGGCCACTTCTTGGGTCCAAGCCTCAAAATCCCATTCTTTCCAGGCACGGACATCTGTCCAATGGGAGTGTAAGTCACAAGCTACACACACATCGTCATACACGTCATGGGTAGCTAAAAGTTGACGAATCTTTTTTTCCCGAGGAGGTCGAGAAGTATCCAGATGAAACCGCAAGGCTTTGAGCAAAAGGAGTTTTTCGTGACCATTTAAGACCATGGGGGGTGTGGTAAGTACTGATCGTAAAGAGTCCACAAAGAATCGGCTGGTAAACGAAATCCCAGAAAACAAGTCACTAAGACACACACCACTTGTCGACCCAAATTGAATGGATACAGTTCTTGTAATAATCGATGGTAATGATCCACGGTTTGAATATGGTCATTGAGTTCCTTCCACGGAATCTGTTCAATAATATGTGACATAATCCGTGACATGGCAGCCTGATTTTATAGTCTCTTTGTTTCGGAAGCAATAAAGGTAATTTCTAACTAGACATGTTCGTTCTCCAGTAGGGAATTTAAATGTTACATACTGTAACTGAAACGTCAGAGTTTGTCTAGATGTTTCGTCTTCCGCTAAGCAGATTCCACGTAACAAATGTTGGTAATCCTTTAACTCGTAAAGTATCCATGAATAGGTCATACTAAATCCTCTTTTGTCTGACACAAGAAATGTACCGTTTGCACAGACATTGTTTTACTTCAGTGTTGAATTTAAATCGTTTAGTTTAATTTACACATTACAATTTGTTCAGAAGTTTCCTTTTTCACTAAGTTGACATTGTGAACAAGATGTTGGTAATTCGTTAACTCTTCCTCTGGAATTCGATGCAGTAAGTTTACAATGTAGTAGATAGAATCATCCAGAGCAAACCAATCCTTTTTAAAACTAGGGGATCGTTGATCAATGTCTGTCCAATGGAACACCTTCAACTGAATCAGTCCTTGTATAGCATTCAGGTACCAGTGGTTCAAACACCGGTGACGTAACGGATGCAATTGTTCTTTACGGTTCACTTGTATTTTGACCAGCTCTCGGTAAATGCGTTCTCTCAACTCCACAGGCAAAGCACGAATGTTCTCGTGTAAAGTATCCATGAACAGATTATGGTAAGTTACTTCAATGTCTCGGTCCCACTAAGGGTAAGTAATGACAATTCGGTGACCATCGAGCATGTTCTACGTAGGCCGAATCTTGCGGTTCCCAGTAATGAAGTGACACCGCAACTGAGGCACTTGACTTTATCTCCTTCGCCCAAGTAGAAAAATCCGGCTCTGGCTAATTATTCGGGGGTCGGTCCTCCCAGATACTTAGGCCATTTTCCTTTGAACGATTGAAGACGATTTTCAAAGTCGCAGTATTCCGACAAACGCACAGGAAACGAATATTCGTCTTTCACAGGTTCGTTTCGATGAGGGTTGGGTGACATGAACAGGAGTTTGCTCAGGGCTGGATGACATCCGTAAGGGGGTAGACGTGAAGGTGAATATTCCCCTTTAAAACGAAACCCAGTAAAATGTCCAAGAGGACGAGCGGCATCACTTTCGCATCTCTCAGGTTTGACACGCACAGAATCCCTTTCCATAATAGGGGTAGTGACACTAAAGTTCCCATGATGCTTTACGGAATCGCTAATGTCACAACGTACAGCATCGTACCCATCGCAAGGCTCACAATCGCATTCCACTTCAGAAGCCTCACACTTGAATTGTGCCTTTCTAAACAACTTGTTATGTGTTTCTCTGAAAGTATTCATCTTGTTCGCTCGGTCTTGGTAGTCACAATGAACTATCGATCTTGCCTAGGGTTCCTTTTTATATACAGACCAATACCGACGTGTCCATACGGTAAGATGAAATGATTGAGAAGTCGAACTCGCTTCTGGTACACGATTTGATAGACTTTTTCCAAGGGCCGACTGACGATGTGGTGAGTGGGTAAACGTACAATCTTGTTCGGTTGGTAGGTGGTCACTTTAAAGTTTCCATCCTCTCCCGATTGCAAGGCTTCTTTCAATACCCCAAAGTTGACCACACGACTGGTACGATAATTCAGAGTCAGTCCTTTCACTTTGCACGTCGTGTGCACTTCTCCTTGTGGGTCCCGGTATTCGTAGCCGTAATTTTTAGGACCGCCACTGACGAAACTTAGAATCTTGTCGTCGGGATGCTCGTCTGTCCAGGCTCCTAAACGGTCTCCTTCGATGTCAGGGTGCTGTTGACTCGGGTGATGGATGTAAATGTAACTGTCCGTGTCAAAGTACAGGACACGTTCCCCTAACAGTTCTAAAGCTTCGTACAATTTTAAGCGAGCATGAGCTGTCACGTAAGCCGCAATGATGACATTTCCAAAAGGGTCGTCTTGTACAAAGTCCAGATCTTCTTCGTAATTGACCAAGATCAAATCCTCGTGTTTCATGTATTTGGTTTTGTCGTGAATCATCTGGAAGTAGCGAGAAGGTTCTATCAAATATTCCGTCTTGGGTAAACACGGTCGTTGTGCCATTTTACCCCACAAGCAATTTAACATCACTTTGGCAAACGATCGCCTGCGTTCGTTTTTCTCGATGTGGTCTAAAGTGATGCCTTCTTGTTCATAGTATTTCTCTTTGAATTGTATTTGGTCTTCGGGAGTGTGACACCAGGACGGATAGCCGCTGGCTTCTTGCTTCAGTTTCAAAAAGGCATCCACGTAGTCGGCGAAAATGCCTTTCTGAGTGGGGTCACCCTTGTGGTATTGTTGTGTCTTGGGAAAGTGGCAAATTTCGTACACTTCTAACAGTTGGTATCCCATGTCCAGAGCTTTGAACAATTCTACGCTGACCCAGGTTCCCGTCAAGGCCCGTTCTTCCTGGGTGTGCTGACAAGGTTTGTCTTGGTTGCACGTTTCGGCACAAGTACGGCACAAAGGAAACATCAGTTTGCCTTGGCAATGGTGAGGTAACATGGGATGGTACAAGTCCGTGGGCGGCAAAACTTTACACTTGATCAAACCTTCGTATTGTCGAATGTTTTTCAGGTCGATGTGTTCCGTGAACAATTGTGGGTGCCCTGTAGGAAGGCGACAATATATGCACACGTAGGGATACAACGAACACACGTCCAAGTATTTCATTTCTTCTCCTTTCTCTTCGTCGGCTTGGTACAGCAAACAGGTGGCATTGGTCCTTCCTCCGTACAAACTATCCCTCGAGTTCAGCGGGTCCATGAACTGGTAACTTTCCACGAGGCGTTTAAACTCGGGATCGGTTGTCATACGGTGATCGTACTCGTGTTCCCACATTTCCACCACTTGGTATCCTTCCTGTTCTAACTTTAGGCGCCGCTGACAAGTGTTCTGGTACAAGTCTTCCATGGTTCGTTGTAAAAACTGATTTTTAGTGCCACGTTCAGGGTAACAGACGGGACATCCGTGAAATAAGCAACCGTTAAACTCGTACACGATCTTGGGGTTTTCTAAGTCCCAGCCATCGACCGAATGCGTTCCGATGGTCTTTTCGTCCCCTCCGTTGCGGGGATGCTGAATCCACTTGTCTTCCTTGTCGCACAAGTAATGTAACCAGCGTAGGACTTTGACCGAGTATTGACGTTTGACATAGTGGGTCGTTTGAGGACTGATGACAGCTACGGTGTTTTCAGGCATGAATCGTTGCCGGTACACTAAGGAACACGCTTTGGCAATGGTGCAAGCTTCTTTCCGTGTTCCATGAACAGTTCTCGAAATTTTCCACAGCAACGTTGTAAAATGTCTACGTCGGAACGACAATACTTTAACATTTCTTCCTGAAAGTCGAAAGGGTCGGAGGCGTGAGCCTGGTACCAAGCGTAGAAAGCTTCTCGTTGTTCGGTACGCATGTTGTCGGGGTCGTAATAGTGAGCCTCAGGCAAATGGGGTAGAACGGCGTGTTGATTGGCTTCCGTATTGAAAAAGTGTGGAAAGTACCCTTTAGCCATTTCTGTCATTCCAAACGGTTTAGGCATTCGGCTCAAAGGCATGGCCAAATAGCTCATCGAATCTTTAAACTGTACTTGTCCCACTTGCATGAAAATGATTTTGGATCCGTGCAAAGTGACTTTAGGACGCTCGGTGCCATGTTCCGTATAGTATCTGAGAAGAAACTGTCCATCGTATCCGGAGAAATTGTGAGCCATCACCGTGGCATGACGATGACAATCTCCGCAACGTTCGATGTCCTCTTGTCTCCACGTCTTGTCGATGGGGTCTAAAACCCACTGGGCAAAATCGGCTAACGTGTTCGGTCCCCGAAAGATTTTTTCACGCCCTCCAGGAATCTTGCTGCAGTGAGGGCAATGACTGAAGATAGGTTCCTGAATGCACTTCTCGCACGCTCGATGAGCCACGCAGAAATTAGGAATGTGAATGCCGGTCTCTTGCATGCATTCGAAATCGAAAAAGATGAAATTGCCTTTCTTCTTGTGACCGTCCTCTTTCTCTGGTGGGGGTTGGTATTTTTGCACGTAGCATTGACATTTTTTCTTTCTTGAACATACGTGGGCCTTGGCATTATTGGTACGTATGCCTTGTCCACACGTAGGGCACAATCTCAGCAGTTGACAAGCACATTTCTGCTGTGAACCTTGCGTCTTCAAATGTTGTTGGCAACAGGTAGGGCTGACAAACGTGCGCAGACAAGTTGAAGAAGGCACTGGTCCTTCGCTCAGACAGGGTGGAGAGGCCAAACATCCTGAGCATTTCAATCCGCAATGCTTGTCTTGCTCTCGATTATTATAACCATGGTTACATTTCTCACAGTAATAACCGTATCCCAGGAATCCGGTGATACTGGTAATGGTATCGAAATGGTCATCGTGATAATAGACATGAATGTATTTTCCGTCCTTAAAGTCTTTCCCTCGAAACAACAGAGGCCCGCGCATTTCTTGAGTGTACACTTTCAAGGTGTATCGTGGAGCTAGGGCATCTTGCAATTTTGGAATCTCAGGAATGCCACAGGGTGTGTCTTTGGACAGTCCGGCTTGTTGTAACAGGAGTTCTGCTTGATTTCGTTGTTTGGCTCGGTCGGATCGTTGAATAGTTTTCCAGGTTCTTTTCCATTCTACCGTGTCGTTCTTGTTGACATAGGTTCGTCCCACCACGATGGCACGGGCTAAACACATCTGGTCTTGAGGGTTGTTAATTCGGACGAGACTTGTTTTGGTGTTGCGAAGGTCGTCCACCAATAACATCTTTTTGAGTCCAGTCGCTTGAGGAGGAGAGACGTGGGTCATGTCCAGTGTGGCTTTTCCATCGGTGATGTCAAACTGGTCATTAGATTGTTGCACGTGTTGAATCTTGTCCATGACTTTGGAAGCGGTCAATTCTGCAGGGGTGCTAAACTCGATCCAAACAGGGGATTTCAAACCGTCGTGTTGTATGGAAAGTCTCAAGCGATCGTCTTCTTTGGGTTGACATTGTCGCTTGAGTGAGGTGAGCAAAGAATCCCACACCCCAGTGATGAACCCTTCTGCTTTCTCTAACGGTACTTCAGCCTTGAAATCTTTAAACTTCACTGTGTATTTGTAAGCCGTGGTTCTAAATTTTCTAGAGGAGCGCTTTTCGGTCTCTCGAATGGAATAGTACTTTTCAGGGTTGACTAAGGGTGGCGAACTTGGTTTAGAGGGTTCGGATTCTGGTTCACTCATGTCCTCTTCAAAATCACTGGCATGAATTTGTGCCAAGACTTCAGCCCTGGTACGAGGCGATAGATCACGTTTCTGCCTCTTACGTTCTTCTTCTTTCTTCTTCTCGAATGAATAGGATCGTTTCATCTTGAGTAAAAAACGTCAAATGACTCAAGTTTAAACACCATGGACTAATTTATAGTCATGGCAGCCCAGCGTATATAAAAGGGTGTGTGTCTTGTCCTTTCACTATTCATTTCACTCTCTAACCGAGCACAACGATGGAAGAGACTAGCCAAAGCGAACGTTTCATCAGAGCTTTGCGAGGGGTCATTAGAAAATTCTCTACAGACCAGCCGACGGACTACTCTCCTTCCTTTCGAGATAAAAGTGAAGATACTTGCTATATCTTCAGAGTGTCCAGATCGTCAAAAAAGAAAAAAAGGGGCTAGAAAAGACAGAAGTCAAGATACCTGTTATTATTGTCAAGAAAAAGGACATTGGTCTCCAGATTGCCCAAAAAAAGAAACAAGAGGAGTCAGAAGAAAAGAGGTATTCTTCAAAGGAAGAGAGGGATTCTTCGGAGGAAGAGAGGGATTCTTCTGAGGAAGAAAGCAGCCAGGTAAAGAGAAAGAAACAGGTGAAGAAAAGAAGAAGGAAAGAAAGTGAGGAGGAAGAGGAGGAAAAAACTGTGACGGTGAAGAAATTGAAAAAACAGAGAGAGTAAACATTGAGACAGAAGAAGTTAATGAACTTTTCAAAGTGCTCTGTTGTGAATTGTGAATTGGATTGTAACTATGGATAAAAGAATAAATTAATTATATAAGGTAAGTGTCTTTGAGTTTTGATTTTAAAATAAGAAGCTACACTCACGCCCTCATATACACGTACTATAGGACTATTGGGGTAAAATGTTTTTTTTTTTTTTTTTTTTTTTTTGTTTTTTTTTTGAGTTATTGGCAATTGAAATTGTATTTCTTTTCTAGAAATGTGGGTGGCCCTAAATAGGGTCTTTTTTGGTGTAGGGGTGAGTTTAAGCAATCAACATTCACTGCCTTAAGCCTTCGCCACGGCCAAGGCCTACTTCTGGACTGCGTCCTGTTGATGATGATGATGATGATTTGGTTGAAATCACTAAGGGTGGTACGACAGGCTTAGTCACAGGGTTGACGTGTTTAGCTCGGGAAGGTCGTATTCTCTTCGGTCGTAATAAAGAAGTCTGATACATTTGTTTCAGACTCCTTAACTCCGCTAAAATGTCCAACAGTACCGTGACCGTTTGATTTTCACCCTCTTGTTTCTTTGCTGCTACTTCTTCTTCTTCTTGTTTTTTTCTTACCTCTTCTTCTTGCTGCTGTTGCTGTTGGAGAAAAGCTTGTTCCGCTTCCTTTTGTCGTTGTATAAATTTCTCCAATTCTTCTTTCTGTCTCTGTCTAAAATTCTCCACTGGCGGTAATGAAGAAGGTAACGAAGGTTCCGGAACAAATTCTTGCGAGGTAAGAAAATCGACAAAATCCCAATTCACCTCTTCTGAAAGTAAGTCCGGGTTCCCTTGGGCGGTCTCCACTGCTGGTGCACCCCAATGGATCGTTTTCGGAGTTTCCGTCATGTTGAATCACTGTCTCGCATCTATTGACTGCACATAGGCGCTAGCGAATCTATATAGACCACGTGACGTCACAGACTGCTCTCTTATGATTGGATGCGGGCTGACTGAATTTTGTAACGCGTGTTCGGATTAGTGAATGAACTCAATCCGTTTCAATCCTTCCTCTACCTATAAATAAGCGCAGTTCACTGCATTGATTCACCTGTTCTCGTCACCTCAAGATGTGGACCACAGTTGAATCATCCACCCTTGTGTCTTCAATGATGTTTAGGACGGACATGCTCATGTATGTCCGATCCAAGTGGACCGTTGTCCACAGGACAGACACCAGTCTGTGGATACGTAGGATCTACGTAGAAAGACAAGGATGCCTCAAAAGAGTGCTGATTTACGGTCCTACAGTGAGGCGCAGCCTAAGGACAAGAAGAAGACCAATGCGGTGCCCCTTATGTTAATGGATACATTAACATAAACCCAAAGGCCCTTTTCAGGGCCACTCATAGGTCTCGAAAAGAGAATGACTTTCGATTGCCTACCCCCCTTTTTTAAAAAAAAAAAAATCCCATGTTCAATTTCCCTTGACGCTATACAGTCCCACCCTGTTTAAATTCCTTTGTCGCTAAACAGTCCCACGATTTTTCTCCATGTTAATTTCCCTTGTCGCTCAACAGTCCCACGATTTTTCTCCATGTTAATTTCCCATTGTCGCCAGATTGTCCCACGATTTTTCTCCATGTTAATTTTCCATTGTCGCCAGATTGTCCCGGGGTGGTGGTCTGTAATGCTAATTCTCATTGTCGCTAGGGTATCCCCCTTCACTACTAACGTAGTATGAATGAAGAAAAAGAATGGTGAGGACTAAGCGAGCAAGTTCCAGGAGAGTAAAATCTATGAAGCTAATGAGAAGCGAAGATAACAAGATAATAATACTAGTAATCATGCAGAGAATCGAACAAATTGCAAGAGAATAAGTCAATGAGGAAACGAGGAAAGCAAAGAGAAGTCCGGTAGTTCTGGTTGTTAAGTCAATAACAAAAGCGACAAAAGTTCATATCACATAACCTATCAATACTAAATAAGAAACTCGGTGGAGGTTAGTATGGTAGCAGCTTTGGGGATGGGGCGGGGTGGGGTATGGGAACAACAGCCTGTAGCTTAGGACTATTTTTAACGTAGCTTTAGCAATTTTTTAGTCATATCGCTACGATGTCTGCATTGTGGCAGTTTATAGTGATGTCTAGTACTGGGGCATCATGCAGCAGACACGTATGATGATGTCCCACCTAGTCACATTATCCTGACACCAGACCATCCAAGCGAGTTAGCTGTTAGAACCAAGTTTATAAGTTTTTGATATGAAGTCTTTGGTATATGGAAGCTGAGCAAGTTGTTGTGCTGAAACAAAATATAAAATATTTGATGAACTTATTAACATATTTTATGCATGCAATGTCAACATATGTAGCTAATATATGCTTCTATACAGCATACAAATGTGGTCTATACAGCATATAAATGTGGTCTATACAGCATACAAATGTGATCTATACAGCACACAAATGTGGTCTATACAGTATACAAATGTGGTCTATACAGCATATAAATGTAGTCTATACAGCACACAAATGTGGTCAATACAACATACAAATGTAGTCTATACAGCATACAAATGTGGTCTATACATCATACAAATGTGGTCTATACAGCATACAAATGTAGTCTATACAGCATACAAATGTGGTCTATACAGCATACAGATGTGGTCTATACAGCATACAAATGTGGTCTATACAGCACACACATGTAGTCCATACAGCACACAAATGTGGTCTATACAGCATACCAATGTGGTCTATACAGCATACAAATGTGGTCTATACAGCACAAAATGTGGCCTATACAACATACAAATGTAGTCTATACAGCACACAACTGTGGTCTATACAGCATACAAATGTGGTCTATACATCATACAAATGTAGTCTATACAGCACACAAATGTGGTCTATACAACATACAAATGTGGTCTATACAGTATACAAATGTGGTCTATACAGCACAGAAATGTAGTCTATACAGCACACAAATGTGGTCTATACATCATACAAATGTGGTCTATACAGCATGCAAATGTGATCTATACAGCACACAAATGCTGTCTATACAGCACACAAATGTGGTCTATACAGCATATAAATGTAGTCTATACAGCATTCAAATGTGGTCTATACAGCGTACAAATGTGGTCTATACAGCATACAAATGTGGTCTATGCAGCATACAAATGTGGTCTATACATCATACAAATGTGGTCTATACAGCACACAAATGTGGTCTATACAGCATACAAATGTGGCATATACAGCATACAAATGTGGTCTAAACGGTAATTCCAAGCCAGAAAAAAGAAAACATTAATGCTCTTTCAATGAAGGAAATAAAGAAAAATAATAATTTCTTGTTTCACAAAATCTGAGGAAATGTACTTCAGTGTTTATGAAGATCGCATTGAAGTGACCTCAGTAAAAAAAATAAACAATAGTTTTAAAACTATAAAATATGAAACTGGTAATAATTTTGCATGTTAGGATATATTCTAATTATTTGGTAGCTGTTTTAATTAAAACATATTTAAGACTAAATCGGTTTGGGTTGTTATTAAATTTTTGAATGGTGTAACATTAGACAGAAGAATAAATAGACTATTACCAGCTCATTTAAATTTATGAATCATTTTCAATGTAAAAGATGTTTAAATACACTATATTAAATAGTTAGCGCAAAACATGTTAAAATATTGAAAACACGAGACTACTAAATGTCTTTTTTGCCATATAATAATTACTTAATGACATTATGCAATTTCATTAGGCGCCCCTGATGGCCGAGTGGTCTAAAGCGCTGGCCGTTATCTGTCACTACCATCTCACTTCTGTCTACGTTGGTTCGAGTCTCGGGCTCGGTCAGTGTGGGTACAAGAGTGAGCTTGCTGGTAGATTCCCGTGGATAGGTGGTTCTTCCCGGAGTTTTCTCAGGTTAATCTTCCACTAGTCATACTGACCGCCATGCACAGTCTTTCGTGTCGTGAAAAATGACGTTAAACCCACTCAATATTTTTTTAAATAAAAAGATTGCTTGTTGTTTGTATTTTTAAAGTAAAACTGTACCCAAATAAGGATAAGCTCTTCTAATTGTTATATAACCTTAATCTACGGTTCTAGGCCGGTAGACTGAACAAAGATGGTGATCCAGTTCATGGTCGAGGTGATTTTGTTTTGGGGGGAGGGTCGTTGGTGTTTTAAACATTGTTTCAATTTTGGATGGTCAACATATTTTCAGCCAGATATTAAAAAATTGGTTCATATTCATACGGTGAGCCAGCTCTTTGAAAAGAAACATAATGCGACCTTCCGGTATTTTTTCTTCTTCCGAACTTTTGAAAACCCCATTGAGGTGATTAACTGAGCGAGGAGTAGCGTTTTCTTTCTACTGAGAACAATATAAAAGTTTTCATAACAGAATTCATGTAAAATGCATGACATTGTTTGTGACTTGGGTAAAAACCTGCTGAAAGTGATTGCTTGATTGATTCATGAAAATTTAACATGAATTTGGCTTCAGTGTCTATTCTGGAACCTTAGTTCGTGCAGATATACTTTCAAATGGATATATGTGGTTGCCTTCAAGAACATTCCAAGAAAAGAATGGGAGATAATTAGTCAAGATGATGGATTCTTTTGCCCAAAAACTAAGAGATTCGTCAACATTTTGGGTATTTTTGTAGAATAGGGTCAATCTTTCGCCGAATTAGCGTTGGTGTTACAATTGACGTAGAGCAAATCAGTCTGCAGGAGAATTAGATTTTGCTTCAGCGGGGGGAGGGTTGGCTGAAGAATGGGAGTCATTTATTTCTGTATGTTGCAAATGTAAATCACGCAAGACTTTATGTTCACACGACTAGAAATATGGCTTTATTTTAAAGCTGCATTCCCTCAAAAGGCAGGTGTTAACCCTACTGGGTAATGCTCAAAGGAGCTTATCTATTGATCCCAAGTCCATCCATTTTAAAATCCAGCTATCGCATATCGCACTAAACAGATGGTTGGATCGACATTAACTTGCTTCTAAATTTTGTACAGATATGACCATGAAAATGCAGCCATCTTTATTGTCTTTTCTCCAGGCAAAATGTTTCAACAGTATCAAAAAATAAAATGCCAAACAATGAAGTTAAATTAAACTTTATTTGTAACATATCTTGGAGTCAATTGAACAAATAAGTACTCTGGGGTCTTTCTGGCCAGTATGCACTGTTGCCAGTTAACAACTCAAAGATGTGTTTTAGCTTCGAGAAATGATTTTGTCCTCCTGCAGTGAATATGAAATACAGACAATTTTTAGGATAAATGCATTACAATTCTATGACGTAGGTTTGTGGAAGACAAGATTTCATCCATGACAGCATCTACAATTTCATGGCATTATTTTCATTTATAAAATAAAAACGTAACGTTGTTCATAACTCGGGTCTAACAATATAATATGATAACAATAGACATATGATAACAATATAATATGATAACAATAGACATATGAGATTTTTTTAGGTTTTAGTACATTTTTCTATCTAAAACCAAATACATGCATACTAGAATCGGACAATAAGTTATCGCAACATTAGGGTTCCATATATTATAGCAACAATGATAATATTACAAATAATAACATTAGAACATAATCAGTGTGGTTCAGTGATGTATTAACGGACGAGAGAGAGAGAGACAGACAGACAGAGACAGAAACAGAGACAGAGAGACAGACAGACAGAGAGAGAGAGAGATCTTCCAGATGATGTTTTCTCTAAAGATAATTGTCATTTCATTAAAACCTTTCCGACCAGAGTCTCTAAGAATAAATGGTAATAATCAAGACTTGATGATTTTCTTTTATTTGCTGACGTTCATTATTTTTTTTTACTGAAATATGAGAGCTGACCACGTTTCCTCTCATAAGCAACGATATGTATTTTGACAAAACTTCAACAGTCAAATTTTGAATGAAGTATTTGCGATAAGTAGCATCTGCATGTATATTTTTTTAAGGTTTTAATAACTACTAGGCATAAATTTAGTTAGTTTGACTGGTGACTGTCGCACTGCGCTGGTTAAGTTTCGACTTTATGGGGTTCATTTTTGTGCGAAATGTTTGAGACCGAATATGTGTTTCCATTTTCAGGATAGAAAGGTTCCAGTTAGCTGAGTTGTTTTGTTGAAATCAAGGAACTAATTCTAGTGTTTTCATGTTCTCTTTGATTCTCATGTTTATTTTCTTTCCTGGTGATAAACTGTTGCGATGATATAATGAAATTTGATATGACGTAGTGACATGTGTATTTGAGAACACATGAAGGAAGAAAGAAACACGTCTGAATGAAGGAATCAATGATAATATAAAAAAGGGAGAATTAATTAATAGGAAAGATGGGTGAGAGAAAGAGAAATGAAGGAAGAAAGAGAAATGAAAGGACGAGCGCTGAATAAGTGAAAACAGGAAGAATGAAATAAAGAGAGGTTATATGAGATGAGATGAATTGTCTGTTTTCGTTTTTCTGACACCACATGTTGGAAAATATGGTGCCAATTGAACACCATTATTTATCGGAGACCGTTAAAACTAATTGTCTCTTATCCAATATGACAATAACATCTAGGCTATTCAATCTTAACGCTACACCTTTCGCCTGTGATTGCATGCTCCAGCACCGTGCATGGACCTCTTCCGTTGCACCACTAAACACATGGCAGTCATTCAAATGGTCTGGATTACGGACCGGACCTTCTCACAGGGCACAGACTGATACCTAAAACGTTTATCACTGATCCTTTAGGCTCCTACATATCGTACCTAGTAGTCGGATCAGATTATTTAAACTCATTCAAATTGCCCGTAATCTCAAATAGGCTCTGAAACCATTACCGACCTACTCACGAAATAGCTTCTTCTCAGCTCGTACCAGTCGTCCTTGGTCTAGTCTCCTTGCTAGAACTATACCCGTTGGATCAATTCTATAATGTCATTAATACCTTATGCTTAGCCCATTCATCACTATTATTATTTCTGCTATTAATATATATTTCGCTCAATCCGACAGAAGGTGGGGGCTCCTCATCACCTTGATGCAGCCCAATAGACAGCTCTCAGAAGTCGAGTGGCTATTATTCAATAGATAAATGTTGTGTTACTGTTAACTCCTTTTCCTTCAGAAAGGAGTAAATAGCACATATTCAGTCTTTCTTGGCGCTAATGAAAACCTGGCAAAATACGGATCAGAAATTAAAAAATACTTTAAAACACCAAGTTAAAAAATCTTATATAAGTCATAAGCTGACAATAGTACACAAGGTTATATGTTACTTTTTTACATCTTCTTATCATGTGTGTAAAGTCATTACATCTTCTTAGAGTAACGTAATTCAATTCTAGTTTCCCCATTAACAAAATTCTACGATGTTTGATTGGAAACACGTTTTAATCAGGGTTCAGTTAAGACGTGAAGAATAGTTAATCAGAACCAAATTTTATTAAATGTTAAATAAAAGCCAAAACTTTTACAAAACAGTGCCAAAACAGTTCAGTAAATTGACACAATATTTAGTGACAGACACTATCACGTCATAGTTTACGGTCAAATGACACGCAGTAAAGGTCATACAGTATTTTTGCCAAGCTTTCCGTAACCTAAGAACTGTGTGTTCACTATGCAATTAATCTCAGAAATATTTGCAATGCATACAGTTTAATTAGTCTCGAACTATTCAAATGACGCTATTGGAGATCATTTGAAAAATCGAATGCTGCATGAAAATCCAATTACGACTCCTTAAAGTTAACGTGTGTAGTTTATTCACAGGAATCAAAGTTACCCAAATAAAAATTAAGACGTAGGTTTCATTAGTTCTTATAATTAGTGGCAACACATATATTTCTTGAATATACGATGATATGAAATTATCTACTTCAATGAGTAACATGAAAAACTGATATTCAGCAATGCAGTGGAAACTGTTATTTTGCAGAACAGACTGTATTACTACTAGTTTGTAGAACAGAATGTATTACTGTTATTTTGCTGTGGAAATTTATAAAAGGATACTATTCAGCAGCTTAGTAAGCAATTTAGAAAACTGGATAATTTCTACTTATAACGAGGAATTGAAAAATTTAAAATCGTGGATCAAAAAAAGAAAAGTACTGTATATAATAAATTATAAATGGGGAATGAGTGGTTTGAATTTCAAAATAATTAATAAATTAAGCCAAAATTCATTATGTGTGTTGCTATTTTTGCCTAAAACTGAGCTATTTTCATACCCAAAGACTCCAGAGATTTTACTTACAAATTTCTAACTGAAAAAATTCCTTCATTAGTTTATAAAATATTTTCATTCAATAACGAGGAAGAATTTGTTCCTCAACTACCTATACCATCTGATATGGCTGTAGGCAGACATTTTAGAACACCAAAAATGGAAATCTCAATTCAAGACCCCAGTTGACATCTTATATTTACAGAGTGAAAAACACTACAGGATGACATTCAGCAGCGTTTATAGTAGCGTTTGTAAACAAAATAGCCGCTGACTCTGTATTGACAAACATACATGTCATATTCACAAAAGAAAGACACAACTATCTTTATTTCACATAATACAATCTGTCCCATCGTAAAATACCATATTTTCATACTTCAATATTCAATATAAGAAATCTGAAAATTCACATAGGAGACTATTTTATCTACAAAGTACTCAGTCTCAAACCTCTCACGTCACATGACTTGCGTCACACATGATATTAACCAATCAATAAATGTATACAGCATTGTGGACATTGTTTACAGTGGGAGTTAAAAGTCGACCTAGTACTGGAGATGTGTTTGGGACGGAAACATTTTGTTTTTATTCAATCCCTATTAGAATATCTCTGCCAGTAGCTTCTCGTGGGTCTGTGGTTCTTTCAGGGGTTGCACCGGGTTCTTCCTCCACCATTTATACAGGCTGCCATTTATAGCCTATATTGTGCTGAAATATGGCGTTAAACCCAACAACAACGACAACAACAACTTGTCCTTAACGAAATCCCGCATCTATGAGCTAGCAAAAGGTACCGTCTATCGGTCGCTACCGGGCACTCAGCATACTCATTTATCGATCACAGTATAGCTATGTAATATTAATACCACAATGTACTGTTAATATCGGTATGTACTGTTAACATCGCTATGTACTATAATATCGCTATGCACTGTTAATATCACAGTGTACTGTTAATATCGCTTGTACTTTTAATATCGCTATGTACTATTAATATCGCTATGTCATGTTAATATCACTGTGTACTGTTAATATCGATATGTACTATTAATATCGCTGTGTACTGTTAATATGGCTATCCTGTTAATATCATTGTGTCCTGTTAATATCAATATGTACTGTTAATATCATTGTGTACTGTTAATATCGATATATACTGTTAATATATCTAAAGCCTTTGTTACTCCAGAAAGTATGTAGCAAAATATCACTTGTTCCAATTTCAAGGCAATGCAGATCTCAGACTAAGATTTAATTTATGTATGTATGTATGTATGTATGTATGTATGTATGAATGTATTTATGCATGTATATTTTAGCGTTTAACGGCACGTTAGTACCTATGGAAGTATGTACGTATTTATGCATGTATGTATATGTATGTGTGTGTGTGCGTGTGTGTGATATGGATTTTTAACGTAGCTTTAACAATGTTTCAGTCATATCGCTACGATGTCTGCAGTGTGACAGTTTATAGTGATGCCTAGCTCTGGGGCATCATGCCGCAGACATGTAGCATGATGTCCCACCCAGTCACATTATCCTGACACCAGGCCGACCAATCCATACACTATACTAACCTCTTATTGCTGAGCGCCCAGCGAGGCAGTTGTTAGTGCCATTTTTGTAAGTCTTTGGTATGACTCGGCCGGGGATCGAACCCACGACCTCTCGCATCCGAGTCGGACGCTCTAACCACTAGGCCACCGGAGCGGTATATGTATATGTAAGCATGCATGTTTTTTACTTTTACTTTTATTTTCAAGTTGAAAAATGGCAAGAATTTAAAGTGTTAACAGAAATACAATTTTCTGTTTGTGCCCCGGTGAGGAAAAAGTCTGGTCAACATTGTAACAAGATGTAATTCTTCTAAATTTCAGTCAGAGTTCATGGAGCTACCGTTCTCTATGACACATCCGTCTTTATGTTGCAAATGTTTTCACATTTTATCTTAAGATTTGCTTAGTGAATTTTAGTCGTCAATAATAATAATAGACAAATTTAAAGTTCCTTCGTTTAAACTTGCTCCATAAAAACATGATGAAAAATAATAAAAATTTTAAAATAATCCGGAGGCAATGTTTTGAAAGTCTGAATTTGAAATGGTTTTCTGACTGGTGTTAGTATTTTAGACGATTTACACAATGGGACGTCTCTTATTTTGTCATCAGTGTTGGAACTGGAACGAGATCAACAGGTGCACGGCTAAGAAGCTTATGTTCTTCGATTTCTTAAACCATTTCGTTTAGTGTTATCGAGTCAATAATTAAGCACTTTGCGACAAGGTCAGTTGAAGACCAGATGCTGTAGATTGCCACTTAAATATTTGTCTTTAGCTCTGTTAAAACTACTAAGAGTACCTGGGTCATAGCATGAACCATCCGTTTACATTAAAGTGACCAGGTAGGCAAAGATAAGTGTCCACTTAAACAAGGATAATGTTGGTAATTTCCATTTTCTCCGAACAAGGGGACATTTCTTGAGTTTGGGCATGACTTCCGGAGTCTTAATTATTGTGTTTGGAGTTGACTTATTTTTACAATCTAAACTTTCAGCTACAAAGTACATGGTCTCTAGTGTCTAGTGTATATTTGCATACCAGCTTCATCCGGGAAATCATCATCAAACAATATGTCCCAACAAAGTCTTGTCAACCTCGTATATTTCTAATGTCTCGGCGGTAGGTACTCTAAACTGTCCATAAAGACATCGTTGCTACTTGCAGCACTCCCCACTGAAGCTTGTGAGACGAATTCTACCCGTTTCACAAGTTCGACTCACTCTCTCAGATCACAGTTAATTTTACTTTATAGACCCTACATTTGTTTGTCAGTATTGAACTTTCCAGTATGTCCAATTCCTAGTCATACGATAATCTAAGTATCTTCAAAAATAAACTCACGGAGAAGTTCTCGTCATATGTTATCCGGAATTTGTTTGATAGGCTGTATTGCAAACAAAATACCGTACAATTTGTCATATTGCAAACAAAATTGTACAATTTGTCATATTGCAAACAAAATACCGTACAATTTGTCATATTGCAAACAAAATACCGTACAATTTGTCATATTGCAAACAAAATTGTACAATTTGTCATATTGCAAACAAAATTGTACAATTTGTCATATTGCAAACAAAATTGTACAATTTGTCATATTGCAAACAAAATACCGTACAATTTGTCATATTGCAAACAAAATTGTACAGTTTGTCATATTGCAAACAAAATACCGTACAATTTGTCATATTGCAAACAAAATACCGTACAATTTGTCATATTGCAAACAAAATTGTACAATTTGTCATATTACAAACAAAATTGTACAATTTGTCATATTGCAAACAAAATTGTACAATTTGTCATATTGCAAACAAAATACCGTACAATTTGTCAGAGATTATACTTCTAGACCAGTATCAATCGTTACTCACTGTGCACTGTCGCCAAAATACACACTGTCAACCACACTATAATGTTCATATTCTAAAGGGTAAGCAATTTGTTTTAATTCAACACAAAAAATGCCAAAATCTAACGATAACAGAGTGAATTTTGAGGGATGATTGCTGCACCATAACTGAGTGAATCCTGTTGCGGTCAGCGTGACACGTACCAATCAACATTGTCGCATAGGCTATAACCGCAATAAATCGCTAGCCTGCGATGTCTTAAACTCCATGGTTTGGGGCATGATTGATTTTTGATTAGAATCTGTTGGGATGACGGTCAGACAAATAGAAAGGCTAGGTTAATTTGGGTTTAAGTAGCGAATCATCGAAAAAATCTAGTTAATCCAGTGACAAGTTGGGGCCATTTGAAATAAGTTTAATTAAAATGATTTTTGCAGAAATAGTTATTAATAACGGCGGAATAAAGAGAATTATTCTAACTTCAATTGATGCGTTAAAGTTTTTGCTGTTAGATAAAGTTAATCCTTACTGCCAAAACTAAATGAGAGGTGAGTGTTTTTGAGACGAAATTTATTGTTTTAAGAATTTTCCCTCGCGACATTAGTCAGTTTATGTTTCTAAGCTAAGACGTTGACTCCTGGAAATAACAAGTATATATTGCCCAAGGGACGAGTGTCTGGACGTTAAAGGTACAAAAGAGATTCGGCTGCATAGGAAAAACTAGTCTCGAAAAGCACAGGTATTGTCTCAGTTATTGATATAAGTTTGTAATTACTTGTTGCATGTATCCGTTTTAAGTTCATATATCAATTTGCCTTTGATGAGTTCGAAAGTTAATTGTTTGCATTCATTTGTCTTTAATATGTTATGACTCACGTATTGTAAGAATGTCATACAATACTTCCTTGATATGAATTTGTTCGAATTTACTCGTTTATATGTAATAGGGATCATATATTCTAGGACATTCATGCTGAAAAATGTGAATTTATCTGCCCTAAATGATATGAATGATGTAGGCTAGGAAATGATTTTTGTTACGTCTGAAAATGTTATGCCAATGAATTGCTAGCTAGCAAGTAATGTATTTAAGGTTAGACGTGAAGTCCATTAATTCACTATGTAATTAAGTTAAGAATTCTTTTCAACTGAGAATCGTAGGATTGCCAACCAACTTTGTTCAGTTAGTTAGTTATAGGCCACATGTGAGTTGTACGGTTCATTGTATCTAAGTTATGTCATAGTCCCATTAAGAATGAGACTGTTTTCTATGGAAAGACATTAATTTTTTGCAATAGGGTCGTGTGTATCATCTGTCAGGAATCGAACTAACTTATATTAGCCTTGGTTTCTGTTGAATTGCAATAAGATGATATCTGACGTAATAAGAGTGGTGATTACTGTTCGATCCCAGAAGTAAAATGAACCTGACAAATATTTAGGTTGCTAGCTATTTATTTAATGGGCGAAAATAGCTCCATACGTGCAACACACAGTGGTGAAAGAGCAGAAAACCAATTTACGGTTGATGACTCGAAAGAGGCTGGAGAGATAGAGAGAAGAGGAAACGGAATACGGCCACTCTGACCTGTCAACAACGGTGACTTTGAGAGGACTGGAAGCAACCTGGTTATGCAGGCATGCTGAGCAAATGAGTTAAATTGTTCTTCTATTCTATATCTCTGCTCAGATCTATGTTGTTCCATCCATTAATTTTATATTTTATATTATTAATTGCTCGATCCGGACAGAATCACCGTGGTCGATCATCTCCTAAATAAAGATAACCGAACCAAACCACCTCCATGTAACAAGTGGGACCCTAATGATAACTCGTATATCATGATCAAAATTAGAGAGGAAAAAATGCTCAAAAAATAGGCTAGGATAATATTCATGACCCGGAAGTAATAACTGTGAACTAAATCCGAACCTATTCAATACCCCTTTCCAATTTGAATTTTTATAGTCAAAAACTGTAGACATTTTCGAAATAACACAGCAGTTTACAATCATAGACAATAAACAGCTCCCGATATTTTATAAGTAGGCTATTATTTCCTATTACATGTGGTACAGTAGTTCGATGCTGGGTATACGATACGGAAATTATAAATGTGTGATATGGAAACACAGACTAAACATCTGTGTTGAACGCCAGATCAGCAATGTAAGTTAAAACACGAGACTTTTCATGCAGAACCTTTTGAGATCTTTTTTAATCCTTGAATCCTGATGATTATTTAATGTGAAATCCAATGTTGTCATCCAAGCAGTCAGGAAACGACCAAAACCCCGAATCTGAACAGATAAATATGAGATACTTATTGCAACTAACTTCTACGCATTCAGCTTCTGAATCATCGGCGGTGTTGAAATAAGATAATAATTTACCAGCAAATCAACACTGCAGCAAGATCAAAGAGGGCGAAGAGAAAGGACTGTGTACTTTTTTACATGTATGATTGATCTCATAAATAATCCATTTATACATCAGCAGACCGGCCTGGATTCATGAATTCGTCAACTCTCAGCTTTATACATTTGACTACCATAAACACTTGTTGCAGCTTTTCATTTCTGGCTTTAGTAATTCTGTTCTACTAATTCTATTCTACGTATAATGCGTGGCAACTGAAAGTAAAGCAACATTGATATTAATGGTAGCCATCACCAATCCTTGCTTTTTTTAATTAAGGTTTCTTCAAAAGTATAGCAGGCATATACTGGCATTGAGATTTCCCATGTTCCCACCACAAAAATATGTATTAAAACAAATCATTTTGGAATGAATTACAAAAACATTTGCAGCAACAAACACGTTCTTTCTGGTTATGTATTTCACACTGGTTGTACTTAACGTTGGATCGCATTCTTTGTAATTGATTTCTTGTCGGCCCCGCTGATAACGGAAAGTGCTCTGCATAGATGAAGATGAACAAAGGAAAAGAGGATTGTTACGATCTGAGAGAAGGGGAATGGTCTGAAGCGTGCATGCAGAAGAATGGAAATTATTGACCCAACACGTTACACATAGTTACATTTCCAGCTGTTTAAATAGCTTGATGAGTACAGGAAGGCGAATCATATATTTAAGAATATGCAATTGATCTTGACAAACAGCTGAGTCAGTCATGTCCCGCTGTTGCTTCGTTTCTTTATCAAAATTAGTCCAAAGAAACATATAAATAATTTCAATATTAGTTCGATATTGGCATAAATTGAAGAAAACAGTGATGCAACAAGACAATTATGATGGAGAGAAGCCTATTTTGTTCGATTGGTATCTTTGCGGTTCTGGGTTCGATCCCATATCTTAATCAGTTTAAATGATCGCCAATGTGCCATCAGTTTTTATCTTCGATACCCTGTTTTCCTCATTCTAAAAAACCACCTAGCGCCGACTTTCAGCTGTCGAAAGCACCATGGCAACTGTCAATCAATCATTACTTCGCGGCGATACGTGACCGCTGACCAATCGCACTGTTATCAAGCGGTGAACAATTGCGTGACGACCAGTTCAAACAGCTTTTTTGTGCGAGTCATTGCTCATGGGTTTCGGACACCTGTGCAGTTTTCATTATATATACAAACTCATTTTGTTATAAACTTGCAATTTTTTGCACGAGCTGGACAAAATTTGTATAACATATTTACTGGTGCCACTAAGTATATATATAATTTTTTTGTGAAAAATAATTGATTTCAAAAAAGCCAATTTTCTAATAGAGCACCCACAGTACGTGGATGGATACGACTTAAGTAAAATCCACACAAAAATATTAAAATAGAAAAGCGTTTATATGCAAGCCCCAATTAGATCATACAGTCTGGATAAAGGAACATTGCAGTTGATTACAAAAATAAAAACATGAGATAAACTTTCCATTACAAAATCTGTTGTATGCCATTGCTTAATTTCAAAGAAAGTAATTAACCTAATTCAGTAAGATTAGGACAAACATTTTCATTGACTGTGTAGTGTACGGGGAATTAACTTAATTCTGCTAAGATGATAAGTGACCGATCTTGCCAATGGAAAAAGGACGAATCTCGTAAACATATTTACTAATAATTGTATTATTAATAACTCTCAACACATACATAAGCATCTATTTATAGGTTCTTTGCAATTTTAGGTTCTTTAATATCTTAGAATAGACTCTATGTACGTACAAATCCAGCTATAGATAATCACTACGATTTACAGCAATTAATTAAATATATCAAAAATATAGATATGCATAACAGTTGCCAAAGTACAAGAAATTGTGTTTGAATGCACAGACCAACTGTTAGAGTCAATGTTACATCAAGGAAAGGGTATTGGACATATATACGTACATGCATGCATGCATGCATGCATACATACATACATACATACATACATACATACATACATGATCATGCTTTCCATAAATTCCGTTAAAAGCATCGAATGTACTGGGCAGGTAAATATATTCAAATTTCATACATTTGGCGATGTCCGGCTAAACACGCAAATTTTCACTCTATCATACTTGTCCCGCGTGGTAGCAACAACACATTTGTAAAACGGTTGTATACATAGTCTGGATATGTCACTTTCCTTTTTTAATGGCGTCTTTACTGTCAGTATAAAAGGTCCTAAAGTGTGAGATTGCTATTGTTCGAATCAAGGAGACATGGTAAAAATGAGTGATTTGAATTTTGATTATATTTTGCAGGTCGAGGAACTAAAATAAACATACGCATTTACGCAAGCTACTTATCAAAATCAGCAGTTTGCTAACATCACCGTTTGTACTGCTTAAAATAAATATAGGAAATTCGCCTTTGTTACTCTGGAACTAATTAAATTGCGATTGAATACAAAACCCTTTAAATATTCTCTGGAAAGCATTAGTGTTGTTCCAATTTAGTCTTTGACAGTTATATGCTCTATTGTACTGGTGATTCCAGGATAATTCCTTCCAGGAGAGAACATTCAAATATTGTAAAACGTCGACTATACGAACGCTACTTATTCTGACTTTCGATTATGCGGACCAAGGAAGAATTCCCGGAATACAAACTTATTTTTTGAACATTTATCAGTCATATGCACGACCAAGCATCCAATACAAACACCTCTTCCGATGAGTCGATTGTTGGCAAAAATATATTTCTGATGAGAACGGATAATTGACGTTTGAATATGTCGAATCTTATTGCAGTCAATAACACCCAATTAATAATGTTTTAACACACGTTTCCATTTATTCTTTGGCTTCGAAAGATGTTTTACAGTAAATATGCGGTTCGTGTGTGCTTTAATCTATTACCTCATTTATCCTTGCAAAATGTTTCTTCTGGCACGGAATATATTTAAATGACCCATATCAGTCAATGCTATGCCAAGGCAACCGTAATTAAAGTTTTCTTTGCTTGCACCTTTATGTACGTTCACATATAATTCGTAACATAGGTTCAGGTAATACTTATTTCATGCTCTCGATTATTTCCCAACTTAACAGTAATTTAGTTTAAAAAACAAAGCTACCAACCCACTACAAACAAAACTGGATTATTTTAAATCTTCTTCGACCTCTTCCTCCTACTGCTCATCCTATTCGTCGTCGTAGTAGTAGTAGCATTGCTTTTGTTCTTCTTAATCATCATCGTCACCATCATTGTCTTCAACATCTTCATAATAATCGTCCCATTTTCGTCATCAGCAGTATCACCATCATCTATAAGATCATCATGATGATCTTCTTTACTATGGTCCTTTTCTTCTTCATCCTTGTTGTCGTTATCGTCATAGTCTTCTTCCCATTCAAACATTTCGAATTTTATGGTATACTTGTGCCAGTACTCCTCAATCCATCATCTTCTCTCCATTGTTCTGAATATACCTTTCCCTTTCACTTACACGATGAGAGATTGTTGTTGTTGTTGTTGTGGGGTTTAACGCCATTTTTCAGCACTTGATAGGCTATGCATGGCGGTCAGTATTAATGGTGGAGGAAGAACCCTGGAAAACCCAGAGAAGAACCACCGACCCACGAGAAGCTACTGGCAAGCTTTCTCACATACCCACATTGGCCAAATCCAAGACTCGAACCCACGCAGACAGAGGTGAGATGGCAGTGATCCGTAACGGAGAGCGCTTTAGACTACTCTGCCACTCGGGGCCCCAATGATGAGAGATATATTTCGATCTTAAAATGGTCATTGCTTACATTCTGTGTACAAGATTATATTCTTCGAGTGTCTTTCGAAATTACTGAATTTTTGGTGGATTTTCAATTATGTGGAATCTGAACTCGTCTCAGTCAAAATTACGTTTGTGATTTATTATAAAATAATAGAGTGAAATCTCACTATCAATGACATTGAAGGGTCCATCATTCTATCAATGACATTCAAGGGGTCCACTATTCTATCGATGACATTCAAAATAGACCGCTCCGGTGACCTAATGGTTAGAGCGGTCGCCTCGGATGCGGGAGGTGGCGGGTTCAAATCCTGGCCGAGTAATACCAAAGACTTATAAAAATGATACTTACAGCTGCCACGCTAGGCGCTCGGCATTAAGAGGTTAGTGTTAGGACTTGTCGGCCTGGTGTCAGGATAATGTGACTGGGTGGGACATCATTCTACATGTCTGCGGCACGATACTCCAGTGCTTGACATAAACATCCATCTGTAGACAAGGTAGCGATAGGGCTAAAACAATTTTAAAGCTATGTTGAAAATCCAATTCACACACACACACACACACACACACACACGCACACACGTACACACACACACGTGATATACTATACGCATACCAATCACATATGCGAAAGTGCCTGAATATTAAAGTGGTAACGTGCAAATCATAACCTCGCATTCCTGGATGGAGCCCAGACACCAGCATGTGCAATTCACAACATTTTCCTGGAGCGTCTGGTTTTCATGAACCACTTCAGTGCATCTCTCTGGCTGTCTATCTAAGTCGTACGAACGCTTTGTACAACTAACATGCAATAATTGTAAAATGTTAAATGGCTGTCTATCTAAGTTGTAAGAACGATTTGTACAACTAACGTAAAATAATCGTAAAATAATGTTTAATGTATCGTCAGTTTTGGTGTCCCTTGAATTTTTTTCCCTCCAAATATTGAACGTTGAGACGAAAATGAGTTGACTCAATTCTTCTTTAAGTTTTTCTTGACCATATTCCTTTTAATTTCTTTATTGTTTCTAAGGTATTGTTCATATTTGTTGCCTTATATTTATACAGTTCATACAAAAACATTTTGACGTGTCTAACTCATCAAATTAAGGGATACTGGTTGTACGGATTGGTCGAATGGGTGGGTGAGTGTTTTAAAGTCAGATACCACGTATAGTACGTAATGGGTTTAAAGTTAAATACTATTTATGATCTAAAAGAAGCAACTGAATGCTGTGTTTTACGTGCAATAGATCACGGCATTGGGATGGTATTAAGCTACTGTATTGTAATTATATTGTTGCATGAGGACTAATCAAGATTCAAGGAGAGTTACATTGTTTCGTATACATTAGATATTGCGTACAATGCACGAGATGCCAGGTAATGGGGGCAACCATATTGGTCTTCTGCCCGTCAGCCAGGTTCCTTACTGACAATCATATTACATGCATACTTGTAGCCCAATAGCTATGAAACTTTTCGTGTTCAAAGTACAGTTGTGGTTGGTGCTGATAATAGCAAAGAGAATTACAAAAGATTTCTAAATGCATACTTTAAAATGACGTATATGCTTGTTTAGATTTTACTGCTCTTCATCTCAACTTTCACAGCATGTACTTTTAAGTATTAATCCGCCAAACTTTATTTCGGGTATCATCAGTATTTCGGTGTTAATACCTGTCTACAGACAATGAAAAGTACTTGCCATTACTTATTCTAAATAAATATGATATGTATCCATAAATAAGATGTATATTGAATTTGATTGCAAGTAAAAGAACTATTTCGTTGTTGTATGCATTTCCGTTAGTGTGTGAGAAGGCACTTACCACAAAACAGGAGTGTGAATAAAATTACGAAAAATATAAATTTTAATAAATTTACAAGCTGTTCAGAAAAGATAAGTGAGCAGTTTTCATTCTTTACAAGATGGTATTCAGTAGAGGTCTCGTGCATGTCATGATCGTCACTAATCGTGACCGTCAGACTAATATATAATGCAACATGTTTAATGACGATGAATATGGCATGCATTCATGAATATAACTTGTGTTTTTCTACATTGGATTCTATGATGTATCGAATAGGCCACGTACAGGGAAAGAGTTGACACATATTTGTACAGTTTGTTATGCACAATTAACTGGTGATTTAGTCGCATCTTTCTGTATTTGTGATAACTAGCGATTTATGTTGTCTTGTCTTGACATTTGAACATTTGATACGTTAATTTTTATCGTTGTACAGTGTAGTCATTTGAGAATAAACTGGGGCTATATAAACCAGGATACAAGGAGGCAGTTAAATGTTACTGGTAACCTACATAAAGGGAAAATATCAGACCAAAGTCTTAGATTTCGTACATTTTGCCTTCAACCCATTATTAGGATACCAAGAAAGTTGTCCGAAATTTCAACTTAAAACTCAGTAATGAATAAGTTTATAAAACTTTATTACCAGTTCAGCCGGTACGGAAATCAATTATATACAGTCGTGTTAGTACAAAAAACTCAATAAAATTCGTTCTGCTATGTCAAAGTACAGCAGTTACTCAGAAATATATCTTCCATTTAATTAACCAGAACTACCCTCATTAACTGAGTAATTATACAAGACAACTATCCACAAAGGGTGGTTGGTTGGTTGGTTGGTTGGTTAACTCTACAGTGAATTCATAACTACAAGTTACATATAATTATGAGCTATTTTTGACACGACTAATTCTATATAAACATCACTATGCAACGAAGTGGTGTAATACGAACTTTGCCGTGTGTCCAGATTCTGAATCTAACATGAACACTTTATGTTTGAAATGGCAAGAACTGCTTCAGTCAGCAATAAGGTGTATCACCTTAAATTGAAGGGATCTATAAAACAAGTTGCTTACCTAAACTTTTGTCGGGCATCACAGCTTTATTTTCAGATTAGTTCGGGTATAAGTTTCGTGCCAAGAAAATAATGTCATTTTAGTTTCTAGCCAAAAATATAGTTTTACACCATCCAACCCACCACTAACAAACCATACCATCTTAACACTTTTCAATGAATTGATTGACAATATTTATGCAGATTTTATACGTCTTGAAAGCTCTTTCTCCTTACTGAAGTTTCGGAAATACTTTGATGCTCCATTTAACAAATTACAAAATCTTCCCTATGTTATAAAGGGGAAAGAATTCGCTTGGCAGCGACTTCACATTCAATAAAAACATGGTTTCGAGATAGTCCATATTCAGTCATTTAACTTATTGTACTTTAGCACTGTTGCAACGTAACAAAGAAGACTCGAGAATGGAAAATCAGCTTTGTAATGACATGGAGAACAATCGGCGCTGATTGATTTATAATTATAGACGTTGACACCCAAATTAAAACAGTAGAAAACCGCGTTTTTCAAGATACTGAACGAGTCATCCATCTGCTATTGGAATGAAAAATTTTTAAAAAACTGGATAATTGATAAACATTTTTAAATCAAGTTCTACGTCTGGTACCATTTTTTTTTTTCATATTATTTCCAGTATTATTAACATGATTAGCGGAGATCATCAATGAGCCGCTATTACACCAATCAACCTGGTAAGGCTCTTTGAGCGAACACTAGATGCAAAGGAAGAGCCCAAAATTCAAAGATCTCCTGTACCTGACACAACTACTGCAATTTCTTGTCAGCTGAGAAAATGGGATGTTATGATGACCGTCCGGGAGATCTTCGGAGAACCTACAGCCGTTCGACTTGATGACATTCCTGACTGAAGCGGATGTTTCTATCTTGAAAAACTCTTTCAGAAAAAAGAAGAAAAAACTTGTTCAGTGGGGAAGGATAGATAATGAGTCGAAACGTTTCCCTATTTTTGAATCTAGGAAGATCCGGGAGTAAAATCTAGGACATTGGATGTTCGTCAGCCTCTGTACTGCTCCCTTGCTTAGAAAGATGTAAACTGCGTACCATAGAGATACAAGTTGGGACTGTTGGGGGTGGTCCTTGAAAGAGGTGGAAGATCCAGGAGGCGAACCCTTCTATAAAACGGAAAGAAAACACGTATCGTTCGTGAGATACACCTAAGCAATTGGGAAAAGACTCATTCTGGCACATACTTGAAAGTTGACAAGAAAGGGGCGTATCCAGAGGAGTGTGGCTTTTGCCTCCCTCATTGGTGATGGATGAGAAGTCCTTATGGTTTTTTCCCTAGCCCGTCCGGCCACCATGTCCTAAGGAAGACGTGCAGAAATGAGTTTTAAACTAGGTCTGATAGCTATGTTGGTTCGACTGCTTAAGAGGTGCTAGAAGTGAACCTTCTGGGAAAGGGGAATTTCTTTGCTTGCTTAGCAGGGCCATATAAATGCAATTTGGGACCGGTGTTGCTGAGCCCTCAAATCTTGTGAGATCATTGAAGGGATTTGTCCTCCAAATAACCTCTACGCTTCTAGAGGGTGGTCCGCAAAAGGCTTATGTCGTACACCAATAACATTTGATGTTTCCAATGTGACATCCCTACGGAGGTGAAGATGCTCATCAGTGAGTACCATGGACATCGATAGGGAATGTTTCGATGTCAAGGATAAAGCCTCCAGCAATTTCTGAAATGCAGCCGTAGCCAATAATTCTCCGTAGATAGATTAAATAATTCAGCAGACAAAAGATCGGCATCGGAGGCTATGCTAATTGGTGCAAGAACCGTATGCTCCAAAGGTTCGATCGACTAAACGGGGAGACGGACTCATTTTCCTACTGAAATCCCCATTGGAAAGCATCTACATGGCAATGTGGTTTAATGGGCACTATAAATTGAAGCTGAAACCAAGGACCGAAGTGTATTACGATAGAGAGACTACCACTTCTACTGTCTGTCTGACTTTTGGCTTCGAGACAACCTTTGGGCTAACTTCTTCAGCATTACTGAGTCAGAGAGCAACAGAAGGGTCGATTTAGGATGTGCCTCGGAGAGTGTTGACACACTGGAGAGGATCGTTGCTTCCAATGATCCTGAGGATTTTATACACAGACATTGGGCATGAGGCGGTAAACCTCGTTTACTGCCTTTGCCAAAGGTCCACACTTTCTTCAACTACGTCACCTGACCCGTAGCATGAGAAGAAAATGGAAAATACCCGTGGTCAAAACCCAGTGCCCGGACCGAAGACCGTTGCCAAACGCTCAGTTAAAGGGGCTTAGCGCTCAGAAGTCTTTGATTGGTGACCAGATATTGAAAAAAAAAGGAGATCGGTTTTTAATCAAAACGTCGTAAAATTGTACATGGATCTGATTAAATGTTTGAATTTAGGCACTCGTTCGAGTTTAAGATGTTAAGACCAAATTGAAACTGTACTTATTACATCAGAAGGACGAATAATTAATAAAATTAATGAAGGAAATCTTTGTGATACGTTTTGACACGACTAATCAAATAAATTCGATTTCGAAATAGAATATTTTGTCACTGCTCAGGAGAACAAATCCCAATAATATTCATCAAAACTTGAAATAATTGCTTCTTAGTGTGGGAGGACGTTTTTTTCCCCACACACTTTTCATAATGTTATGTATATTTGACTTACTTGTATCTGATTTAATATATATTTATTTCAATTTAATTGTTTGTGAGTTTTAATTTTTTATTTTTATTATATGTTAATGTGACGTAAATTTATTCTCTAGAGATGATACTTTGTTTTAGAAAATAGTTTGACCTTGACTGTTTGTTTTATAAACACCAGGTGTTGATCTAAATCCTGACCTTGTTTCACAATTTTTAGCAACCACTTAAGGAAGTTCTATTTTATTTTAAAATGATTGGTTTTTGTCGAGGTCATGATGGGACTTCGTGCTTAAGATGTAAACAGATTCTTTTATTTTTTATTTCTTAGAGTAAAATGATTGCATTTCAACAAAGTCACACTGGGTAAACGTGTTCTTTAACAAGTACATATTTCTATAAACTTCCAGAACATGATCACGTGCCTCCCTTGTTTACATTTAGAAGACCCAACCTATGATTTAGAGAATTATTCTCAGTTTCAGCTGGGCCTTTTCTTACACTAGAAGTTGTATGTTGTGCTGTTTGGAGTTATTTCAAATTACTTGGATTCAAAAGGATTAATTCTTTTATTTTTCTGGAAAATACGTGTAATATTGGGGAACAAGGACATTTTTTCTTTAAAAATTTACTCAGCTACCAGAAACCAGAGTGATAATTCTCGTTTCTACAAGGAGCTGTAGAATTCAACACTATAGATTTCACCATACATCATCGTCTTCCATCCTGGATTCTTCGTCGGGATTCGAACTTGAAATCAGTAGAACATTTTGTTATTAGGACTTCAAAATTTTATTCGTGGATTATTCTTTGATTATTTTTGGATTTGATTTTATAAAACCGTAAGTTCATATTTTTTCATTTTAACGGAATTTTTCCAGGGAATCAAATTATTGTATTTTTTCAAAGCTTGATGTTTTCACTCTTTCTTGTGTTACTGTTTATTCGAGCCTGAACACATGACATAAGAATATATATATATATATATATATATATATATATATATATATATATATATATATATATATATATATATATATATATATATATATATATATATATATATATATATATATATATATATATATATATATATAATTACAGTATATATTTGTTTATAGAACAGACACTACTACGAAAGTTGTTAACTTTGGATCTTGCATCATGCGCCTAGAGATTTGGATCACGCTTTTTGCTGAATATTATAGTTAGAACAACTAGCGTTGAATCTGATTAAACACCACCCAGCTGTTAATTTATTTACTTGATGCTCATTATGCACGGTCAAATATGGTAAATGGCATATTCAATAAATGCTGATGATTGATTGGTCATGCCCATTTCGCACTGATGTTAGAGGGTTTTCTTTAGATTTTCGAGTTAGACACTATATGAATGCAAATATGTGTCCTAAAAAAAGAACTCAGCAATTCAATTCAAACTCACTAGGCTTGGTATTTATATTATTTTCGAGAGGAACTATATCTGGAGCTCAAATGCAAGGGGGAATTCAAATATAGAAATCATAAATGATGTACTTAGCGTCGTTGCAACACTTTTTCTAATCCATTCACAAATTACCAGATCTATAATCCCACCCCCAACCCTCACGACCAGAAACTCCCCAGGAGGTAATCAAAATTCATTATGCCCATTTACAAGACAATCACAGTTGTATCCAAGGTTTTAAGTCTCTTTTTCAAAAATTGATGGCTTAGTGTATCACAAATTAAAATATATTTTACAACTCTCCTCCAAGTAGGAGCTGACTAGACCCAAATCTACCGTCGCATAATCAGGGTTTATACTACTCGTACATTCATGTTGACACAGAAACTGGACCCATTATCACCAGCGTAAGTGGAAAAATTAAGTCTTGACCTAATAAACTTGTTCTGTCGAATTTTGGGCGAGAATCAGAACGAGAATCAGAATTTCTTCTTCACGTAAGCACCTAACGCTATGGTGTTTACAAATTTATAATGAGTGACCATGCCACAACCAGTTCTCGTTACAACGTGGTTCGTTTTTATTATGTTTGACTGTTACAAAGTTATTTGTTATTATTAAATCTGACCGTTTCAACGTCATTTGTTATTATTAAGTTTGACTAATACTAGGCCATTCGTTATTTTATTAAGTTTGACCGTAACAATGTCATTCGTTATAGCTTAATATTCACTTCACAATGAAAAGTAGCTCAGAATGAACTTACACAATATTAAGTTTGACCATTACAACAGAACATTCGAATTACGACACCGACATTGTTTCTGTTTTAAACAAACGTACGCATAACCTATGTAAACTGACCGTTACAAGGACACTGCCCAAGGGCCTGAAATTTGCTGACCAAGTGTTAATCCTTACTATAAGCAGATATTAATTTAGCGTATTTAGCCATATGTCACTCAAACTCAGTCACATGTCAATACCGATAGACCGCCGACTGGCAAAAGTGTGAGCATAACGTGCTTCAAATGCTTGCCGGAAATCAAGTATAAATGTCCAACACCTATCCGACTGCCACCACTATACAGCATGCACTAATTCAAATCATTCTAACGAAACACTTAGCAGTAATTTTTGTCATCAAATTTGCAGTATGTACTAAAAAAATATGGGTCGGCCGTTTAGTACGTACGCAAAAATCTGCCAAAGCTTGATCCCTCCCCCTCCCTGTACACATGCGTACTTTTTACACACCCCACCTGCGTACGTACGCTTGACGCACCCCAACCCCAAGCTTTTAGAACGACCTATATTTTTAATCCACGCAGAAACGATCAAGGATTACTAATATTAACGTGTTTAATAAAACAAATAGTCCACCGACGTTGAATGTCTGGCTGTATCAAAGAAATAAGCTGCGTAACTTTAAAAAGTTTGTCTAGTGTCCGCTACAACTCAAACGCTAGCTGAACCAAGTTGAACAGGTTACGTATTAGACAAATTATTATCGAGGTTAACCCCTCCCCCCGTTTCCTATGCGTACGTACATTATCAGTAGACCCCCCCCCCTACGCAAGCTTATGCATTTGTTCTTTGTTTTTTTTTTAAAACTCCCTCTCCATGCGTGGGACCCAAAGTGGCCGAGTGGCCTAAAGCGCTTTCCGTTACGGATCACTGCCGTCTCACCTCTCTCTGAGTGGGTTCGAGTCTTGGATTCGGCCAATGTTGGTATGTGAGAAAGCTTGCCAGTAGTTTCTCATGGGTCGGTAGTTCTTTTCGGGGTTTTCCCGGGTTCTTCCTCCACCATTAATACTGGCCGCCATGTATAACCAGCCTATCGTATGCTGGAAAATGGCGTTAAACCCCACAACAACAACAATAACAACAACTCTCCATGCGTACGTACTAAATGGACGGTCCCATACTAGTTCGCATGGGGTCAGCATAAAATGCATCGATTGTAAATATGCTTTGCTAATGAACAGTTGTGGTTATCCTTGTTATGTTAATGAATAGGCGTGGTCATCCTTGTTATGTTAATGAATAGGCGTGGTCATCCTTATCCTATCGATTGGGAAATTATGACTGCAGCAACTTGGTCGTGGGAAAGGTGCAAGGTAGTTACAGCTGATGCTGTCAGGTCTATGATTTTTTAAAATATAAAATCCATCATCCGTTTTCAGAGCAAGCCCAGATCTCTTGGGAAAAAATATGCTCGTCAAACGATTGCCAAATGAAACGAACAATAAATCCCTGCTTTGTAACACACGTATATGCGTGCTTGAGTGTGTTTATTAAGTGTGTTTTTTGAAAAACAAAAATCAATACGTAGAGACACTTCCTGTTGGGGTATATTTAGGTAAATGAGAATCATAATGAGATTTCAAAACACCTGTTAATGTCATCTTTCTTTCTCATTATGCCTTTCGTTTTTGAATTCCTTCACTGGCAATGGTTCCTCTACGCTTTCTTCAGCTTGTGTTGCCATTTTTAATTTCTTTCCTGGTAAAGTAGCCATACAAAAGAGCGTAAGTTTGTCATTTACAGGTAAAAGACAGGAAAATTCGTTACAGTAGTTAACCCTGGCTTTGAGAACTAGAATAATAAATAACCTAACCTCTTTGATTTGATTCTGTCTTGACTTAAATAAAGCTCGACATTACGAATCCAGTGGTGTACGTGTGGGTGTACACCCTACACCATAGGTCCGTATCTTCCTGCTTCCGTACGCAACCCAGACTCAACTCATTGTTAGACGTGTTTACTCTGTGACGGACTAGATATACAGGCCACGGCCGGTTTCTTCTTTTTAGTGATTTATCATCTATATTCCAGTCCCGTTACTTCCAATCACTTAGTTTTATTTCCCAGGACATGAATTAAACAAAAGAAGCATATATTTTGGCAACCCTGAACCACGCATATTGGTTTGTTTATACATTCGTATTTGCAGCCGAGAATATTATAAGAAAGAAAAAAAAATACAAAATAAAACAGCAATTAGTATACCAGAAACATGTTTTTATATAGGTCTGAATAGCGATAAGGAACCCATAATGTTAAATGTTCATCGGTTTAATTTTTGTGTGTAGTCTATATGGCGACAAGAGAACATTTAATATTAAAAACATTCATAGGTTCAACATACACTTTGGCTTATTAACAACCAGTGACCTACTATGCAACACCCACACTATGCCATCAACACACCCTTTTGAGTAAAGGTACACATTTATATACTATCCAACACACTATACCATCCATCAAGCCATTTGGAGTGACCAACACCCTGTTATCTACTACCCAGAACTTAGTTATGTACTGTCGAAACACCTTTCATTTGCTATCACACCCGCCTCTTGGAGGTACCAAAACCAGTTATCTACTATGTAGCACCCGGATGTGCACTATCCAGCACCCCATTTTTACTATCCAAGATGTAGTTTGTTGTGACCATCTGAACCCTTCCAAATAGACAAAATATGAAACAATTTACTTTGTTTTTTGCTCAGTTTGCGCACGTTATCCTTTTATATATGGTACTGTATTTAATGATAGGGCAAAAAGAGATGACGATAATTAGTCTAGAAATGGCGAGTATTGGACCACCCAACCGATTTCCTTTTTTTCTTACACCATCATCACATCATATCTATTATTATTTAGCACTGTACATAATTAAAGATACATATTGTAAGTGTTAAGTAAATGGCGAGCGCTAAACCACATGTCCTGTGTATTCTGTCCTTCTACATGTAGCACTGAATTTAATTCAAAGACGAAATCTACTATCGGTGCTAGTGTGCGGAAATGAATTATGCGATTATCTAACAAACAGTAACGTTTTTATAACAGCTCTTTAATGTGAATGTTTAGTTGATTTAATTGCTGGAAAATTTCATGAGAACTTTCAAATGACTGGAAGTGAATGAAGTGTACTAGGGAAATCAAATTATTAAGCGGAACATTATGTACCACGAAAGAAGGAAAACTTCAATTATGTTTTTATGTGAATATGCTGTATCATGAAGAAATACGAGCTTTGTTTATTTTTTTAAAATGTAAATTTATTACATAATTAAAGAAAAGAAAATAACTTTTTGGGAGCGAAATGTGAATTTATTGTACAGTGAAAAAAAAAGAGCTTTGTTTTCTTAAATGTGAATTTGTTGTATCATAACAGAGAAAACATTTAACTCAGCTTTTGAAATGTGGATTCGCTGTAACATAAAAGAGTAAACATGAATTATGTTTTTTCTTCTAACGTGACTTTGTTGCACCATGAAAAAAAAACACGAACTTTGTTTGCTCTCGATAATGTTTCAGGCCAGGCTACTTAAACGTCTATACAATAGAATTGAAAAAAAAAAAAAAAAAAAAAAAAAAAAAAAAAACATTGTCCTTTCCAACTCTAAAAATACACGCTAAATATGGAATCATCCCTAAGAATTTGGTAGCATAGGGTGCCAGGATGCCCATGTGTTTTATCTTGCCGCTACAGTGCCTTTTTACACCTATAACCAAAGCATTTATCGCGACATGTCATTGAGTGTGACGCAGTGCCATTGCCATGATAAATGTGCCTTGTGTCCCGTAGTGAAACTCCCATGTTAAATTTCCATTTGGTCTTATGTACTGCTTAACGCCAGGGACGTCATTGGGGCGAGGGGGCATTTGACCCCATCCTGAATTTGCATGTGCTGTAGAATTGCTGTAGCCTATATACGAACATTAACAAGCCGTCAAGTTTTGCCCCCCCCCCCCATAAAAGTTGAAATCACGTCCCTGCTTAACGCGATTAAAAATTCTGTCTTTGTTAGAGCCAAAAGTCAACTAACCGCTTCTTCGCTCTCTACCTACGGTTGAAATAATTTCCGGCACTTTCCATGTCTCCTGCAAAGTTAATGAAACGAATGATGGACTATTTTATACAGTCTGAATAATGGATACGCATTGCTTGCGGTTAGATTTTGTTGTACTTCCATTCGGAATGAGATGTCATTATTTAAGCCAACATATAAGCTTACAGAATATTAGTGTAAATCGAATTACACTGTTATTTTCCGGCAGCGTCAATGAGGCGAAATTAACACTAAATAATTAAATTGCACTCAATCGGGACGGAAATATAATTCCTCTTGACATTGTTTATGAAAATAAACTTGGCAATCTAGGCGTGCGAATCAGCTGTTTTTCTGCCCAACCCCGACCCCCGTTTCATGCCCTTTGATAACTTGGAATACTATATAAGGGCAAGGTACCTAAGGGAATTTCAGTTAATCTATTGCAGTGGAAACAATATATGAAAATCCAGTCTTCATGAAAATAATTCTATTAAATATGGATGATGTCATAAACACTTTGCATTTTCCACCAACACACTATTTATCCACGAGAAATAACACTCAATTATTTATAAAGCTGTAATGGACAAACATATCTTAATGTATTCGTGGTCCGTAATACAATATAGTCATTGTACATATTCCATTAAATTATTACAAGGATTAAAAAATCGAGGTAGAGGACCTGTACACTAATGAATTCTATAGTGAAATCAGATTTGTGGCTTTTGGCGTGAGTAATTCAAATGGACATGGAAGAAAATGCATCGTCCATTTGTTTTTGTTTCTGTGCCGTTTCCACCACCCAAGTGTTCGATTAAAGATCTGAATGTCATTATCTGTATCATTTTGAAATTAACGCTTAATAAAATGCCAGATCTTTGCTTCAAATTTAAAAAAGGGAAAATGTTAATTTTTAAGTTAACGCTTATGAAAAAAGAAATTCATCGTCAATGGACAAAGGACAATAATTTCAGCTCTTTTAAATATTCATTAAAATATAAGACTATTACAGCTGAATTGTTGAGGGATTTGTGCGAATGCCGATTGAAAATGCGTTATGCGTTTAAGATTTCTCATAACTGTACCATCCGACAACTTCAGTTACTAAACACATACGAATATGTAGTTTCAAATAATTTTTAACACACACAGACACATACATTTGTATGTGCGCGTTTGTGCATGTGTGTATATGTGTTAACAAGTATTTGAATCTACATAGTCGTATATGGCTAGTAATTGAAGGTATTGATACGTATATTTGATTTAATTTATATTTGATTTAATTCAGTTGCTTGTGAGGTTTCCAATCTTTTTATTTTTAATTTCATTACATCTCAGTATAATGTAGTTTTATTTATTAGGAACTCGATATTTTTTCTTCAGAAAATATGTTGACCTTGACTATTCAGTTGTAAACACCTAAAGCTGACTTAGTTCCAGACATTGATTTAGAAATCAGTTAGAGAAGAAAACAATTTTTTTATTATTATTGTTGGAGTAAAATAATTGGTTTTTATCAAGGTCATACTGGGGCTACGTGATTTTTTATATGTAAAGAGCCTCCATTTCGCAATTCTGAGCTTTTAGAAATTGCGCATTAGTTAGATTTAATGGTGATGCTATGAGAGAGAGATCTCAGTTGGGGCTTTTTCTTTACACTGGAAAGTGCGTGTTTTTGACCGGTTTGGGAATTACATTTTAATTTTTATTCAGATTATTTGGATTCTAAAAGATTAAATCTTTTTCGTGGAAATGTTTGACTGCTCGTGCGGTATTATTGGACAAAGACATTTATTTAAATTTTATTCTGAAATTCAAATACCGGAATAGTATTGACTGGAATAAAAGAGAACTGTAGACGATACAACAACATACTGACTACAGTGTACGTCATCTCCTTCCATTTTGGATTTTTCGTCGGGACTCGAACTTGAATTCATTAGAACATTTCATTACTAGGACCTCTAAAATTTCATTCGTAGAATATTCTTGGAATATTTTATTGGATTTGATTCTTAAAACCGTAAGTTCTTATTTTATTCAATTTTTACAGTGTTTTTCCATGGAAATAAGTTATTTGTTAAACTTTTCAAAGTTTGTTGTTTTCACTCTTTCTTTTGTTACTGTTTATTAGAGCCTAAACAAGTAACATATGAATATATATATATATATATATATATATATATATATATATATATATATATATATATATATATATATATATATATATATATATATATATATATATATATATATAGAGAGAGAGAGAGAGAGAGAGAGAGAGAGAGAGAGAGAGAGAGAGAGAGGGGGCGAGAGACACACACACAGACTGACAGACAGACAGAGAGATACAGAGAGAGAGTGTACGATCTACATTGTAATCAACAAACACACGTATTCAGCTGAAATAGGGGTGTGGTAATAAATGCTAAGACTGACTCTTTGTCGTGTATTGCCTGGTAAATCGAAACAGAGACCTTTTATAGTTCTTAATAATAAAATGACAGAATAGCATATGAAATACAACGGAAAATCATCGTCATTGTCGTTGCTGACGCTATCACGAAAAATAGCACAACCTTTGTCATCATCATTACCAGCAGCAGCAGCAGCAGCAGCAACAGCACCACCAACATATTGCGGTGTTTGTTATCATTATTATTACAAAGGATATATTACATGAGAGAAGGGTAGAAATTAAATGAAATATTTACGTTTCAGTTAATATATCAGAAAAGTAATTATCGTTTGGCTCATACAATCACAATTTCTTTCATCCTGTAGGCAAAGTGATACAAATATACATATCTTCCTTATATTTAAACATGAAACATTAACAAACAAGAAAAAATATCAAACGTCCAAGAAAAACAACCGGTCATGTCGGAGTCAAATTGAATTTGAATTACAATTAAAAATAAAAATGAATCAAATATATTCTTAACCTAATGATCTTCAAGTTTCCCAAAAAATTATCCATATGCTACATTATAATCAAAAGAAAGAAGCGGTGTCTACTAATTAATTAGATGCTAATTAAATCATTTACACCAGTCAGTGAAGTCAGCTAAATTGATTAATTAAACATTTACATCATTGATCTTACACTATCAGCTGAACTGCTTCATTAGATAAAAAATCAAAATAATAATCAAAACATTTATTTACATAAGTAATTGCTGTAACACTCTCAGCTGATCTGATTAATTAGATAAAAATCAAATCATTTACACCAGTCATTGATCTAACACTATCAAATGAATTATATCATAATATGAAAATATTACTGTACTTTTGCCAAAAAATAATCTTAATAATCCTCACCAAGCAAATAAATAGCTATGAATGTGAGTAACTGCACGCTGTGTATGTGTGCATGCTAGACTACATGTCTAAATTGAGTCCCTTATAAGTCTGCAGGGGTATCAAAGAAAGTAAATGTAATCATGTCCTAGGAAATTATAATGATTTTGAAATAATAAGTCTATGCCAGTCAATAAGTGAAAAATAATATCTGTGTTTGAAGCTAGATTGTAAACTATCTACAACTGTTCCAGCAAGATATATATTTTTGATGTGGGATTTTTATTCTTCAGTACAGCACCATTTCGGAGCAAAACAATGTCCTTGCCTACATCAGATATACCCAATTTTACCATCCATTAGTCACGTGTTTCCCTCTGATGTCAGCAGAAAACACACGAAGTATTTCTATTCTAGAACAAGATTTTTGCCTGCAGCTGCATCATTTGCGAAAGCCGGTCTATGTATTGAACAGTGCAGATCCACAACAATTAACTTTTCGGTTAGGCATGTATATGCGAAAATTGTTTAATCTCATCAATCGGCAAATGATAAAACTGTACAGTGGGTGATAAGTTTTCGCGTCTTGTCTTTTCATGGATGGAAATATATTGGGTAGTCTTTTAAAACACACTTCAATACTAAAAAAAACAACAACATGAATTATGCACCACTACAGAAAACAAGATGCCTTCACTTACGTCCGAGCATTAATAAACAACAAAAATCTGACTGGCTCCTAGAAATTAAGAACTGATTCGCAATCCGCAACCAGGGCCGAGATCCGAATAATATAGTTCATTGTGTCATTGGGCGGTGCATCACATGACTTATTTCCAGCATTAAGAACGTACTCTCAATTCATAAACGTCCCACGCTCGTGAAGCGATTGAACTTTTCATTGTTTCCCATAAGCGTTAGAGGTACTGAGCTTTAGGCTTTGGTCACGAAAGAAAAGTTTGTTTCCTGAACAATCGGGCTTGTAATTTTCAGAAAGTTAGGGATACTGCACTTGCAGCACGTGTGCGATTTTCTTAACAGTATGACATTTATTTCTTCCTTCTTAGTACGATGACTAACGAAAGACAACATGGTAGTTGACAGAGGTACATCCGTATATTCAGGTCGACAAGAACTGGAGAACTGGTACTGTAAGAACTGGTTTAGACAAAGATGATGCTTTCCATGTCTGAAAAAAAAGCAAATGAATATATATATATATATATATATATATATATATATATATATATATATATATATATATATATATATATATATATATATATATATATATATATATATATATATATATATATATATATATATATGTGTGTGTGTGTGTGTGTGTGTGTGTGTGTGTGTGTGTGTGTGTGTGTGTGTGTTTGCGTGGCATTTGATTACAGCGAGTTTCATGATTGAAATTTAAGAGAGTACAATAATGTATCACATAGTACCAAAATCGTCAAGAGTAAAACATGCAGTCAGTTCCAAAATAGCAAATTCAAGAAAATGTATTAACGCGGACGTTTCACTAAATGCATTGTTAGGTTCGATTTATATTTAACAGAAATGCATTGCGGTATTTAAAAAAAAATCAAGGTGGGTATATGCGGTATGACCACATGATCTTTACCTGTATTTTCCATTTCTTTATTTACTGATTAGAAAACAATTTAAAAAAAAAACTCCAAAAGCAACCTAAAGGAAGCCAACTATTAGACAATTTGTCTCTGATTAAAAAAAAAATAATTTTTTCTTCGACCTAGCAGATATAAGATTTCAGCACTCGAACATGACATGGTAACTGAAATAATTTTCAGGTATTGGACAAACTCCTCTATCTTAACGTCTTTACAGTTAGATATATCAATTAGGGTTCAGTTACTTTGCATAATTAAGGAGGTTTTTATTCTTAGTTATATTGTAAGAACAGAGTTTTCATCATGTGTCCTAGCAACCAGGAATATTTACAGCCGTTGAGCAAGCGTCTATTTCAATATCAACATCCACTTCAGTACCTATTTAGTATATGTGATACTTTACGTTTTTTATATGAATAAAAGGTGTGTGTATGTGTGTAATTTGGATTTTAAACGTAGCTTTAACAATTTTTTTTCGCTACGCTATCTGCAGTATGGCAGTTTATAATGATGTTTAGCACTGGGGCATCATGCCGCAGATATGTAACATGATGTCCTACCCAGTCACATCCTGACACCAGGCCGACCTAACCTGTTAATACTGGGCGCCTAGCGAGGATGAATAAAAGGATATATATTGTTACAAAATGTTTTCTGTTAATATCATGATGGTGTGGTAAGCTTTTTTCTGGGGATAACGGTCTAATTGAATTCGAACACACACACACACACACACACACACACGTTTTTTGTTTCCAATGCTAACAACGAATTTTTAACGAATTCCATAAAAATTCGACAACAGAATTTTATTTTGCCTGAATAAGGATTGCCTTTCTACATATGCTTTCTACATTTAAGCTATGCTCTTGTGATATACTTCCGTTATGAATTTGCTTCGTCACGTGGTCTTCCCGATACATCCACATACACACAATGGGCCTCAAGATATCACAATTAGCGCTAACTCGTCATCGGTATACTCTTACGGACATTGTACTTCTGTGTGTTTTGTGTGTGTGTGTGTGTGTGTGTGTGTGTGTGTGAGAGAGAGAGAGAGAGAGAGAGAGAGAGAGAGAGAGAGAGAGAGAGAGGAGGGAGGGAGAGAGAGCGCTTACCGTTGAATTATTTTGTGTAAAATGTATTGCCATTTTAACCAAGGATATCACCTGACAGTAATGCCAGAAGTATATATTCCTGGTTAATCATCTCACATCGGACACCCGTATAGCCCATTTTGCACCTGAAATGGTAAAAATAATAGTCAAGTTTTTCTAATTAAGAAATGTATGCATTAATATAATTTCTCCCACCCTTCACCAAGAAAATGTGTAGAATATGCTATTCTGTCTATTGGCGTGCTTTCTTACATGCAAGCATGGTTAATATAACTATCATTGGCTTCCTGTACTATTTAAAACATCGACTTCTATCATAGGGACCTGATGGCAGATGGTTTGCAACGAGGTCCCAGAATTCCGAAGAACCCTTGGGAACGGGAGCTAGGATGATGAAGAGTTTGGTCACTTCGTGATAGAACTGTTGATGTTGGTGATGGTGCTATTGGTTGTGAGAGCAAGAAAGCATATGGGAGAATGACAATTAGGGCCAACGAACAATATAGCTTTGCTGAAAAACATACGTTTCTAAATGACTTGCAGTTGTGCAAGAGGATTTAGACACAAAAAAAGGATACTGTCCTGCCCCTTGGTCGACGAGTGTGTGCCTAGGTGTCTCATTTTTTTAAATTTAGTATTTTTTCTTCTTGTTTTCGTTCAGGGTAAAAGTTTAATATTGTCTAGTTCTTGATCTGATTTAAATAAGACCGTAGCCGTGCATCTCGTTTTTACAGTCTGGAAAGTCCTGTTGGGACTGGCTAGAATTCTAGCCGACGCGAAATTAACAGGCGCTGGAAGAGTTGAGTTGCTGGTAAGTGACTACAACACGGGTATATACTGCTTAGCCAACAGTGGCGTAGCAGCCGCCCAAGCAACCACCACAACTGCGGTGCGGGTATGGAGTTGGTATTCAATGGGTGGTAATGAAGGGCAGAATTTCTTGCTACGCTGCTGCTCTCCAAAGAATTACAAATATTTGGATATTGACAACTTATTCTGTTAACGCATGTCTGTGAGCAAGCTTCTGTTCAGATGGCACCCTTGCTTGTCTACAAAATGCCACTGCCACCAAATTTGTTTTTGTAAAAATATTACGCCAACTATTATTCTTGCTTTACCTGACTATCAAAGGAATTCGCAACAAAAATGTTTAGCGAACGAGAGAACGGATCTAGAACATTAGGTTTTAATTCAACACATATTTTCGCAAAATTTGCCCAAAAGACGGATTTAAATTTCAGCTGAAAAGGAGACTCTGGGGTTAAATGGCCTGTGCAGGTTGTGGCGCTCTTTACCAGTGCCATCTGGAGATCAGTCTGGTTTTTAAGATTTTCGTAGGGTACATATATTTACAACTGATGTGTGAATTTCCTGTGCTTTTCAAAACTGGCCTTGTATTTGCGCTTGAGACTTCTTGCGACTTTGCGTTTGAGAATATGCGCAAAGATAGGTCTCAATTAAAAACTTCATCGATTTAATGGATGCAGAGAGAGAGAGAGAGAGAGAGAGAGACTCCTCGCGCAATTACGTGAAGATATATCAAACGTCTAACTAAAAACGAAAAACTGTGACAGAGCAAATATTAATATTTGCCGATGCAAATGCAAAAGAATACAGATAGATAAATGTACAGAGAAAGTTTAGGCTGATCTCATAAGGCGGAGACACCTAGAAGTGATGAAGGAAAATTGTAACAAAAAATACAGGTTTGTTTACTTTCCTCGAAACCTTGCCAAACGTAATCGTCTACATATTTATTTTAAAGTTGAAGTTGCACATTAACATCGTGTTCTAAAGATGAGAGGTTGTGTGTGAAACTCGTTAAACGCATCTCCAGACTACGCCCTAGTTCCCATGTTTACTTTTCAGACGTGAGCTAACACAACCCAACTCCTATTAATATATTTGTTTTCCATATATCAAATGAAGATCATGCAGATCTGTATATTTATATTTTAAATGGTTGATCTCTCTGTGTCACGGTAGAACGTCAAAAGAATGTAAATAACGTGACAAATTATCTGTGTGTGTGTGTGTGTGTGAATGAAAGCATTATTGCAAGAAAAAGACTCGGGGTGGGAGCGTATATTGAGATAGTAACTAAACATGTATTGATAGTCATTACTTATGAGATTTCTACAAAAAAAGCTAATTAGGTTTTGCGAATGTCAACGTCCAAGGATAATTTTCTCTATACCTCTAAAGTCCTCTTTCTCACAATGGAATTTTGAAAATATTTTTCTGTGTCGTTTGCAATATATAATGGTTTCACTAAATATCGGACATTTATCAAGGATTAAAATACAGTGACGATATCTTTTACTCTCCAAGAACAGACTTGTTTTATCCTTTAGGATTCAAAAAAAAATTTACAGGTGTAAAATTTTGCCACTTTCTTTAATGCTTGTTTTCCCACCTAAAACATACTCCATTGACTAACGCCGATACTGTCATAACTCATAATTGTTATAAGCAAGATAACGAAACACTAATTTTATACAAAACTGCGGATTTTGTTTTTTAATTGGGGCCATTGCTGGAGCAGAGGATATAAAACTAAGAGCCTGAGATTGAAATGATTTTTCACTCCCAGCCAAACGAAAGCGATCCTGAACAAATAACGCTGTCAAAGATTGACAATCGGATTCAAATCAGATCTCCAGTCCTACGTATAGATCTGTTGCATGGCTGCCTGCACATAGGGGCAAAAGGTTTCACCTCTATACATGTTCTGGCCTCCATTCGCAAAACTTATTAACTGACCACTACGTGTTTGTCCACCCCACCCCGTAAAAGTTTCTGTTGGCGCCCTTGATCCGATGTACACCAACAAGAGGTCAGTTTCTTTTGACCTTGTGGTTCACCAATCGGATAAATACTTTCAAATTTCTGAAAGTGACTCATGCCATTTTGGAACATATATTTACTAACGATAACTCTGCCAAACACGAATTTGCAATGCTTTCTCAAATAGAATACTAAAAATAAGTGGACTAGAAATTCTAAAGGTCACGAAAGCATTAACTTTGTGTGTCTTTGAGAGATACACGTAGGACTGTAAGTTCTGATTTTGATCAGATTGGACAGATTGGTTGACGTAAAATATAAAGATTAAGCTCGAGCTCAAATAGGTCTACCCAATCGGAACATTCTCGAAATTTTAAATCACATGCTACAAAAATATCTCGGATGTACATAACCACCATTTTGAACTGGCCTCAAGCGAATGGATGTTATTATATCATAACAACGTAAAAGACTGCACAGTGACTAAATGACTTCTCATCATTCACAGCAACGGAAGCAATAATTTCAGGTAACTGAAACCGACCAATGTCTTCAATCGCTTTAGCTACTAAAGCTGCAGGAATAACATTGAAAATTAAAAGTACACTTATTATTTCATTGTTTGCTGAAACGTTTTCAGGTGTCGTTTTCAACACTTACAGTTTTTATAAATCTATTCCTCGAACTTTTAGCTAGATATTCGTCCGCCAAAATATTACCAGTATGAAAAGTATCACAACGATTACTCTGAATCTCTTTTAAAGAGTCGAAGCTATTCTACTCGCATCGGAAAGAAACGAGACTGTTCCTGGTGTAGGTCTGCTTTCCACTTTCATAGCTCTTTGCGCTTCGATAACCAATTGAACTAACACGCATGTAAAGAGACTGTATTAACGCCATTATTAGAATCTCTAGTGTTGACTCTACTTGGAAACGAACCATCATTCTTTGAGGCAAATATAGTATCTCTCATACTAAATGACTAATATACTTTTGAGAGTATATTATGTGTCAGAGGAACCATTTATTTGTAACTCCCCGCCCCTGCAGCCCCACCCCAGCATATATAACTAGGGTGAATTTTAAAGATGTCCTCTCATAGTGTCTACAGTCTATTGTCCGTAAATCCATGTCCTTTCTTTTTATTAATGTAGTAGGTACTCACCCTATAAAGAAAAGGTTTTTAAAATAGAAATTTGAATGAAACTTTCTTATTATTTTTGTTGTTGTTGCTTTTCTAATTTCCTGTTATTTTATATCTATATTTAGTATTCTTGTTTCTACTTCACTCCGTTTAAGTATGAAATCCTGCTGAGCGAGTTTCCTTTTCTTGCTTCTCAGTTTTTCCGAATTTTGAATAACAAGTGACCTGTTGCCGTTAAAGTAAATTTTAGTTGGGTTGTCCTTGTGTTTCTCCACTTGCATATGTGGGGTTCATTAGTGTGCAGATCTGTCGTGTGTGCTAAATCCTGTGTAAATATCAGGGGACGGACTTATAGAGTCATATTTCTTAAGTTCCATGTTATCCGTATTCTAAGTACTGTATATTGTTGTATTATGCCAGCATTTTTACTCTTTTTTATTTGTTCATTATTTATTTTGTGCATGTGTGCATATATATACATAATCACACGTGCATTTGCCTGTTTTTTTTAAATATATTCTTTGTGTGCAGCAAGGAGTCTTATGATGTCGATGAGAGGCAGAAGCACTGTTTTGACTGATACTGTTTCCAAAAACCTTTTGAAAGGCTCTTGACGAAACATTTTTTGTATTGAGACAGAAATGCAGACGAAAAGGTAATAACGTGTGTAAAACCGTTGCCAAATCGACTTGTGTGTTCGATACTTATGTTTATTTTGCAATTGGATCGTTCCAGCTCCGTGGTAGTTCCATACGCGAAATTGGTCAATTCATCTGTAGTGTGCTTTTTTTTACAACAGTGGAGCCCATTCCTGTAAAGTGGTCCAGTTTGCTAAGAAACCGTTTCGAGTCGTAGTCGTAATCACAACTTTAAAACAAGAGTCACTCGAAGGGACTTCCGCTCTACTACGCGAAAAGAATTTCCAGGAATTGAAGATAAAATCATTTCTTCCTTTTAAGTGTTAAGTGACGAAACCATCTCCAATAGTCATTAGAAATAACAAGATTTTCAAACTGGCTGTTGTGTTATACATATTGAATATCAGCTTGGCGCCATTTTCATTTAGGACATAGTGGATATCATTAGTATTCTTTTGGTGAAAACCTCATTTCCTAATGATCATCCATTCAGGGGCAGTAGTGATGACAAGATTTTTTAAGACAGTCGTCGTGGCAGCCATATTGGATGTACGACTGTCACTAATTTCATTTGGGATCACCTAGGTATCGTAAGAAGCCTACTGATGAAAATCCCATGTTGATATACCATACATTACAGAGAAGTAGAGATAATACTATTTTCAAGATATGACTTATCATTCAAGGATAGCAATAACAAGCTTTTCAAGATGGCTGCTGTGGTGACCATACTGGACTTCAGATCGGTACAATTTTCACTTAAAACCAACTGGAAATCATAAGAAGCTTTCTGATGAAATTCGTCCTCGTTATAATCTGATCACGTAGAATTGCGACAACAAAATTTTAATATGACTGCCATGGCGGACATATTTCATATTGGCATCATTCTTAACTAGGACCAGCTAGACATCATAAGAAATCTTTAAGTGAAAACCCCATACTAATACCGCCATCCAATCAGGAAGAATTGCGATGAAAATATTTTTAATGGCTGTCGTGGAGAATATATTGGCTGTCGGATTATTCCAAATTTTATTTAGCACCAATCAGACATCATAAGAAGTCTTTCAGTGAAAACCCATTGTTGATACGACCATCCATTCAGGGGGAGTAGCGATTTCAAGATGGTCACTCTGGCAGCCATATTGGACATCTAATGGGCACAATTTTCATTTAGAACCGACTTTTTGTTAACATAGCCAATTACAAAATCTGAGGACCACATGGCAGATAGGTCAGTCATGACCAAATGTGTTATCCTCATTAAAGAAAGTTTATTATTATTATTATTATTAGACATCATGAGACGTCTTTCAATGAAAGGCCCAAGTTCATATGACAATCTATTCAAGAGGCGTAGCGATAACAAGACTGTAAAGATGGCCACTGTGGCGGAAATACTGAATGTGAGATCGATACCATCTTTATTCAGAATCAATTAGATATCATAAAAGGTCTCAGTGGAAACCTCATGATGATAAGGTATCCTTTCAGAAGAAGTAGCGATAAGAATATTTTCAAGATGGCTACGACAATACTGTATGTCACATCGGCAAAATCTTCATTCGGAACCAGCAATACATCATAAGAAATCTTTCAGTGAAAACCTTATGTGGATATGACCGTCCATTCAGGAATAGTAGCGATAATAATTTTTTCAGAATTACTACAGTGGTGGCCATGCTGGATGTACGAGCAGCACCTTTTTCATTTAGATCCAACTAAACTTAGGGATAAACATTTGTGTAAAGTTTCAAGGCGACCCTCTAAGTAATTTAGGAGTAGCGATAACAAACTTTTGGTAACGGAAGGATGACGATTAATTCAGATGCATGCGATTGTATATTAAAGTCTTGATATATTAGATGTAGGAAGAAAACTGAAAGCTTGTCGATCTCTCAAATCGTAATAATAAGCTCACCTAGTTAAAGTGGTCATTACCATTATAATATCATTTTGGTTGACTATATTGTTTTCTCTTAGGAATGAAGTTTTAAGAAAAATGAATTTATCTGAGAATTTGTTAAAATCCACGACTAAACCAGTGGTGTATCAATTAAATTTTGTGCCACCCCTACTACAGTATTTGTGGGGATCACTTGCAATGTCACCGAATCAGACCAGGTTTAAATTTAAAAAAAAGGTAAAACTGTGGCTTTTAAAACACTAACTCAATAAGGAGTTGTTGGCTATAAAAACTGGAACAAAACCTACGCGGCAATGACATCTATTTTAGTAAATCTAAACATTTGAAACAAAATGCTTATGTCGACATAACCATAGAGCTTAATGTGTATTTGAAATTGTGAAACTTCATCGTGGTACGAATATTCCATAATTATGAAAGGTACGTCGCTATGGTGGGAAGCCTTCACCTTATTTCAACTGCTTGTTATCAGGGTTAGCTTTCGCAGAAGCCAAGTTTAATCTATGCAATCAGAGGGATTTTCTAGTCTTTACATTTTCCTTTTTGGGCACTTTTCAAGATAGTCTTTTGTGATCTGGACGTTTGGTAGATATTCTACACGAATGTTGAAAGCCTTTATTCAGTCAAAACACGATGATATAATAATCCTCTTATTTCACGAGTCCCTCTACTGTTACATACTGAGTTTGGGGATATAAATACACTCCTTATTTTCCTGATATCTTGTCGTGACGTATGTTTCGTGAGTTGTTTAAATTCGTGGAATTTTTTTAACTAATTTTTAGAACTTGACACTAGATAACTCACAGCATCGCAAACGTCTTTAATAAAGAATCTTGTATTCCATCACGGTTTACTCCTTGTTCATCAGCAATGCTTGCAGCGATCAATTTGACATAAAACTGCGATAAGGCTTTGGGGAGCCATGACGTACGCCCCCCGTCGTTTTAACAGCTTTCTGAGCTTTCAAATAACAGATAAAGAGCCTGAAAATTCTGCAGCGATCTAAAAGCGAGATTCTTTTTTTTTTTTACCCCACCAGAGTAAGGCTTCAAATAAAGGTCTATAGACTCACTGAATGTTCCTCTCCACGGTAAGCTTTAGTAAAAGGCGAAAGATTAATACGATGTGAAGAGAAACCAGGGTCGGGCAATAAACACCGAATTCTTCGCTCTGTTGTAAGTGTGCCTCTTTGATCTCAGACTGGTCTAATAGTTGCATTCCCTTTTCTTAAACTGCGGGTAGCAGGGATGCTGATTATAACATGGTACATGACCCTCTGACCTTTGTTGTACATGTAAACACAGGTGCGTTCATTATAATAAAAGGATCTAAACAGAACGAAACGTGTTTTTCTTCAGTAATTTGGACACATGAAAGCTATACTTTGTGTTTAGCTGAGCAGATATAACGTTTCCCAAGAGCTTTAAGGCTTTTTCTTTGTACGATGATATAATTAGGCTATCAATACAGCGCAGTTAAACCAAATTTCATGGTATAGAGGAAGCAATAGTACTGAAACACTGTTGCTATAATTATATTTCTAGAGAGAGTTTTGAACAAACAAATTCTTCAGTGACTTTGTGTGAAAATTGTCTTAAATACAACGTATCATTGTGGAACATTAAAATTATGCATTAGGAACTAATTTGGTAGCGTTTCAGAAACCTTGCAACTTGAAAATACTCAGTATAGGAGCGATTCGCACGATAATTATTTTATTAATGAGTTCATAAAATAACTCTTTCTACATGGTTTTATTTGGTACTGAAAGATTTATTATACCACTGAAATTGTTGTAGTAAATAGTAATAGTCATAATCTACAGTAGATTTTATTAATGAGACCGGGCCGCAGAGAACGATCACGGGCCCTGGGGTAAGACACACCAGGGCCTCTCCTAGTTCTTCTTCAAACAAAAAATTTCTCTTATAAAATTAAAAATTGTTCGGCCCGGGACCCCTTAGAGGACCTGGTCCCGGGGATATATTCCGGGTTGCACCACCTCCCCTTGTCGTCCCTGTAATCAGATTCGGGTATTTGTGGAGTGTTCGTTAATATTGAATTAAAAGAGTAATTCCTTTTTGGGCTGTCTTTGTCTATTCTATCCATATAATGTTGACCCAAATAATAGAATCTTTAGCCCGGCACGTACGAGACATATAGAACAGTGAGCCTGGCAATAATCTATTTTTATCGACGGTCTCATGCCCACTTTCTCGGCAGGCGAATTTAATGGAGTAGGGACTATCCATTAGCAGCGTCAAACGAAATGCGTGATCCAAAACGAATCGGACACTCGATAGGTTTGACCGAACGGGGGCGGGGTGGATGGGAGTGGGGGATGGGGGTGGGGGTGATAAGTGGCACTCAAATGCTGATTTGATGAAAATTTATTTTGAATGTTAGTAATTGAAATTGAGGGCGATGCTTGTGCTTAAGAGTTATCAAACATTATATTCTAAAACCTATCCAGCGATCGGCTGGAAAATGTTAGGTACGCACTGCATCGCAGATGGGAAATTCAAAGTGAAGTTGGTTCCTTTCCCTTTATTTCTTATTCAGTAGGATAAAATACATAATTTTTTATTCATTATTCAGTCTGAATATCCCCCCAACAACAATATTTTTGTTACCTTTATTCGTACTGAATAAGAAAAATGAGAACACTTCATTCGTTCATTTTAATTCAGTCTAATTAGGTCTAAATAGCTAAAATGAAAATGTTTATTTTCCCTTTATTTGATTCGAACCGGGAAAATAGAGATATATATATTTCTATTTCATTTATCCATATTCAATATGAATACGAGACGAAAGAAAGATATTCAGATCTTGTTACGTTAGTATCCTTTTAAAGTAATGGTATTTTCTTTCTATCAACAAAGTGTATTGTCAAGTACTGTCAAATACGTATTCAGTGTCAAATGACTGGAAACGATTTTTTCTTCAACTTACAAGTTCCTTTCTCTGGTCTATTCGGTTCAAACTACGAAAGCAAATGCTTCCTTAACCATTTTTGTTTTTGGGTGGAGGTGGGGTGGTACAAATAGGGAATAAGCAAACGTCTCCAGTTTCCTTCTTAAGACTGAATAAGGAACATAAGGAATAAGGAACCATTTCCATTTCCTTATTTGGAATGGATATGGTACAAGAAAATATTTTCTGACTGAATCAGAATTAAAGAAATGTTTCCTTTTTCCCGATTCGGTCGGATTTAGCAAATACAATGTACTACTCTTTTCCTTATTAGTTCCTTTATTCTTTATTTGGATCGAATAGGGACAAAACACGTTTCAAACTGAATTAGGAACAAGAAACTGTTTCATTTTTCCTGGTTGATCTGAAATAAGCAGACTACTAGTTCCTTTATTCAAAACAGAGAAAAAGACGGAATTGGTTCTGTCATCTTTAGCTTACATCAAATAATAAATACATGAATATTTTTCTTTTTGCAAGGTTCAAAATCAAAAAGGTAACTATGTTTGTCCTTGTTCAGTCCAAATAGGGAACAAATATTGTTTTCATTATTCAACATGAATAAGAAATATGGAAGTATTTCCTTTTTTCTATATTTGAGCTGAATATGGAATAAGCAATTATTTCCTTCGTCCTTATCCCAGTCTAAGTAAAAATGAGCCATAACTGTATGGCCACGCAGACGTAGTAGGTCATAGTGATGACAGTTACTTTAATACAGTACTGGTTCTCTCACAATTGAAATCACAACGTCCGGAACGTACATCAAGCAATAAGTTACGTGCGTGCATTTTTCATGCTCCACTAAAAAATTACTTTCTTGTTCATTTACATGTAGCAGTGTTCTAGGCACCATTGCATGTGGCGACGTAATACTTTGTGTGCAACTCAACTCTGTCACATGCGTTAGCACCATTGAAAAGTAAATGATATTTGTTTGTATAAAACAGGCATTTTTGTGTGGCCAAGATCACAAATATGTATACGATACAAATTTACTGGAAACATGTTTGTTCAACATACAATTAACTATTTGTTATAAACTTAATAAATACAGGAAGTAAAGTGAGGTTGTAATGACTTGCTCTTCTTGCTAAAGTGGTTAGATTAAGTTTATTGATAATGTTCCGACGAAGCAAAAACAGGTGTTTTTATATTTACATTTCACCTTGTTATTGATGATTTATAAGCGTGAACAAAAGTAAAAATCTTCAATTAGGATTTGATGGGAAACACGGTAATAACCCTGTTTCGTGTCATTGACCTCGTGGTGCTCTCTGTCGGTACTTTTGTATTTCTTGCAGCCCAACTGATCCATGTTTAATTTCAAGGACTGTCTATACTGAGCTGACAAAATACTACTTGACGTCTGAAAGAACTGTCTACACTGAGCTGACAAAATACTACTTGACGTCTGAAAGAACTGTCTACACTGAGCTGACAAAATACTACTTGACGTCTGAAAGGACTGTCTATACTGAGCTGACAAAATACTACTTGACGTCTGAAAGAACTGTCTACACTGAGCTGACAAAATACTACTTGACGTCTGAAAGATCTGTCTACACTGAGCTGACAAAATACTACTTGACGTCTGAAAGAACTGTCTACACTGAGCTGACAAAATACTACTTTACGTTTGAAATGAACGTCTATACTGAACGTCTATTTATCCCAGAACTCATTCTGAGTACTGATATGATTTTTCTTAACATGTTCATAACTGGTCCATATTGTAAAGTCTGTTGTTCTATCCGTTATATAAATATATTTTTATAGATACCCTGCTGTTTGCTGGTCTTCTTTATTCTAAGATGAATTCTAATGGTTAATTTCGTATCTTTTCAGAAAAAAAACTATGCTTTACGTCAGTCAATCTGGTAAAATTTCAAAGATGTTTAAATTCTACTTTTTTAATTTTAATTTTACTTTTTGTCACCAGCTATTCAAAGTCTTGTGTCCCCGTACCCACGGGGATAAAATAGCCGTTTTCCTCGTTTAGTTGTGTTGGATTTTAAAAGAATTTTCTTAAATTTATACGATTATGTTTTGCCATTAAATTTATATTTAGACCATATTAATTTCCACGACTGCTTGTGCAACCACATTGGCAAACACCATTTAATTACTTCTTTAATTTTCCAAATTTTGAATGATCAGAAAGACTTTATTAGAAGCACCATAAATTATCACGAAGAAAATGAAAAGGCTTATGATACTATTAAAAGAAGCCGTAAAATAGCCATTAAAATAGTTAATGTCCTGTTCATGCAGAAAATATCCCAACTAACGATATTTTTTGGGCATTTTGACAATAATTAGATCCTTACGTTGTTACGATGCAGTTGTTCGTTTTTTATTTTTATATTTCTTTTGTTATTCTTGTTGGGTTGGGTGGGTTGGGTTGGGGGAGAGTTGTTCTTCTCTCCTTAATACAGGTTCGTTTCTTGATGATCAACTTAAGTTATACGTATAAACCGAGTATATAAATCAAGAGAAACCATTAGAACCAGCTATACACTCGGATAGATGTAAATTCTGAGAAATGAATGAAGAATTTATGACTTTTTTAATTCAGAAGTAAGAGAATATATAGGTCATGTGACAGAGAGACCGATAGATCGAAGGACAGTTCAGTTAGTTCATTTTCATGTCACAACAAAGCGTAATAGTAAACTCTATCTGCAACGACACTCGTAGATAGATCATTTCACTATTAATGCCAATTATAGTTGAGAACACTGATGTAAATATATTCGGAAAACTTTCAACAAGACTGAGGTGTTGGCGTTGACGGGGAAAAAGGAATTGTTTCCTACCTGTGAGGTTTTGACTGATAACTCCTGGAAAGCTAACTAGTTCATACATTATTAGAATCAGTGGTTTTAAGTCCTGTAAGATAACAAGGTCAAAGAGGTTAAAGCATGTCACTTTAGGTTAAGTGGCTCGAAAGGGTCCAAGACGAATGTTTGTGTTAGTATATAAAAAAAACTAAAGTATATATTACTTTCCCTTGAAATATATTAACATATTTCATTTCGCTCTCGTGGATTATTTTATCTATGCAATTTTTTAGTATATTATAGCCTAGTTCAACAGGACAATACAAGTACATGTATATCCTTTCAGATTTCTGAACAAATACTTAACAAAATAAACAATAACTACAAACTTTGATATCACGAAACCTTTATTATTCTGAGCAAGTAAATTAATTATCGTTTCAGTTAGAAGTATAATTTTAAGCAGACGAAGGCAGATACGGGAAATCCCGTTCCAACGGCTACATTTTTGCAAGCAACTTAGGGATCCTTTTGCAAGGAATGGTGGGTAAAACTGGTGCCAAGTTATACTTTAACTAGTTCACCCCTTATATCGTTTAAAACTCTTTCAAAGACTTCCAAAGAAAGTTATACCCATAAACACCTTGCGAAACTTGACTCAAATAAATGATGCTCTTGTGAAGTTAAGATCTGTAATTATCGTTTTTAAGTTGGTTTGGTATCTTTCCAGAAATCTGGGAAGATAAACCTGTTCAACCCTGTTGAACTATACTTGAGGATATTTGTCTAAGAATATATATGCTTAACGTAGATATCAAAAGATCATTTTTGTTACACAGTTCTGACTAAAAATATCTCAAAATATAGCCCATGTATTCATAGTAAATTTGTGATCACTTCTGGAGACTTTAATTAGATAATTCTTCGAAGCTAGTGTATTCACTCTCTTCTTCATGCTTAGTTCTCAGTGTGTGTGTGTGAGAGAGAGAGAAAGAGAGAGAGGTAACATAACACTTATGTGTAACTTACCAAGCCGGATGAGGGAGGGTGTTTTCTCAAACTCCCGGCACCCTCCCCACCATAAAATAAACATACACACAGACGTACAGTCACTTGTCAACTTGAAATATGACCATCCGGGCATCGTTTTATTCTTGCAAACTTTTACTGGTTATTATGCACACTTTGAGTAAATAGACACATTGACTTTTGATTTGGTGCCCTTTCGCGGAAAGTCAGGGGCCTTTTGAAATTTTGGAATGAAAAACCCAACACTTGATTTGATCCGACTCTGTTATACGGCGTCTCCGAAGTGATAACAAACCTCTGGCCTGATTGAGATTTCCATCGGTCTGCAGCACGGTTCTGCTCGTGCTGAGGCCAACCTACACGAGGCTGGTCGATAGAGTCTTGAAATGACATGCATATGTCATTTCCATACTTTCACTGTATACCCTCAACTGCAACATTCCTAACATATTCTCAAGTTGCTGCAGCGTTATTAATTGTATTTACGCCAGAAATTTCAAAAGGAGAAGGAAGCCATATTATAATGTGAAAACCTTAGGTCAAGTTGTTCTCGGCTTGCCATAAGTTCACTATTAAGAGACTTAATTTCAAGAATATGCCATTGTAAGGATTTCTGATTCAGGAAAATAAGTCTGTTATGTTTTGAGAAAATGCCATGATGAAAAGCCTTTTAATCACATACGCTACTTTTTAGAAAACGTGGCTAACACAGTGGCCTGCCTTGTCAACTTCTGGACACAAGAACTTAGCAATTCTAATTTGGCGATCTTTAAAATGGACTTATAAATGACTCACAGTATTGTCAAAATATGTGGTCGTTAAAGTGCTACTTTGAAGATGGACTTTCTTTACTCTCAGTTTTCCAGTGCTGTTAATATGAAGCTTAGTTCTACCGTATATTTCTATCTGGTGCACAATGTGTCATGGTATATTTATCTCAAAATCTAGAACAAAATGGCAATTTAAAAAAAAACGTTCGATTTGTTTGTCAATAACTGATATATGAAGTGAATAAACAATTCATAGCAGATATATTTTTAATAATAATAATAATAATAATAATAATAATATTATTATTATTATTATTATTGTTATTATTATTTGTTATGCTATTTAAGGAGTCCTACTGGACTAAACGACGAGAAGTACACAGATGTACGCACGCGGTTACCATGACAGTTGTCATATGACCTTATTGACCTCTACTAATTATCGTAGATAAGATTTACAAGTGGCAGTGTAGCTTTAGCATGTTTATGTATGGGTGTTCAACATTTGTCAAAAGTTAAACAGTGACATTGTTTATGCAAATGTTAAATTCATTTGTTGATTGTATACAATGGCTTTTAAACTGATACTTTATTGATAAACTTCGCTTGTAATTCTTATTTTTTTAAAGTCGTCATGTATACATGGTTTGCACGATAAAGATATATTTAAGTAATTAGCTTATCTTGTACATGGTCACAATTAAGGAGTTTTCGGGAAGGGGAGGGTGTTTGATTTTATTGAGAAAGTGCTTCGTTTGAGCTTTAATGGAATCTATTCCGCTATTCAGGGAAAAATTTACTAATTTGACTGCAAAAGTAGGGCCAGAGCACAGACTGCCCAGGTCCACACAAAAACCCCGCATATTATGAGACCGTAATAAATATATATGATATCGTGACTATATAGCCAAAGGTTTTCTATGTCAACATACATTGTTTACATAATAATTGCAATGCCAGTAGCCGGTAAAGGAAATTAACATTTCCATTGGTTAGAATGTGACCATGTGATCAAAATAACGCGTTTATTTCTGTACGAACTGTGAGGAGAACTACTTTGCTAAGAATACCCACTTCTATAAATAGAGTCACGTGTACAGCATAAGATAAACACTGTCAGTGAAGGCAGACGCGAAGTAAGCATTAAAGGAAAAGAACATTCTAACAATTAAAAAAAAAAATTGAATAAATTTGGCTTCCATTGGTTGAAAGACTGGTTTTATGATGACCTTATTACGATCAAGCAGGACAATTTCAAGTGCTATAAATAGTACGTAACAGAAAACAGCAAGCATGTATTACTACGCTCAGTTAAGATTGTTTTTATATGTTTTTCAAAAAATTTTTATACAAACAAAATATCATAATGAATGATTGAAATTTCAATTATAAGAGTTTAAGGTTATTTTTTTCTGAGTTTATCGTGGTATAAACTGTCATCTGCCGACTCACACAGCTTACATAACGCCCTTCAGGCGTTATTTGCTGTGTGAGTCGGCAACTGACAGTTTATACCCAAAAAAACTCAGAAAAAAACCAACAACGTTAAGCTCTTAAATAACTGTATATTGTACCGAAGTTTATATATAAACCGTCTTGTTGAAAGTCTTTCCCATTTTGTTTCCTCCGAAATTCTAGAATATAACGTATATTTTCTTGCACCACACACAATTTCGCCTGCTTCGGCTAGTATTTTTGTTATATTTTCATCTTCACTATATTTCATCTTCACATATTGACTGCAGTTCTGCAGTTATCTCAGACAAATCCCCACACTCTAAAAGAAATCTCTCCCGTCACTGAGGTTAGCCGACCATAAAGGATTATAACGCTAGCAGGACTGCCATGCCATTAGGTAGTAGAGCCAAAAACATTTCCAACAACCAAATGTCCCTCTAAGGGACTGACGCTTTACTGGGCAAAAAGATTTTTCCAGGAATTTAAGAGAAGACCATTTCTTCCAATTACCTGTCAAATGCTGAAAGCATTTCTATATCCTTCAGCGATAACAAGATTTTGAAATTATCTGCGGTAGTGCACATAATGGATGTCAGCTTGTCACTGTTTTCTTTGGGTTAAAATGTACATCATTAGAAGTCTTGCTGGTGAAGAACTCGTGTCACAGTAGTCATCAATTAAGGGGGAGTGGTAGTATTAAATGTACGACTGGCACCATTTTCATTTTGGATCAACTAGTAATCATAAGACGTTTACTGGTGAAAGCTCATATGTCGATATAGACATCCCTTTGCGAGAAGTAGTTCTAACGATATTTTCAAGATATGACTTGTCATTCAGGAGTAGGAATAACAAGGTTTTCAAGATGGCTGCTGTGACAGCCATATTGGATGTTAGATCGGCACCATTGTCATTTAAGACCAACTTAACGTCATAAGAAGTCTTGAAGTGAAAACCTCATGCTGATACGAACATCCATTCATAAGGAGTCGCAAGAACAAGAGTTTCAAGATGGTCGCAGTGTAGTGGCCATATGACCTTCTGTTCAGGTAGAGTTATGATAACAAGGTTTTTAAGATGGCTGCCATGGCTACTATATAGGATGTCAGACAGAGGCGATTTTTAAGACCAGCTACACATCATAAGAATTCTATTATCGAAAACCCCAAGTTGAATATCCATGTAGGAGGAATAACGTTGGCAGGATTTTCAGAACGGCTGCCGTGGCGGCCATACTGGATCTCACATTAGGAAAGTTTTAATTTAGAACCAAACAGACATTTTATGACGTTTTTTGTGTGAAAAACCTGTGTTAATATAACCATTCATTCTGTTTTCAAGATGACCGCTGTGATGGCCATATTGGTTGTAAGAACATAACTATTTTCATTTAGGAAGAACTAGACATTAGAATGAATGTGTTGATAAATCTTCATGGCAATCCTCCAAATAGCTTAGGAAGATTTGCCATAACGTTGGTGCTAACATAAGACGAACGAAGGAAAAAAGACCAGTCCATAAGCTCTTCTGGTCTATGACCAGTAGAAGTAAATAAACAATAATCTAATGGTGCCATTATCTCAGACATGGCAAATTATACTATAATGACTAAAAGGGTCATGCTGAGCTCAGCACATTTCACTGACTGTTGTTCTCCCAGCTACAGGTGTTGACTTTCATTTAAAAAGAGTTTCATATCGGAGAATGCTGATCGAAAAAATTTGCAGATAGTTGCACTTAGCCATTAAGTAATATTTTCCCTGTCCTAATACCAATATATACAAAGTTTATATATTTTATTACTAGTAATAAATAATTAGGAGATTTTCAAACTTGTGCTAGGCCAACAGCAAGCACCTGGCATGGGAAGACAAGCTGAGTGGGAAATGGTAAAACTATTAAACCAGATCCAGTTCTCAAGGATCTCCACATAATGTTTATTCTAAATTAGCAGCATTCTCAAGTGGTTCATCGAGGATGATAAGAAACTGACCAATCAAACGGTGCTTTCTGGAGTAATATGTCTGACTAGTGCTGTCCTATTAATACCTAGTCGGTCTGTCAGTCTTTGAGTTAACTAATGATTTATTCCCGCTGAAAATGCTAACGTACAGGTCATGAATCACATATCAAGTTTCGCAAACTTCCCAATGTTCTAAACAACAAACGTAGGGGTCACAAGTTCCTGTTGATGATTTTGACTAAAAAGGTGGTTGAACCTGAGGTCATGCTTGTTACCCTCTTAGGGTGATGTGGTGGTTGAATCCGAGGTCATGCTTGTTACCCTCCTAGAGTGTTTGCAGATAACAACAGACATCTTTAATACATTTATTGAGGAACTTTGTGCCGTCCCAGCTGTGCAATTAAGGTCTAAAGCACATTTGTTCATGACAATCAATTATCACACACACACACACACACACACACACACACACACACACACACCTTCTGAACAACACAATAAGAGGTCAAGATCTCCTATTGATGTTTACAGAGATATACAAGCCCGAGAAGTGTAATATGCAGATTTCCAATTAGAGTGATTAGAGTGTTCGTTAACAACGGGACAGGTTCAATTAAAAAAAAAAAAAAAAAAACAAAAAAAAAAAAAAACAAAAAACAATGAAAATAGTTTTCATCGTAATTCATCACACCTTTGCATCTTAAACTGCTTGCCATTAGTACAATTTATCACGCGAAAGACTTTTTCAAGATGGACAATCTACGCACCATAGTTTCATAAAGAAATATTATTCTTTTAAAATTATAGTGCGTAACGCGTTTTACATAATTTATACCCGTCTACTCGGACATATTTTTGTCAACGGCGACCTTGCGGTTTTTGCTAGGAATAGCTGAATTAATCCAGTAGAAAAATACTTTAATTTATCCAGCAGACGACTTTAATAATAACATTGCATTCGAATGTCCATTGTAAAGGAATTTTCGGAGTGACATTCCCTAATTTTCTCAAAGGTAAATGCGGTCAAACTAAACGTTATTTATATATCTCCATGAACTTTTCTTTCAAAGACGGTATCGTATCATTCTGCGGTAGGTTAATTTCATTTGACTCAGACTAATATATTAAACCCTGCGAAGTTCCAATACACCAGACGCACGCATATGATTTTAGATGACTCCTTGTTTGCGGCTTCATTTCGCACTATTTTTTTTTCTAATGCTGAATTACTGATGAATATCTGAGTAAAAATATAAAACTGGTAATATTCATGTGGACATGTAAATGAATCCATCATCGGTCAACAAGTTTTAGTTGTTTGTGTTTTTTTCCTTTTTTTCTTCTTGTCCAGTCTGGGGTTAACGTGAAGATGCATTTCCGTTTTAGAGTCGAACATCACTGTTATCCCGTTCTTCATAAACCACCCATGGTGTTTGTTTTGGCATCAGATAAGGCAATGACATTGGATTCAGATGATCACCTTCACAGCTGCCGTAATACATTGAAACATATATCTCAGCTACAAATCAGTATATAAACTGAGGCAGTCATAAATACTTATAATCATATCCAGTCCTGTGAAAATTTTCTGGGGAAATTCTCAAGTGAACGCGCGTCTCCACGTTGTTTTCACTGCGCATACTACACAAACCCAGGGTTGGATATAGGCCTAATACTGTGTATATATATATATATATATATATATATATATATATATATATATATATATATATATATATATATATATATATATATATATATATATATCCTTTTATAATCAACATCATACCTGTCATTAAGTCATTAACTTAACAGAATATACATCTACGTAATACCTGGTATTAACCAATCGGAAATGGACATTAGTTCATTTTGAGAGTTGGTTTATCCTGGAATTATGCACATAACTCCTTTAGATTCAGTGGCAAAATACAGTTTATAAAAAAAAGTTTTCTGTTTCTTTGAAAGAAAACAAAACAGGTGTCATGAAAGCCAAATACAAGAGTTATCTTCCCAATTTTCCGAGTTTTATCTCAAAGGACTCGTTAATTATTCATAACGTACTTGACTCTCAGCTACGTAGTCACTGTGTTCCTAAACTTCGGTTATCAATGTCCAAAAACGAGCTCCGAAGATATATAGCTCAGACAATAGAAGTAGTATATCCTTGATAACTATCTTTTTCACGCGATTCTGAGAATATAAAGGGACGTTTTAATGAGTGTCCATATTTCACACTTGTGTCTTGCAGCTTTGCAAAGTGCCAACTGAAGTGTTTACTAGCGCAAAATAAATAGTAATCTGACTTAATAACTAAAACTTTAATGAATGGCAAAACAAGCTATCTAGTGAGAGGTAAGTGTTTCAGTGACAGTAACTTTCACTCGCATTTGTCTCTTAGTTGACCAATTGCAAGATTCCGAACACTGAAGAATTTTATTCAGTGGAAAGAAAAACAAAACATTCAATCCATTCAGAGTCACTGAACATTATCAACAGGCGTTAGAGAACAGCACACTTTCCTTGCCTTATTTTATCGCATGGATATAATTGAAAAAAATAGATATAAGAGTCAGCTAGAGATTTGAAAAATTTCAAAGCGTAATTGATTATATAATTTACAGAATCATTTTTAAAAAAGCCATGACTCTATGTTATTTTTTTTTCAAAGCTCCCAGGATAAAGACAGTAAAATGGTCACATACTTGTCAGGATAAAGCAATGAAACGTCTAGTAATATTAATCGTGATGTTGATAATAACTTTTAAAGTAAAATGAAAAATCGGTAAAATAAACTTAAACGTACCCCGCCAGATGAGAGTAATAGGTGTCGTTCAGGAGTACTGTTTTCACTTTTCGCTCACTCAAATGACACTTGACCGAGTGCTCAGTCGCATTACCAACTCGCTTAACAAGTTTCGCATTTTCAGAGTAGCTTTCGCTAAAATTTTAGCATTTTTGATGTCTCGATTTACTTTAAGCTTCTGATAAATTAGGGCGCTATATTCTTTTGTTTTGTAGTGCGCGGGTATCCAACGGTCTCCATCTTGAGTAAACAAGCCAGGCGTACCAATAGTTGTTATGCTTTTTTAAGTAGACGTAGTTACGCCTTACTTAAAGATTCGACAACATTGAATAATTTGCATTATATAAAAAAAAAACATAGAGACAAACATTTATGAAATTAAAGAATTGTGTGGTTTGGTTATATACAGGATATATTCAAGTTCGACTTAAATGTATGAGTGAGAGACATCAAAGTAGAGCACAAACCGATCATAAATTGGTTGCTTTATCGGACCGTTGGTGCAAAGGCAATGTGAGTTAATACTAACGAAAGTTTAATAATTATACCAAGAATCCGGTCAAAGCTAGATCCTAATAATATACCTACAACGTTAAGTATTAATAAACTAGGTACTGTTATATAAACATAAAACTATTTTACAAGAAACTGAGCTTATATAATAAAGAAAACTAATTACAAACTTACAAGTAACTACAAAGTACCGCCACATAACCGAGTAATTAGCTAGTAGTAATTGTTGGCGGTATGCATCCTTTCATCTGGGTTAGCTTTTTGTGGCTTCATTGCAAATGAAAGGAATAAGGCTAAACGACCCAGCACTACCTAAACATTCCTCATAAATTGAAGGCCAACGGGATTTATCTCTGGTTACAAATCTATGGATGGATTGCAGAACAACGAATTCTTTGTTCTGGTCATAAATCTGTGGTAGTACTGCAACAAGAAAAAAATGAATTCGTTGTTATTCAATGGGTATCACTCTCTTCATATAATTCACTTTGAACCACGGAATGACTTATCTAAATGCAAATTTAAGCCACTCAACAAGCAACAGTATCTGATAAAATAACCTAAACCAACCCTAAGCTGAAACAAAAAATGAGCTTCATGAAATATAGGTCAACGTTATCTAGTTTGCACCGATGGGTGTAATGCTCATCATGATATAATTACATAGCCAGTGATGTAACTCGAAAGAGAAATTGTGCCTAAGAAAATGAGCTAAACGCTGAGGCTAACCAAAATCACGGGACCACGAAATAAAGTTAACAAAGATCTCTTTGTCTATCAACAGTGTAGCACTCCCAATCACGCATCTAAATACTAACTTACGTGGCTCTACGGGTAATTCTGTCTGAGAAAATTATCGAAAAGTAAACCTTAACCTAGAGAACTGACCTAAACCCAAATATTTGCTCAATGCACGGATCATAAAATGTATATCATAGTGACATATTTTTGAACGATGGCTGTCAGGCGCGTAGCTAGACCATTTTTCTTCATACGCAAGTAAAGAATGACGAAGGCATTCCCCTCGTCGAGTGTATTCAATGTTAACACTAGTCACAATATCATGGAGTAACATTTCTCATATCAAGTTGCTTACAACACTAACAAATCATCCAAATAATTAGTATGAAATAAAATTTTACTTCTCTCGTCAAACTTTTCGTACGCAGCTGCGTATCTGCTTATAGGTAGCTATGAGCTTGGTTGTAGCACTCGTTATGACACAAGCAGGTCAAATTATGTAACTCCATAGCCAGTAGTACTGAGAAAATGGTCTCAATGCAACCTTAGTCTGAGTGTTGACAGTCGGACGAACGGACAGAGATCCTTAATCCACATGCCAGGGTTGCTTTGCAATCCAGCAAAAATCGAACGTGGATTGCTGAAACAATGAAGTCGATGAGTATGACTCTTAGATTCGACTGTTGATGAGTAGAAAACATAAGGATATATATGTCAATTTTTCTTATATACTTACAGAGTAAAACAATACTTACTGCTACATTCTTATTTTAAAACTGACATTCAAATACAATTTATTTTATAAAAAACAATATTCAGTTTCTTGCAGGATTACAACTTCAAGTGATTCTGTTTCAATTCAAGTATTAATTGTTCCATCCTAGCGAAAAGAGCAACGTGGAAGGAACATGACGCTTTTATCTTGTACCATTTCGCTGCCTCTCTTTCTAAAATGTTCCTGTATGCTGTAACTGCGATTTTCCAGACCTAGCCCATCATCTTTTAGACTAACACTTCTTCAGTTCGAATTGAAGCGCCTATATCACTTGTAAATATACATTAATGTGAAAAAAATAATAATTGTACATATATTTTCGACATCTGTAATGTCTGTAAATAGAATGTTTCAACTGTACCGTATTTTTCGGTTACTTGTTTCATAGCGTCTTAAGAAAAACCAGTACCCTCTCAGCTAACCTTTTCTATCTTTTAACCTTGTTTTCATGAACTTGATTCTTAAGAAATCCAAAATATGGCATTGGTTTTAGATATGATATCAAGGTACTAACGTAAATTGCCATAAATTGTGAAGTAATATTTTATTAATCAATGTACTTTCTGCCCTTCTCTGGCAGACGATATCATCTAAGAAATAAATTTCTGACTAGCCAATCAAATCCTCGGAAACATGGTACTCCGCTCAAAAGAGATAAATCAACCATACTAAAGCTAGGCTGAAGAACCGTGAATGCTCAAGGAATAAATTCTCACCATGATATGGGGCATCAAAAATAATTCAACAATGAATTCACAAACGTATCAAATAATATGATTTAACAGTGCTTATGGGACTCAGATTTCATTTAAAACTAACAACAACTATAACTCTTACAAAATAAAGCGATTACGGTTTCCGTTTTTTTCTGATATTGATGCCCTCTACACGTTATGCTCAACCAGCATCCCATAATAACTGGTACCGTTAGACCATATACAAGTTTACCTTTCAAAACGTTGAAGAGGTGAACCAGTCAGGTACTGACAGTTGTTACAGTAAAAGTTATCAGAATCCCAGATTTTTTAAATTCTGTTTCTTAGAAAATTTCGTAAAGCTTCTAAGAACAACTTTTACTCGCACTTTTTGTGGCTGAACGTTGCGTGTGACAAACTAGTTCTTAAGTAACTGAACAATAACACAATAATAAAGTTGTGGTTTGCGTTACTTTAGAGGCCAGAAAGAGGCACTTACACAATTTAAGTAGAGAATCTGCAATGAAGGGATCATTAGATTTCGAGATCGCTTCAGATCTGTTGGCTCACCTTCCAAGAGACGATCGAAAAAAATACAAGAATATGAACATTGTAAGGGTTCCATAACATAATTATTACCGTATTGCATCATAACATACCGTGTGTCTCTGCAGCGGAGGTTTTGGGGTTGGGCGGGCCCGACAATAAATGAGGACAGTGCCCCCCCCCCCTCGAATTTCTATGTCACTGACGAAATTCTGTGAATTATTCATTAAAAATACAGGTTTATCTTAAAAATCAAATTTATTTTTAAAATGTCTGCTTTAATTATAATCTGTTTTAAACAAACTCCAAAATTTTCTACCCTCCTCCCAAGTTTGTGGGCCCTGTGCGATTGTACCTTTCGCACCTCGCTGAGGCCGCTAATGATCTCTGAAAACTTGTTAACACAAAACGCAAACTCAGTGTTAGGGAACTTAGGCTCTCTAAAACATAACTCAGAATGAAGCCACAATCCTTACACTTTCAGGATTTTCATGATCTGGAGCTAGTCCTCGGAATACATGGATTAGTCTCTGGAATACAGGGGCTAGTTTGTGGGAAATAGGTGCCTGTATTTAGAACACAGCTGCAACGTTTACCTAATTTTTAAACGTGGACAAAGTTTACAATAACCCAATATACGCCATTTAATCGAAACAATTAACGACCCAACCTTCAACCCTATCTACAAGTTAGGCTTACTCAAGAGCTGACAGCTAATGGTGATTGAAACTGATATTAAGATATATAATTTTCATCTGCAACAAAAACCAATAGTAAAACGATTGTAATCCGTAAAATAGTTGATGAAAGGAAACTTGAACTGTAATGGATAAATGTTACTCTGTATAGCTGGGGAATGGAGGAATAGGGTGGAGTGGGTTGGTGGGTGGTCTTCAAAGGCTTCTTTCTCATCTTTAGCCATTCTTACCACGTGATAGCACTCTTGAGAAAATATATCGTGGAAATATATATACTAGAATCTTTCTAAAAAGTGAGCGGGGGGGGGGGCGATGTTGGAGATGGGATCAAAATCTATTATATAACAGCGGCAAAGCTTTGCCGGGAATAGACAAAAATGATCGATTCTCTTGAAGACGTTGTGCTCTGTGGGTGGCGCCCAGTGGTTGCCTCTTTAATAGACATCACTCAACCTTGTAAAACAGATCATACTCATCGTTATATATGCATATAGTTCTTCAACGAAACAGTGTCTGCGCATGTCCAAATAGTACAAACGAATCCCATCTGTTTCAAAGTCGAGCACTCGCTACATAGAGAACAGAATACAGCTTCCGTGAAGAATCACGTAGAAGATGTTGGTATAACGATGGATTGGTTTTGTGGTGTTCTAAGCAAATGATAGGCGCACAGGTGCTCGACGCTAGCTTAATCTTCAAAAAAAAAAGCAATAACCTGAAGGAAAACACCAAAACGAGTTACAAAAGTACCTCAGATTATCCCCATTGACACGTTCTGACATAGGACCCTGTCTATCATACAACAAAAGAGACAAGTCAAGTTAAAAAAATTGCGCAGTTCGTATGTTTCGGAGAATGTAACTTCAGTCTGGTTGCAACACAGAAATATCGATATGGCTTGATGACTAGAAAAATATCTCAGGAGTGAAACAAGCCATATATTATAGTCGTGTGCCTTCAAAGATGGAAATAGCAAAAGGAGATCGAGGGGTTTTGCGTGGAACGAAGTTTTTCAAAGTTACTTACCTTGTCTTTTTTATAGTATGATAGACAGGGTCTTTTATAGGTACAGGTCATCGGGGGTAATCTAAAGAAATATTGTCACTCGGAATGATTTTTTTCGTTCGGGTTATTGCTTTTTTGTAACATTAAGTTTGCGTCGAGCACCTGTGGATAGTCGCTGCATGGCGGCTTGTATATTTGGTGGAGGAAGAACAAGGAAAGACCATAAAAAGAACTGTGACCCGCGGGAAGGTTCTAGCAAGCTTTCTCACACACCGTTAGTCGAGCCGAGACTCGAACTCGCACGGACAGAGGTGAGATGTCTAAGAAATCTGTAAAGACTAACGCCTGAGACCACTCGGCCCCTCTCCTCCTCAGTATAATGAAATAACATCTGATAAGTACAAATGACCCACTGTTTCACTAAACATACGCGCAAGATTTCCACCATAATATTGAATATGGGCATACAGTTTTTCTATATTGTATTTTATGTGTGTCTGAGTTTTGACACAAGACTGAACTAATTTTCTAGTGAACTTACATTGCATTTTAAAGTGAAAAAGGAAATACACTTCTATAGTGAGATAGATTTCTTGACTCGGATAAGCACTGAAATTACATCCATACATTCTAGTAATGCACAAATGAACTGTTTCGGATACTCGAGTGACCAAGGCATGCGTCATTTAACTGATATATACTTGTAGTACCCGGAATGTTTGCTCTGAATGTACTCCATCATGGCAGTTGGTCAACCTTTGGTGCCAAATGACCCGAAATCTCGTTTAACATTACGTCAGCGTTGCCCTAATGCGAAAATGTTGAATCACATTAGAGCTGTCAGTCGGCGTTGAACTTCTTTGCACTTCTCTTCTGTTGAGTGTAACCTGTAATTGTTTGTATCAGCGGGCTCGTGGCCTGCCTAGTGTTAATGTTTGGCTTATCTTCTCACTGTTTCAAACAGCTATTTACTTTGTTGGAATGCCTTCCATAAAGGGGATTGAATTTCACAGTGTGGTATGTTTAACTGGGGAAGTATCAATGGCTGTATATAAGTATGCACGGTTGCAAAGTATCGCAGAAGATGCTCTCTCATAATTCAAAACACAATTTTCAGCGAACAATGTTTTTAATTTAGACATCATGGTTCGCGTGTACCTTGTGTTGTTCACCTGCTTACTTTCTCGTTATCTTTGAATTTAAACTTATAAAATTTAGGCCGGTTAATCTGTTTTCACTAAGGCTGCAACGTTGCACTAGTGTAATCGGCTTAGTTTAGTTAATTGTATGTAAACCTTTATACAAAACTGATACACGTTAATGAAGATCCATGGGGCTGTGAGTGACGCAGGAACTATCCAGTCCAATTAAGTTATATTTTTCCATGTCTCTGCTAAAGAAGATTTTTAGAAGGCTTTTCCAGTAATACGTCTTTTAGATAAAATATGATTTTCACATCCAATGTGACATCTCAAGGAAACAGCCAGATATAACGAGAATAGTGTGTACAGTACATTACAAAACACTACACATCTGGTTCATGTACTGAACTTTGCATATAAAAAAATTGGTTTAAACTTTATTTTCCATTTGTAAAACACGTTTGTGGGCAGAACCTATGCTTTGTAAAATGTTATTTGAATGAAAACAAAGTTATAAAGCCACCGTACAATTTCTTAGCGATCCAGCAAACGAATCGCATGCGCATGTCCAAATAGTACAAACGAATCCCATGCGCATGTCCAAACAGTAAGTCTGGGTGCTTTATCGATTTGCTTCATCATGTACATGCATTATGCAGTAGGAATCAATCTCACGACAAATCCAAGGCATGTTTACCTGAATTATGACTTATATTCAACCAAAACTTTATATTACATATTGAATCATGTTGAATCATACCATAATAATCTGTAAAAGACGACAACAACGAAACAAACTATAATATATGCCAGGTACAGCATGCATATTGTAATAGCAGTCAGCTCTTTCGCGAGCCTAACTAGCCGAAAAGGTGGCGGGGGGATTCCTTGTAGTTTCAGTTCAGCAGCATCGTTTGGTTTTTTGTGAACCGTGAACATGTGTAAAACATTTGGTAAATGTACAGCCTAAGTTTTGGCTCTCTGATTAGAGATTCTGTCCACGACTTAGAAATAGTAAAGTAGAAACATGATCTTAAATATACCAGATACGGGTAAAATAAACACAAAAAAGCAACTTCCCGAAGGCGTTCTTGTTTTAGTACATAAAAAACGAATAAATGTGGCATCTCCTCTCTCTCTCTCCTCCCACGGCTAACCGGTGTTCAAAACGAAACTTTGTTCTTGGTCATCAGGGCCTCGGATAAGATACGACACCTTAGACAAAATTCCGGGGACCCACGACAATCAGGAGGCCACCGCTGTTACAATTTGTATTTCACGTAAGCCTACAGGAGAGTTTTTCCTAGGGCCCACATTATCCTGATGGGGCATCATGCCGCAGACGTGTAGCAACATGTCCCACCAAGTAACATTATCCTGACACCAGGCTGACCAGTCCTAACATTAACCTCTTAATGCTGAGCGCCAAACGAGGCAGCTGCTAGTACCATTTTTATGTGTTTGGTATGACTCGGCCGGGGTGCGAACCTGCAACCTCCGGCATCCGAGGCGGACGCCCTAACTACTTCGGCCACCGGAGATATTGCGAATGAGGAAAACGAGTGCTGACCTAATGTTCCTTGAGCATGTGCCATATGACCAAAGTTTGGGATCCAAGGAGCAGGTGATATGATGAGAAGAAAAAAAGGTTACCTCTTAAGATAAAATGCAGGTGATGTAACGTAGAGAGTAACCAAATTGGAAGCACTATTACGAATTATTTTTATAAAAAAATAAAACTTCTCAAATAAATCTGACCAAAATAAAAATAGTTTATAAAGGAATAAATTTCGAGTGAGATGCAGTATATTTGCCTTAATGCACCGAAATGGTATGAGACAAAGTGCTTACTTGTACTCGATTCCAATAGCAGTGGCTTGGTATATTATTACTCAAGCATAAAAACAGTTACCGTCACGTGCTCGCTACTGTTCTGTCTGTGTGCCTGTCCACACGCCCAGCATGCAACCACATTCAATATTCGCGACTTGGTAACTATTACATAACACAGTTATGGAACTATTTTCATAGTAGTTGTTTATACTGTGCCATTAGTACACAACATTCGACAGTAGTGAATATAACGTGTCCGGGGATTTCACACTCCTGTCGACTGCAGCGCATTTCTGGCTCCTGAGTAACTAAACTGTTTGGGCAACAAAGAAAAAAATTAAAGTCAGAAACCAGAATTAAATATTAGAAACCATGTTTGGAGTCTTTAATTCCATTTACGTCAGTTCAATTCAATTCAATTCAATTCAATTCAATTCAGTTCAGTTTAGTTCAATTTAATTCAGTTCAGTTCAGTTCGGTTCGATTCAATTCAATTCAGTTCAGTTCAGTTCAGTTCAGCTCAGATCAAGTTTCAAATCAATTCAATTCAGTTCAGTTCAGTTCAATTCTGTGCTTCATTGCCAAGAGGATAAGCCTATATATTTGCAAAATTATGCCAAACAATAAAAATATTAATTATTGATATCACGTGACAATTGGACCTATGATGACGTGGAAATTTAGGTTGCGAGATTTGTGTAGTCATGTGACTAGCAATGCAGATGGTGAATACCAGGTAAAATTGAATTGAATTGAATTGAACGCTATAATTTCGTCTCGTCTGTCAGCATATTAGAATAACGCATAAAATACTCGCAATTTCTGAGAAAATAAATCATTTTCTTAATGATTAATGCAGGTATGACTCAATGTAAAATCGTTTAAATTTACTGGGCCTATTTGTAAAAAGCAACCCTATGCCGCCACCGCACAGTGGCAGCAAATTACAACTTTTCGATAGGCAACTGGCTCCGACCTCACACACCAACATAAATGTCCACATAGCTAAAATGGGGTGTGAGGAGTAAGATGAAACTCGGTCTAGAACTAACTGAGATCTTCTGTTTACAATTCGTTTGCAACCCAGATTCATGGTGTATAAATTGGACTAGCATGTGTTGCTTACTATACAGCGTGCTATGAGATGTTTGAATGACTTCGAAATTAAACATTTTCCAGGGGCAATACATATAATGTACGTACAAATAGAAACACATAGATATAATTTCTTTAGATTCACAACCACAATTATACAGCGTCTAGGTGATAGAGATTTTGTGATCTTCCAGTATTTTGTTCCTGTTTTCCATCAACTCAGTCCCAAATAAAGACAAACAAATGCAAGAAGAAAAATAATACATTACATAAGTTACATATTTATGATTGATGTCCATTTTTGAAGAAAATAGTCCTATTTTTTTATTCAGTTAACGTAGCAGTATATAGTCTTATGCATTTCAACTATTTGCTTAAAACATAAGTGGAATGACTTTGCATATCGAATCTGCAAGTGTAAATAATAATATTTAGCACAAATAAGTAAGAAATTAAATAAAATGTCTAGTTGGTCACTTCCTAACAATATTTCATTTTTGGACAAATGTACAATATCTAGGTAGCACAGGTGCAAAATGTTTAATAAAACGGTACCAAAACTTTGATGCAATATCAGTCATAGAAGAGATGTTCAATACTTTTGTCTTCACTCTTACAGAAAGTACATTTATCTTCCTCTAGTGTTATTTTTTTCTAACAAATATTATTAACACTTAATCAATGAATTAATTTAAATTTAAAAGAGATGAACTTGGTATCCTACATGCATAAATCTCAGACCTATCCTCCCTACTTGTATTTTTATTTGTTGTTGTTGTTGTTGTGGGGTTTAACGCCATTTTTCAGCACACGATAGGCTACACATGGCGGCCAGTATTAATGGTGGAGGAAGAACCCGGGAAAACCCCGGAAAGAACCACCGACCCACGAGAAGCTACTGGCAAGCTTTCTCACATACCCACATTGGCTGAATCTTAGACTCGAACCGCCGCAGACAGAGGTATTTTTATTTGTTACTTGCATCCTTAGCAGTGTGTTGCCTTTTACCTTTAAAACGATAGTGATAAAGAATTCCAGTAAATGTTGCTCTTTGAAGGTCATTTTTTTAATCCTCCTGCTTATCAAAATTATTGTGAACTAAACGTTTTTTAATTGCATCTTTCCATGATTTTGAAATTTTGGATATTAAGAAGTATTTCAAGAAATCTAATTTTTTATTTTTTCCATTTCAATAGGTTTTAAATTACCGTGATCATTTATTAAATCATCAAAGAATATTAAAACCGGCCTCTGCCAAAGATTTGTATTAAGAGAACATTCTGGGGGGTGGGGGACAAAATTTAAAAATCCTCAATGCTCTTGGATTAAAGCTCATTTAGACTTTGCGGTTTGTCTTTTCAATCGGATACTGCAAAAATTACATCTCTCATCCCTCCAAAAAAATTTTAATGCGCAGAACAAATTATCCTAATTTCCTTCTCTCTAAATTACAAATAATTTTTTTTCTGAATATAGCTGTACTGACTAAGCTTTGCCACGCTCCATCTTTATTTTCCATTCATTTTTTAAACCATCCTTTTCTTAATATACCTATCGAATGAATAATTGTGCATCACATTTATTCCTCCCTCAGTTTCAGTAGATACTAGGATATCACGTTTAATTCTCCCGACTTTCCAACCCCATACACATTTAACTAAGGTACGATTTCGTTCTGCTTCAATATTTACTGATGGATTTGGAATTGCTGAAAAAGATGCATGAATATGGGCAGAAAAAGAGTTTCTGCAACAATTATCTTACCGGTTACTGATGGATATCTATGACTCCATATTTTCAGTTTTCTCTTTGCATTAGTTAATATCTTCATATAGTTAATTTCCGCCATTTGTTGTAAATCAGGAGAAAGATTGATGCCAAGGAGTGTAAAGTTTGAAGAAGACCAGTTTAGGTCCATATCGGGACATATTAATTGGAAAATGGAAAATTCCTTGTTTACGTTACATTTTAGTCCAGATCACAGAAAAAAACTTACAAAATATTTATAGTTACTTTAAGAGAATTTTGAGATCGATAAAAAAAGGAATAAAACGTCATCTGCATACTGACCTAGTTTATACTTATGACATTAAAGATCAGTCCCCATACATCCAGATTTTGCTTTAAATGTATAAAACGTCATCTGCATACTGACCTAGTTTATACTTATGACATTAAAGATATACATCCAGATTTTGCTTTAAATGTATCGCTAAAATCTCAAAACCGACGAAAAATAAATAAGGTGATCGTGATGACATACTTCCATCATTTATAGCACAGCTTTATAACACAGCTTTATAACACAGTCTAAACCACTAAAAAGAAACAGAACCATCAACCTAACAAGATTTTAAGGCCTTTTCCACGAAGCCCCAATTCCATGACATCATAGAAAAACCTGGTATTTTCTCCAACAAATATACCTTTCATAAGTCATGTCTGAGTATCACTGGTTATTGATGGAGGGAACTCTTAATCCCAGCCGTAGTGGCCTCCTACGCAATCGTATAGTCAATATTTAAAAGAGATTTAGGTCTCCACCTTTTAACATATCTTCATCAGTGAGTCTGTAAATTTGAAAGTTTCCATAAGGTATATCCACAATTTATTGATCTGCATAGAAATCCACCCAAGAGTTTTTCCATCAGAACTTACAGAACTCTGCAGTGAATCCACCTCAGCTAGGACTTTTCCCGTTTTCTAGCCGTTTTAGAGACATACCCAATTAATTAATAGTAAGTATACCGTTCATGAGTCTCTTTGCTCTTGACTAAATTTAATAGTGTGATTAAAAATCAGTTCTACTTTTGTACAATTCTGTATGAAACTGTTTATGGGTTACTAAAATATGTATACATTCCTTTATTGCCTTATTGATATAATTTCTTTTTCTTCGAGATTTAAAACGTACTTCGATCTTGTTTCTACATACTCGCACCATCTATCTTTAGATCTTAATATCACGTCTTCTAATGTATTGTTTTTTTTTATAAATAAAAAAATCGATTCCTCTAATTCTGCTTTAACGTTTGCCCCAACTTTTCCAGTTTTCCAATGAATGTTATCCGATAGTCCGCTATGAGTTTCTAATATGTCATGTTCAATTACCTTTCATTTTCCCGTTTCTCTTTTGTTTCCCTAAATATATAAATATAATTTCAAAATTTCAAAGAACCTTTGATCATTACAGGAAAAATAACTGGTCGTTTTGGATCACGTCAAGGAGTGTACGCTCTCCATTGTTCTCCAGCCATAGGGCTGATTGTGACTGTCACTGTGATTGTGACTGTTGTTGTGATTGTGACTGTCACTGTGATTGTGACTGTTGCTGTGATTGTGACTGTCACTGTGATTGTGACTGTCACTGTGATTGTGACTGTCACTGTGATTGTGTCTGTTACTGTGATTGTGACTGTCACTGTGATTGTGACTGTGAATATGACTAGTGCTGTCTGAAGTTGTCTAAAGTTGTTTAGAGCTGTCTGGAGTTTCCAGAGTATTTAAGGCTGCGTGCTGTCGATACGTATGTATGTATGTATGTACGTATGTCTGTGCCACGGACGTAGACGTAGCAAATTCAGAAGGGTGCTGTATGCTGTCTGTACGTGTGTATACGTATGACTGTACACGTGGTGGATCCATAAAGGGTGCGAGCGGCCGATAAGAGCGTGGGCCAACCCAAGGAATCGTGCGAATGTACAAGGGTCTAGAAGCATACGTTTATTCAATTATTGTTCCAATTGCAATTTTATGTTCATAAGATTATTTTGAATCTTAGTTGTGTTCATAAGATTATTTTGAATCATAGTTGTGTTTATAAGATTATTTTGAATCTTAATCGGATTTCATATTCAAGATTATGTGAATCTCTCTTGTAGTGTAGAATACTGTTTGAAGCGTATCTGCAGTCCATGAGGTTTCTTGGATCTGTACTTCATATTGATTTCATATTTTTGGTTTATTTTCAATGTGTGAATGTTGTGTAGAGTGATTTGAGTCAATCGTTTGTTAAGAGTGTGAGAGAATCATTGTATTTTTACATCATATATTTTTCTTTATTAATTCATTTCATAAATTTCCATCTTTCTCATTGTGTTTGTCTTATTCATTTAGTCCAAAAACCCACTCGGTTTCTATTCTGCGACAATGGTTGGAACGTTTGGAACGTATGTTCGTCCAGAGATTATTATCGTATGTTGACACAAAATATTTAATTTGTCAAATTTAAGTGATACATATATTTAATATGGCAATACTGCTGTATTGAAGACAACAGTGTTGTTGTCGAGATCAAGACTTGATAGTTACATTACTGGCGTCAATACTTGGAAATACATTATATGCCTCAATACCAGTCATAGGCAACTTCTTCCAGGGCGTGGTCTGGGCGAGTAATTTTTAAAGCACACGCTATGATGTAAATTAACGGATTAAACAGGTCAAGGGCCGTATCTTGCCCGCCCCTGCTCTCTACGGTGATGAATTCCATGCACGAAAGTATAGCTGTTGGATGACGTTATCGACTCAAATACAGAGCGTACCTATAAGCCAAAAACGATGAAGTTGATTTCGGGAAAAATTTAATCTGGGAAAGCGCTTTATCTCTAATTTCAACATGGAATGCTCGTATTTTAGCAAAACGATAAGACACATAACGTAAAATGGGACCTTTTGATCTAAAAATAAAGTTAATTACACCATCGCATTACCGACAATGATGCATAAGAACTTGTAAACCTTAAGAGTTAGTCGCCTAAAATATGGTCTTGACTCATTATAACGCATAACAAATCATGAATAAATACGCAAGCACACTCAAGTACAACAATTTTGTGACGTGTATATGCTTTGCATTGTATTGTTTTGACTCAGTAGCGCCACACCACTTGAAGTATGTGTTGTTAAATCAAACAATAAAATGTCAATAAACATGTCACGTAGACAGGAGAATTCGAGTTCTGCTTTCTATATTTCTTAAACCGGTCATTTTGAATGTTGGGGATTAAGTTTATTATAATTTAGATATGTCAATGTGTGTGTGTGTGTGTGTGTGTGTGTGTGTGTGATTTGGAATTTTAACGTAGCTTTAACAATGTTTCAGTCAGAGGCGGTGTTAGGAGTACGCGGGGCCTAGGGCCGACCATGACCGCGCGGAGCCAGAGTATTGGTATCTCGATTGGTATGCAACCCTGCAAAAATGTGAAAAACTGAGATCCAAGTAATCGGACAGCCGTTGCCCGCTAGTATAGGTTGAGAAAATGGCTACATCTGTCTGCATCTGTGCTGCCACCTGTTAATTGCGTTACGAAGTTGACTAAGTTGACTTCGCAACTCTGCTTGCGTTACGTGTGGCCTTTATCAGCGTTTCCAATTTACCGGAGAATATGGATTGACAAACTCACAAGGACGACCTTAGGCCTGAAGCGCGGGGCCCCCTCTAGAGCGGGGCCTGGGGCGGTCGCCCCACCTGTCCCCCCCCAAAAAAAAAAAAAAAAAAAACGCCGTTCATTGGTTTCAGTCATATCGCTACGATAAATGCAGTATGACAGTTTATAATGATGTCTAGTACTGTGGCATCATGCCGCAGACATGTAGCATGATGTCCCACACAGTCACATTATCCTGACACCAGGTCGACCAGTCTTAACACTAACCTCTTAATGCTGAGCGCCAAGCTAGGTAGCTGTTAGTACCATTTTTGTAAGTCTTTGGTATGACTCGGCCGGGGTTATGGTAATAAGGGAATCTCTATTTGATCATCATTACGGACTTTAGATATTTGGAGGGGATTTCTAAGCATAAAAATATATTTGCGATTTAAGTCCATGGCTAACAAACTTAATTTCATTTTGATTTTCTTCATACAACAAACTCTACAATTACTCTTTGTTGTCGATGCAAACAAGCAAAACCACTGACTACCAATGCGAGAGCGCAAAAAAAAACACAAAAAAGAAAACGCCTGTACTTGACGAAATTATTTTGGATCTATATTTCATAATTGTTTATCCTTTTCCTATTTCATTTGAAGAAGAAGAAAAGACCCAAGCTTAAGTCTGAAAGACTGCTGAATCAAATAAAATGTATTATTATTATTATTATTAAACCTAATCTACGCGAGTCTGTTCGAGTCTTACGAACTTCTTCGATTGCCTGACGGCACGTTTGTCATCACAAAGTGGTTTTTAGCACTGGAATAGATTCTATCAGTATAAAGGGGAAATTCACCCCCTCTTCTACTTTCAATGACCACAAAGTAACTATTTCTCGTGCTTCGAACTTAAACCCTTCGATTACTCCCTGCTAATTGTCTTATACTATCTGTGCATTGAATCACTCAAAACTTACGTAAATTAGACATCTCAAACGTTTCCTCCATATTCGATTTAAGTACCTTACTGATTACCATATAGGGTAAAATGTCGTACATTTTTCAATCAACTAATCTGTTCATTTACTATACTGTACACTTACACGTTGAGGTCGTGACCCTTAAGCCATTGGCATGGAATAAGAGCTATCAATGAAGCATTCACGTTCTAGTCGCATTCTCTCGGAAGAGAAGTGACATGAAGTGTTATACTCAAGATAATTGTTGAAGTAGACAAGACATGAAGCAACGGAGAAACTTCAAAGAAATTATGCCATTAAAAGAATCAGTAAGGTACTTCAATCGCACATGGGTCCAAGTTTGGAATGTCCTACTTCACGGCGATGTAAGTTCGGAGTGACTTTATGTGCAGGTAGTATCAGACAGTTAGCATGAAGTCATCGAGGGATCTCATTTCGAACCGCGAGATTTAGTTACCTTGTGTTAACTGGGAGTAGAGGAGGGTTTAATCATAAATTTCCCCCTTCTTACAGACATAATCGAGTGCCTGTGTATTTGAGGTGCACAATAACTGAATCACTCTGTAAAAAATAAAAAAATAAAAAAAAATATACCTGACCCTACACCTCTTCCTACTCTACCTCAGAAAGGATGTTTTTTCTTTTCTAACCTTATGTACAAATAGCGCCTTGACTTATTGTCTTGCTTAGTGGAATTGTTAATTTTTCGCTAATTGTCACAAACCATCGACGACAACAGAAATACGTATGTTATTCCACCACGAACAAGAGCAAAGCAATTTCTGTCTTTCTGTACTCCAAAACACTTTGCTGAGAAACATGCCAGAATACAATATTCAGCCCAAGCCAATACTTGCTTCAACCAATCTGATGAGAGAGAGAGAGAGAGAGAGAGAGAGAGAGAGAGAGAGAGAGAGATTGGAAAATTAAATAACGGATATTGCTGGTCAAAATCAAGTAGGGGGTCATTACAATGCTTGATACGTATCCAAGTAATTATAAAATTAGTTGATTTCTTCTAACAGAGCAGGTGATTTACAACCCTTAATTATAAATTAAGCCTTCTGTTATTACGTGGTTATTGGGGAGGAAGGACGGCAGAGTGGTTCGTTACGCACTTGTACAGTTAAAGAGTGCACCTTCCGTCTGAGTTCTATACGGCGCGACGCGCGTGCAGAGCAGTGTACCTCTGATTTCCGTTATATTTAAAAGAAACCTTCTGCAAAATCACAAGCTAATGCTGTGAGTTTACTCCAAAACACCATGGCACGTGTTTCCAGATTGTATAGATGACCAAGGACTGGTGTTCGGATGAATAAATTCAGCGTTAAAGGCTGTATTTCCAGGAGCAATATTATCTGCGTTGCAAACAGGTACAAAAGATGTTTCAAGCTATGCTAGCAATGGTATCCTCAGAAATCAAGTATTGTTGGTATCAACAGACACATTTCACAGACAAAGCAATACAAACAATACAAATCAAACAGTAGTTAATTTTATTCCTATAAAATACGCATTTCATTTATTAATGCAAAGGCATGTGTGCTCACCTAATGTTAAACTTCAGACATCTATTCACTCGTGATCAAAAGTTTTCTTTTTTCCTTAGAGTTTCTCGTATCTAGTATGTTCAATTTTTTAAATAATAATTACTCTCACTCTCTTCTTCTATTTCTTCTCTCTAATCAAGATTCAAATAAAATGTCCTGTCTGTTTTTCAACTAAGCATTTCAGCATGGCATGATCATTCAGTTTCCAACACGATAATATGAAGCCTCGAGTATCTATCTATTAATACGATGGATGCCGAACAAATTTTGAGTTTAAGGACTATCTTTTGACATAAAGTGAGATTTCCAAAAAAACAGTACAAGAATCACATTATATCATTTTTGTGGCTTGATAATGACATCGAACTCTAACGAAACCTCGCAATTCTATACGTCATGGTCTTCCAGCAAATGTATCCCGTTTAAGACGTTTACGACTATCCTCAGAGCTGTAGCATGTAAATTGTCGATATTTATTTACACTATCTGCGCACTGGAATGTCCTAAAATTGTGTTAAGATTGTTTAATAGCGATGAATAAATGTGCGGTTTGTAATTTAAAAGAAGCACTTTAAAGTGTCGGTACATCGGTAAATGTGGAATTGTGTCTACGAAATATGTTTAAGACTATCCATTTAAAAAAAAAATTCTGATTCATTAAAATTGCATCCCTTCTGAATTTCAAGACGAAAGTGTATGAGCTCATGCTTAAACACTGCGAAAAATGGGACGCTGTATATTTCAATGGCGAACGGTTAAATGTCTTTCTTCCGAAAACAAAAGAGATAATAAGTATGGGAATTAAAATTAGGGTAGGAATAATTCAAATATCATGCTATCTGAACAATTTTCCTGTATTTAAACAAGGCAAACTTCCGTTTGGGTAGAATTTTCTATAACTTTATTCGCTCTACAATGTAATAAAAGCTTGCGAACTAAAGCTTTCGTCATCGACGACCCCACATGCAGTCTGCAGTTAATCAGCCATCCCTGTTTCATTGTTATAAAACACATACAAAATAAATACAGGTTAATAACTTTGTATATCTTAGCACGAGAGAATGATTTCAATGGCGGAAGTTTTTATTAAGGTCAGTGTTGACTAAGCTCGAGCTATTACAATTCTACAGCCAAAGTGCAAACATCTATCAATCCAAATATCTATTTTGCCTGTCTTTCTGTCTATACGTCGGCATGTATGTTTGTTTCCTTGTCCGTCAATCTTTCTCTTGGTCCGCATTAATTTATCTATCTTTTTGCATAATTGTATCTATCTCTAATTTTCCGTCTCTCTGTCTGTCTTTCCATTTAACTTTTGTATTTATTATATTATACACGTGTGTCTGTATCTTACTGACCTCTCTCTCTCTCTCTGTCCTGAACCCGACCGTCACTGACGATATCTGGTACGTTATCAATAGTACATTATGAAACACCAAGCCTTTAACCCTTAGCAGGCCCACAAAATGAAAAGCAATAATTGTATTTAGAAAAAATGAAAGACGAAGAACGAAAGAGTAAACGCAACCCGCATTATTGGGATGGGAGTTATTTCTACTTAAAAAAGTAAATTTCAATTATTTGAAGCATATTGAGAAGAACAGACCATGAAATTTACGTATAAGTGTGTCAAGGGAGATACAATCTGAAGATGAAAGATAAGGACTTTAGATATACATGCATCTTCTATTACAGACATGATAAGAATCTTCAGATTTGCGGTCGACAATTAAAACAATTTGAAACAAGTTCGTAGCCATTAAACCAGATACACGACAAAAGCAAATTACTACTTTAAGTCTATAACATACATATGTTTGTGGGTAAATCAAAATAGGTTCAGCTTTTACAGAATATACAATACTTACACAAATACTACACGGTAATAACACAATATGTAAAACAAACGTAGACGCCAGTGTCTCACAGTAAGTGGCACTATGTAGGGCCAAAGGCGCCAGAAGTGGATACAAAAGCATTGGTCTTCCTGTGGTTGTTAACTTGTTGACAATCTTTTTATTGCATGTTATAGTCGTGACCTTTCGAATGAAAGTAATTGAATTGAGATTAATTGACACGATATATTAAATAAATAAGTTAGAAAGGAAGGACTTCTTGAGCTATTAAGACGGTAGTGTGCTTAAATTCTAACAATAGCTCATTTATTCGATTACTTCGTTCTGTGGGTGGACGCGTATGAAAATAAGATATGAAAAGGAAACAGACTACTACTCCTACTAAAACTACTACTACTACTACTACGACTACTAATACTATGTTAATTTTAAAAAGTTATTATTTTTATTATTACTTTTGAAGCGTAAATTAATTCTAGATCTAAGCTGAATCGAGCAACATTTCATCATTTTATGTCTCGATTAATCTTACGGATACAAGTAAACATCATTTTTTACCTGTTCACATTTGTATCATTGCGAGAGTTATAAGTAGTACACAATTCGTACGCCGTGTATTACCATTATCGTTGCAATTTCAATTACTGATCTTTGATATCTAAAATGTGATTAAATGTAAATCAAAGATTATACAAAATTCTTCAGTGTAAACCTAAGTTTTTCAGCTCTATCTTAGAATAAGAAATTTTTTCAATGAGTGTTCTGTCATTTGAGGGTTACAGCAGTATTCACAATACGCCATTTTTGTTTTGGCTCTCATTTTTCATTCACAAATATGAAAAAAGCAACATCATTATGCTTTAGTGTAGGGTAGAAGCTTCCACTATCTGGATCAAAGGTTTCCGTCTGACACTTGGCACAGCATCATGTCTGGCGCAAAATTCTGACCTACAAATAGAAATTTCCTACCCATACGATGCTTCTGCTAGATTCTACTCTTCAGTTTCGTACTTTATATATAGGGCTTGATATGAAAAGACACTAAGAATTCCACATTTTTTCCTGATCGGTTTTCCTGACTATTAAAATAAGACCTTGTACATCTTAGCGATAAGAACTTTTAAGTCCTTTAGTTGGTGTATGAATGCTTGGTGTAATTTGAGTTATAAAGCATACTGCTTGGCCTTTATTCAGATACGAACTTAGCAAAAACCTGCTAGCTCAGCTTGGTCATTTTCACTTTCTGGACTTAAAATGTATAGTGTAAAAGAACATGCTGATAAAAGAATATTTCTTCCCTTCATGTGCCTAATGTCAATTTTGTATTATTCCAGCATCAAACTCCATCTCAACAATCTCTAAATTTTGTTTTTCATTTGTAAATGAAAGTAATGGGGTTGTGATTGCTGAATACAATAATCGGAGGAGGAGCTAAACTAATATACACATTAAAACATTGCAAAGACAATGTCAAAGCTAAAGACTCCATATTGATAGTGGAATAATTTCTCTGGTGCTTAAATTTTTATACAGAAAAATAGAACACTACATAAATCACACCATTTTTATCTGAATGGATCAATAATCTACCAACTCCTACATCACTTGCATGAACATACAGTTTAAATGACAGAAATTTAGAACTGAAAGAACTGGTGCATTTTTAAATATGGCTTTTAATTTGTCAAAAAATTCCTGCCACTTGTCAGACCAATGAAACTGGCGTATCTTACTCAAGAAGACTGCCAGGGGTTAGCATTTATGGAAAAAGAAAAAGAAAACTTTTCGGTAAGATCCAGCTATAACCAGAAAATCGCATCTGCTGCGTTCTTTTTACAAACAGGCACTGGGAATTCAGAAATAGTCTTGACCTTCTACAGTATTAACTTGACCTTGTCCCGATGTATGTCTAAAATGTGACACAATCAAGGCAAAACTCACTTTTTCCTTAATTATTACATTTGCATCACTGAGACGATCAAAGAATTTCTGAATGGTTTGCATATGATCCGTCCAGCTATCGTTGCAGTGGATGGTGTTATTCATAAATGTGTCACAATTACCTAGACCAGATATTATTATATTCATTAAATGCTGGAATGTTGACAGAAAATGCTTCATACCAAACGACATCACATTATATTGATACGGTTAATCTGGAGTTGCAGATACCGAAATTTAGTTTGCTCTTTCTGTGGTTGGGATTTAGTTGAATCCTTTTAAAATGTCCAACTTGTTGACATTTTTGCATTTTCAATTTTGTCCATACAGCCATATATTCTTGCACTGGAAACGAATCTGTTTTGGTGACGATTATATCTTTTCTATAGTCGGTACATGTGCGAAATGTATTCTCTTGTTAAGGAAAAAGAATACACGATGATCTGCCGTTATGTTTATTACGCTCTATAATATCATTCTCCAGTAAATATTTAATTTTTGTTAACATTCCTGCTTCAGATGGTTCATCTTGAAAGGATGCCATTTAACAGCGCAGAAGTTCCTAGTTCAATGTCATGATTAATTGTATTTGTTCATGCTGGAACATCAGGAAACAATTGCTCATATTCACAATAATTGTTATAGTTCACTCTTTGACTGTTGTTGTAGATGTAAAAGTTTCCGATTCAGATTGTTTAATATTCATGAATTTCGAAGATTGGTTAAACCAAAATCGCTACAATCAGATTGTATTCCATCGCTTGCATCATCACTATGTATGATAGGTACAACTAATTTGACTGTACTATAAACTGGGCTATCACAACCAAAATACTCTTTTAGCATATTTATATGACACAATTGTTTTTTGTTTTGTTTCAGCCTAACAGGAGTGTTCATTATGTAATTTAAGATACTCCCTATCTTTCCAATTGTATGAGGACCATACAATCTAGCCCGAATGGGATTTTGAAGAACATGCAAGAGAGCAAGAACTCGATCACCAGTCTCAAAACTCCTTTCCTGCATATTTCTGTCGTACGTTAAATTCATTTTTGACTGAGTAGATCCTTTTACAACTTATATAGCCAATAAGATTAATTTTGGAAGCTTCACTTAAATGAAGTTTGTCTTTTAATAACTTCAATGCTCCAGTGACAGTATGCCTGAAGTCTAGTTCAAAAAGAAAAATAACCAATGTTTCGTGAACTGACTCTCTAACAGCAATCAACAGCAAATGAACACCCTACATTAAATAATTTCTTGTATCAAAAGAATATAACTGAATCATATTCTTCAACGTTTGATGAAATCATTCCAAAGCCCATTGACTTTCAAGGTGATAGGCAGAAGATAGGCAGATGATTTAAACGTTTGGATCATGCATTTACTTGCTGGACAATTGCAGAAATCAAAACTGACTCTTGATCAGACTGGACAGGTCTGGGAACACCAAGTGTAAAAAAAATTATCAAAGATTTTAGTCTGGTTTCAGTTTTAATATTATTCAAATGAACTGCCTCTGGAAATTTTCTGGATTCACACATTACGGTCAGCAAGTATTGGTTGCCTGGTTTGGTCTTAGGTAATGGACCGACACAACATACACTTATTCTGCTAAACGGTTCGTCAGTGCAGATGAGCCTTAGATATCTTCTGATTGGGTTTTCCTACCATTTGACAAGTGTAACAAGATTTAGAAACATAACTTTTTCGGCTAATAAAAATGATTCAATATCTTGTATACGTCTTCTTCACACATAAATGACCAACCAACGGAGTTTCATGTGCAATGTAAGAATTGCTGTCGAACTAAATTTGATCGCTCACTGACCATTCGTCTCCACCGAATACCTCGGGTGGTCTCCGTTTTCTCATAAGAACCCATCTTTTACAAAGTAAAAACATATTGTTGCCCGGCTTCGCTAATAGCATTCTGAAAAATCTGGAGATCCCGTAATCTTGTTCATGATCGACAATGAGTAATTGTCTTTTGTCACCCTGATTAAAATAGAAAGAAAAGTAGTATATAAAAAAGGGTCACCGTGATCAAAATCGATTGATTGATCAATACTTGGAACACACGTGAAATCATCAAAAGACTGGCCAGTAAATATATCGGCTAAAGTAAAAATATCCTCGTTACCATCATTCTCAGCGGCATTCTCTGCCTTAAGTATGATAACTGCGCAAGGTGGATATAAATCATGGATTTCATGCTCAACAGGATCAACGTTTTTGACTCAAAGGAGGCTTGTCAGTTACAAGTGGATTAACCACAACCGTATATCCAGCTGGGTCATTGCCTAGCAATTCATAAATACCCCCAATGGTAAAGATTTCACTGTTCCGGCAATCACGGATCCTGAGATTAAGTCTTATGCATAACCTTGGCAAGGAACATTGACAAAACCGCACTCTACTCCCTGAATAGGAACACTTTCACTAGAAAAAGCCTTCTCCAAAAGAAGGCAAAGTGCCTAATAACACAATACTCTGTGAAGCTCATTTGTCCCTTAATATCTGAATGGAGATTAGATTGGTAGAATAACAAATAAATTATATAGAACCTTTCGACATGAATATTTCATAATTCTCCATTATATAATAAGACTTGAGTTAGTTTGACCCAACAAATGTATTCCTTTTGATGCACAACCTTGGCCCTGAACTCTTTGAAATAAGGTATTTTGGAATAGCTGTCTTTATTATGTTGCTTGTTTTTTCAACCTGTAGGAAGTGATAAGGATTTCTGACAACTCTTATGAGAAGTTTGATTTCTAAACTTTATGCTAGATTATGACGGTTTCATAATAATGATCAACCTTCTTGCTGACCAGCACCTATGAAATAGTCGTTCTTTTCCTTGCTAATTTTACATGAATTATTCGGTTACTTTTCTACAATTCCTAAACCTTTGTCGATATGTATAAATACCAACTTTAATTCCTTCAGGATGCATTTCTGAGCCCCATCATAATCAGCACTTTGTTGTACAAACAGTGAAGTGTAGACTTCATGAGCTTTGCCAATAAGTAACTTTGTAATAACAAGGTACAATGCTTTCTAGGCCATTTCAAGCTTTCAGCAATTTTCTCAAAAGATGATAATATTTATCTACTTCTTTTTCTTTTCAACGAAATACTTACTAGATATTTTTGGAACATCAAAACCTGAACTTCTATATAAAAAGGGTAGGGGGCGCGGGTTGCGCCTGCCATTTCTAATTTAATCGAATTAATTTAAATCTATACAGTATTTCCAATTCTTATCTCTCTTTGCATTTGCATTCCTCTAACAAATTTCTTTCCTTATCTCAGTCTCTCTCTCTCTGTGCATCAGACTCTCTTCTCACCACATCTCTCTCTCTGTCTCTCACACCCACTCTTAAGAACGCACGTTTCGTTTCTATCAGGTATTATATCATTGGCACTCTTAGATCAGCCATTCAACCGATAACGCTTACTTACAAAAATTGAGATCGTTAATAGTTGTGGTAATTAGCCTAGCGAACATTCATGTTTTCTACCCTGAGTCGGCATTTACTTCGAATTTAGTATATATCTGCTACAATAACAACAACAGCAGCAACAACAACAGCCAACAGTAGTCGAAACTATTTATTCATTCACCCATCTATCTATCCAACTTTATATGTGTTTGTCTATATGTCTGTCTGATGTGTCCACGCTCATTTAAAGATTTATGTTTGTAACGGATATCAGGTCTTATTTAGTAATTACATCTTGTCAGTCTCATACCAGAACTACCGGTTAATAACGATCGTCAAATGATGCCTGGTGTGAAATAAGCCCATGGTATCTTGTTTAAAAGCAACAAGTCGAATATTGCATCAGAAAAGCATAAATTGTGCTCTGTAAGAATTATTCACACTACCATATGGTAAAACATGCATCTCAACTCAATTATCCAAGGGAAGTGAGTACATTATGTAAGCCGCATGAATGCAAAAAGGTTTAAAGTCATTATACATATGGATATGTGTTTTCTGCACTTGCTATCCGGTAGTATACGAAAATATTTCAACTGATAAATAGTTAATTACACTGGAGTCATGAGGATTAATTCTTAACAGTGATTTGATTGGAATTATTTATTAACATTGACCTTAAAAGGAACTTTTCAATAAAATCTATTCCCTTTATAAGGGATAAGGCATAGCAATCCCGCTGACTTTTAAAAGCAATGTAAAGAAGAGGAAAGATATACAAAGGTCAGACACACTTTCCTTCAGAAGAGTCTATTCTGACACGTCTGGGCTCGTGGAGTAGGATGGGTGGGAGTGTGGAGTAGGATGGGTGGGGGTGTGGTTTGGTGAGTGGGGACAGAGGAGTTAATGAATAATTATTTTACAAAACCCAGACACCCATGTATATCTGATGTGGTTAACTTGGTTCACATGAAGTCCAATGTATTAGCAATTGATAATATAATCTAGATCAAATATTCCGAGAATAGTAAAAATGTGTGTGTGTGTGTGTGTGTGTACTCATATTACAAATACACATGATAGGTATATAATATCGTTTATTATTATTATTATTATTATTATTATTATTATTATTATTATTTATTTTATATATGACTTACAGGGTATCCTGGCCAAGTCAGATTTAGATCGTAATCAAACAGCGTTCTGTACATGTATAATCTGTACATGTATGATCTGTACATGTATAATCTGTACATGTATAATCTGTACATGTATAATCTGTACATGTATAGCTGATAATATGCGTCCTTGTGGTGGAGGTGGGTAAAAAAATTCATTTTGAGAGTATAAAATTCACTAGGTACGCTAACAAACAGATAAAATTCCGTCGATTCTTCCATTTTCTGTTCCAAAGCTGATACCGTATAATACACACAAACATGAAGACAAGCGTGTAAGTAAAAATATACGCACAGTGCTTAAAAACAAACAAACAAACAAACAAATGCGCGTAGATCTGAAGAGAAGAAAAAAACTTTAAAACATAAACTAACATCTTTGCTTTCTAATGATATCATAACATACCATACTATACCATACCATTGCCATACCATGCACCATGCCATGCCATGCCATGCCATACGATACGATACGATACGATATTATATTATATTATATTATATTATATTATATTATGCTGTAATCTGTTTGATAATATTCTTTATTTATATATAATTTTACTTTATATCACGCATTTTTCTGTGGGATCCAGGGAGAGCATTTGATTCTCAAACGAAAAAACACGCAACTTTTCATGAATTTATATCGGAATAAATTTCACTAACAACAGGCTCTTAACATACAAGAATCGTATGCGACATTCACTAATTTATAAAACAATGTATATTGGCTTATTAGCCAATATTATAGCATGACGTTTGAGCATTCTTCATAAGTCAAAAGGTCGCAATCTAATACCTTCTCCACCTGCCTCACGATAATCAGGTTATTTAACTCGTATGGGAACATACGTATTTTCTAATTATTATGATTACAAACTTGTACAAGGAATTCGAACTCGACAAAATTGTACGTGCGCCGAAATATTAATAAGGCCAACCACAAACATTCGTAGAATTTCTAGTTCATGAACTATTTCCTGACAAACATTACGGACTCATTCACGAAGTCAAGTGTATCTCCACTGGAAAAAAAGCTGTGCGGCGAGGCGGAATTGAAAATAGCAGCTATCTCTACTTTCTAGAGGTCACGAACGTTCGAGCGAAAGGTTGGTTGCTTCGTGTTAACGGTACTTCGAACACATTACTGGCCAAATAATATTGAGGAAACGGAGTAAAGTGTCCTACCCCAAAACGCGCCAAGGCACCAAATCCGAGCTAACCTGCACGGGCATCAAACCCGCGACTTTGCAATGAAGAATCTGGTGCACTAACACGTGAGCGGCTCCCTCGAGCTATATATATATATATATATATATATATATATATATATATATATATATATATATATATATATATATATGTGCGTGTCTTATTTCGGAATCCATTTACCAAAAATATACCATCGTGCTGTGGTGCTGGAAATATATACCTATGTTTACTTGTTTTGGGTGTAAAAAATATATCAAAATCTAATATAACACATGTGACATACTTTGAGGTGATTGTTTTTATTTCGAATCCTAGGTCACATCATTAAAAGAACTTCATAATAATTTCTCTTGAACCTCTTTCGGAAATTAGATTGGTTACAAATGTATGCATGGAGACAGTGCAGTGTTGTTGTTTTTATTCTCCACCTGTTAAAGTGCATAATTTTTTGTCTGGATTATAAGAATAAAGTCCTATCGTATGCAGCATCATGATATTGAATAAATTCGCTCGATTCCATTTCTCTTATTATCCGAGTAATTCTTGCCATAGAAAATGATACTTGCATGATAATTAACGAGTATTACATTCAATACAAGTACACAGATAGTCTTTATCTTCGTGTTTCAACAACTAAGTTATATCTCTGAAAATTATTGTTTTACGTCTGGTTTTGCCTATTGGTGTTTCCGTAAGACAAGCGTAAATGAAACTCGACTGGGTAAGACAAAAAGTTCTTGACCTCAGGAGAGAAGACATTCTAAACCAGCGTAAATGAATAAAGCGACACAGATACAAGGTAAAAAAGAAAGAAATATGTTTAGACATCAAGCAAAAGAACATTTTAATGATGGCTTCTCCTCTTAATCTCTACAGATATTTTAACACCTTCCAAAATACTATTACTGTAGGTTTTTAATGTGTGTTCTGAAGTCAGATGTAATGGGAATGACTGGTTCGCTACGTCATGACTTAAGATAACATCGATGGTAGATATGCTTAAAATCGTGAATAGGGAACCAAAAGCAGTCTCAATGTCTATAATACTTGGTGCGCATGCGTACTCCGAAATATTTTGCTTCTGTTTGTCATTGATTTGATAGATATTATTGTCGAAATGTAGAAAATAACATAGGGGCATAGTGAAAGTCATTCCTCATCCAGTCAGTCTATTAAAAAATTATTTCACCAGGTTTAAGTAGATGTTTCTAAACATATTTCTCGAGTAACAAGCATAAACCAACTTTACAAGAGTCCCTACTGCTCTACTGGGCGAAAAGAAAAATCCAACTTGAAGATAAAACCATTTGTTTCGTTAAATTGCTGAGTGTTTACAAATATCTCTGATATTCGTCAGCGATAACAAGGTTTTCAACTTAGCTGCCTTGGTGGATATAATGGATGCCAGAGTGGAACCAATTTCATTTTGGACAACTGCATGTCATAAAAATCATCCATTAACGGGAAGCAGTGACAACATGATCATCAAGACAGTCGTCGTCCGTCTGTCCATTAGTAGACTACTCCAAAGCTATTTGGAGGAATATCGCGCGCGCGCACACACACACACACACACACACTTCTCATAGTAGTTGGTCCTAAATGAAAACGGTGCTGCACAGACACTTAATATCGAACCCACTGACTAGGAGTCAGACGCCCTACCGACTAAGATGGACCGTTCCTTAAGATTCGGTTCTGGCGCCATTTATCAACCTTAAACGCTATGGGTCATTAATTTAAATTTTCCAACTGCATTTTGATATCGGAATTTCTGTGTTTATTTTTCTGTCCTATTTTCAATATAAAACGATATGTTGATGAATAGGCGATCAGCAAATGGCATAGTCCTTCATGATAATAAAGTTGCCCTTCGTACGCGAAATGATTGGGCAATCAGCAAATAGTCCCTCATGATACTAAAGGGAAAGTGAGGACGCGAAATGAATAGAAGATCAGCAAATATTATAGTCCCTTATGATAATAAAGGGAAAGTGAGGACGCGAAATGAATAGAAGATCAGCAAATAGTATAGTCCCTCTTGATAATAAAGGTACCTGACATATGCATCGTGCATTTTAAAGTTGGTCCTGTGATCTCAACATATAGAAAATACTTAATAATTGGATTATGTGTGGTACGACAAGAGGGTATTGGTAGAGCAACCGAGGTTGCTTTTCTTTTTGGCGGGAAAATGTTACATCGTCAAAATAGTTGCCTAAAAGCATTCAATCTAGTTACATTACTCACGTGATTATTATAAAATCGTTGGTCACCGAACTCATCAACATTTTTGCACATGTAAAATAGCCAGCGTAGGCATTTTCCTTGCGAATGAAAGGCAGAGGATGACGACATTATATCGTCTTTATGGATCTTGTTGAAAAGACTGATTTGAGACATAATAATACCGTTAAAACGTACCAAGTTTTCAAGAGTAATTTTTGTGTCACGGCTCTCAGGTGGTCGGTATTAACAAACTACGTTCTTTCATGAGGGATGTGTCCTAAAAAAGCGATGCTACGACATCATAGCTAGATCTGACCATAAATCCATTGCTGGCATTGGTAAATAGACAGAGTCGCCTGAAAAATACGGTTGTATATTAACAGCATTTTCAGCACACCCAAGACCGAGGAAATCTCAACTCAACTAACGCCGACGAGAAAACAAACAGCTGACTAAATATGTGCCACCAAAGAAAAACTTCCTTGAAAATGTGAAACTTAAACAATCTATTTTAAATCAGCACAACAAGCGGACAAACTGTGCATTTATTGTTAAAATAGGCTAGCATTGCTTAGTGTCAAAGCGTAATTTCAGGATTATGGTCTTGAACTGATTTTAGCAAGATTTGTTTGCTCTAGAGCTGATTCAAATTCTCCAGCATGAATTATCTTATGCGATTATGATATTTACTTTATGGTTTCAATGAAAGAGATATTTCGTTAAAAAAACATTGACTTGTTCTTTTAATCGCCTGAAACAGTTATGCTCTCTCTCTCTCTCTCTCTCAGGGACACATACACATACATACACCTGTAATCTTAGTGTGTCTGCGAGGGCAGCACCCTGCTGCACGGTACGCCCAGCACGAATGACGTCATTAATCAACATTCAACTTTGAAATGTCCATCTGCGAAATACCAGTGACTGGTATCTCAGGGCCTAGCCGTGGGTTGCCAGAAGTCATAAAATGGAAAAAATCAGAGGAGAGAGCGGAGTTGTACAATCAAAATAGTGAAGAAAATAAAGAAATATTAGTGTTTTAAATGAATCTGATTTTACGTGTATCTTAAGCATTTTAATAGACTGCTGCTAAAGTATTTGCCTGGCCACTTGGCAGTTTGAACTTCCCTTTTCTGAAGGATAACAAAATTGCACAATCCTTAGTCATTTCGTTCTTTAATTATAATTTCTAACTTGATTGTCGTGGTGGTGGTGGGGGGGGGGTCCCCCTTACAGTGCCAACTTATTGGCTTTTCAAGCAAAGCGGGATTATCCAATTTAAACAATGAGCCTCCTCACTCTCCATTTGGTTTCCAGGAAAAGTACAAATTCAATGAAGGGGTGTGGATCCTAGGACTACACACACATGGGAAATAAAACTGATATCGTCTGCAAACAATAAGTTCCATGTCTAGTTTTAATATATTTCCAATAATTAAAAAAAAAAAAAAAAAAAACGTCAAGCGGTTCTACTCTCATGGAGATGGGTTCCAAGGGATGTAACTCGCAAAGTTACAGAAGTATATTACTCTAGGTACTAAATCAGTTCCAATAGAAAACCAATCGAAACACGATTATGTTAAAAGTTCAATCACTTTAAAATTCTGAATGCTCATCACTAAAACTATATTTATCAGTATAGACACATCCTTGATGAAAGCCTCTGTGTAGAGAAAACCATACGAGCAGACGTATTTTCTAGATCTACATGTGTTTAAAATATGTCCTTTCAATTCCCCACCAGAGTCAGATGCTAATTTTAGTAAAGAGTCTTCCTAAGTCAAGTATGTAAAGGGACTAAAATTCCATCAATAAAACATTGTTTCTAAAAAATTACAGTTACAACTAGGATAAGCTCAAAAGATTATTTTTTCTAAAATCTAATTTTCATTACCAACCAATCCTGGCCAGCCAAACCCATATATACTCTTATGTTAAACTGGTTCCCATTTTTCCATATCACACCTTGAGTCCTACACGGAGCTTGTCCACGACAATTACCTACATCATGCCTGTTATATGGATAAAATAAAGAAAGACTCTCCCACGCAAATATTGATACCGTGTTAGCAAAGAAATTCTGTTTTAGTCGAAACGCAGACAAGTGTTACGGACCCTCTAGAAAACGTCGTGTTAGAAACTATACATTGATGAATTAAAAGGTTGTTGCATTTTGTTTTCATTGATGTGTTTCATTGTTAAAATCGGCAAGGGGCTACAAACGTTTGGGGAAGTAGGCGAATACAATAATAATAAAGTCGCATTTGCCCAATAGAACTACATAATAATAATAATAATAATAATGATAATAATAATAAATCGCCCCCACCCCCCCCAAAAAAATTAGTTCATTTAAGGGTCTGGTGCTTCACTGACAGTAAAAAAAATCATAAATTTATATATTTATATATTTTTATAACTTCTGAGTGTTGAAACAGTCTCTGATATTTTTGAGCGATAACATTTTCAAATGAGCTATTGTGCAAAATAGAGACAGGACTTCAATTTGTCCATTGTGGCAACGTTATTTTAGGTCAGTCAAATCGCAATGCTTTTGGTCCGGTCCATCTACGTATTATAATTTGTCTTCTGGTGAAAACTACGCGTCAATATGACATCCCATATGGAAGGAGTATCAATAACAATATTTTCAAGATGGCTGATATAGTGGTCACACTCAGTGTCAGATCAGCGCCATTTTCATTCAGTACTGGCTAGACAAAATAAGAAGTATTCCGGCGAAAAACCTGTGTTGATATGACTTTCCATCTAGAAAAGAGTTTCAATATGGCCGGTTAAGTCTTAAAGAAGTGTACTACTAATTTGGACGTGTTGTTGGCATCTTCATCTATCATTTTATATACATTGTACAGAAATTTCAACATTTTTACATTCCATATTTTATTTTGTACTTCATGTTTATATTTATTTGTAAGAGGTTGTCGTCCTAACTTTGCACGCAATCGGTTTTAAATTTCTCGAACTTTAACTTTTGTAGGCACCATGTGTCCACTATTGTGCTGAGGTGACGCGAAACGCAATCTGATTGAAGTCGGATCGTCACTGTCCTACGTGAAGATCTGATAGCGACCGCTATGGCGTTCTGTTCTGGTGACCTTTGAATTAGCCATTCAAATCGTTCGGAACACACTGATGCGCTTCAACAATACTAATCAGCCTCCCAAATGCAAAGATTTAAGAATTCACCTGAATATGATAATAACATAGCTCACCAGAATATGACCCCTAAACGGTCGCTGTCAGATCTTCACTTAGGGTTTATGTTCTGGCAAGATATGTTATTACCGTAATAGCTAATTTTATCAACCAATCAGATGAAGCATAATATGTACGCGTTTGGAGACAGAACACCGTGGATGAAGACATGAATGTGTACCGAACGATTTAATTCACTTTCACATTTTTTAAAGCTGTACTTCCAAAGGTCACCAGAACATGGCCCCTAAGCGGTCGTCGTCAGATCTTCACGTAGGACAGCGGAGTTCTGATTTTAATCAGATTGCAATGCATTTCAATGTCAAAGAGTATTATAATATACATATCTAAAATAAAATGACACACTAGGACAAAAATGAAACCATGTTACAACACCAGAAACCTTTACTTGCGTGTGTACAATTAAATATTTAAAAAAATTCACTTTGCGGCAATAAGTTCTATAATGTCAACGAATAAAAAATAAAATGTTGCTATATCGTTAAGGCTCTATTGTACAATTGTATTGATTCAAAGATGAATCAGCCGCGTATAGAATTCGAATTAACAGGAGTTGTTGGTGTGATGTAAATCAGTGGAGTATTTATGCAAAGAACTGGTCATTAAAGAACAGGGATCTGGTAAGCCAAAGCATAAATTATGATGTCGTAATGTAGCCAGACTTACACGTGTTGCCCCACCCAAAGTTTTATGCATGAACAATGTAACGTAATGTAAACCTCGCTCAATGTTCAATAACAAAGCTCTTATGAGGGAACAAATTAAATTTTACGACATCGCCTTTTAATTGGACAGTTATCGTAATTTCATGGAAATCTGAAATACGTAGGTAATATTAATGCACGAAGTATCTTTACTCATTAGGTTCCGATCTGTTTGCGATATATTTTAGGAAAGAAACATTTTTGGACCTGTCAGGACATTCAGCGTAAAGAGTCTGCAAATCTAAAAAGAAACACCCGAGTCAAGATGAATACGGTGCAATAAACATTTTCCGTCGAGCACCTTTCTTTGATTGAAGAACCAATCATACATATGTCAAAACAAAAAAGGAGAACCGGGCAAGCTACCAATATTCGACCACCAAGATAGTATACTTTTGTCACAAACAAATCTCTCTATTCTATTTCCTTTGAAGTTCCACAATCTGCGAGTCTTAAAGAACTGCTTGTTTCTGAAACACTTGCGGTAAAACAGCGCACTTGTTATTGTATGCAGCATCGTTTGGCACAAGTGGACCGCTTATTTACGTTGAAATATTGGGCTGCTTGTAAGTTTCCGATCTAGTTATACGTGTCAGAAAATGAATGCCGAGACTTTTCTTAAGAATGATTTATGTGCCCATACCTGTTTCTAATAAATTATTGACCCATAAAACTGGAAAGCAACACCACACCCTTTAAAGTTTATATTTTGGGCAGTATTCCAAGCAAAACGAGAAATAACATCTGAGGTTGCGGAGGAGAATCAAGGAAACAGACTCTCTTGAGAAGAAGTTGCTCCCATTTGCTCTTTTCCTTTTCATGATGTTGGGGAACATGAACAAGGAATGCTCTAGACTCGCTTCTGCATCGAAAAGTGTACACTCTAGTAAGACGAAAATAAATGTAAGTATTACCGGAAAACGCCCCAAAATAAAATATTACCTGGGTAGTTGAATGATTACGCGATTACTTGATTGAATGATTGACTGAATATTTAAAGAGGTAAATTAATTTTAATTGTGTCTGTTTCATGCCCATTGCTTATTTATTTATTTTTCTTTTAAAACTTTACTCTTTCTTGTAATGAAATGAATAATTATCATCTAGTGCCTATTTACCTATTGCCTCGCACTCCCAAAACGAGACAAGCATCAACTTGAACTGAGTCAAAATTCATACGTTTTTTCTTTTTGATTAATTTTCTCAGGTAAAAAGCCATAATTTCCAAAGTTTAATATTTTTTTAATTGTGTGCTCAACACATTCGTAAAATATTATTGTTGGTACAAACAAGATTTCTTAGCCGGTATCGTAATTAAATTTATCAACATTAATAAATACAAGAATGAGCAAAGACGTCAATAACCTTATATTAAACTCTCTCCACATGATGATCTTTACAAACTGACACATATGAATCAAGACAAATTTCAACTGTTAATAAATATTTAAAAAATTATAAAAGAAAAGGCACATATGATATTAAAATACGCATTATTTATCTATTAGAAATGATATCATTTAATGGTTTTGGCGCTGACAGGACGAGGTGATTGGTTAATAAATATAAACTTTAACTTCGATTTAAGTTAGGTGTTTTTTTATATAAATGATAAAAACATTTCAAAGTGTTATAGCTGTGTCAAGACTTTGCAAAATTGCAAAATATAAAAGTGTATTGTCTAATTTGTAGTCCAGAGTCAGATTTAAATTTGTGTACTCGGTTTAGTAACTACTCAACCAGGACTTGAATAAATTAAACAATCCAGTGAATTTACGTGAAACTTTGAGATGAAATATATCCATGGCTCCTTATCATAACCGCGTGCCACTTCCTGCTTTGGCTATTTTATCAATGCTGATTTTGAAAGATTGATCTTGACGGTATGATTAATTTCTAGTGACCGTCTTTCGACTATAAAGTCTAGAGTATTGTCTGTCACTTCGCTAACAATTGCAGTATGCTTCCGGTACTCGTGAGACCGAAGAGATTTAGACAAACTGCTCCCCTCTGAAACGGAAGATTTGACAGAGGGAATTTTCCAGTGAAGATGGGCAATTTCAATTTTTTCAGAAACACACGTCGGAACATTTTTTAAAAAAATTTTACTTTGTATAAATTGCAACAAAAGCATGTTGACTTTGACATGTCATCACAGCAAAAATACGCCATGGGGTCAATAATTTAAAATTATTTTGTTGGACTAGTCGATGTAGGTAAATTATCCAACACTGGATAGCTATCTCCAGATAGCAGAGGCGCTTATTTAGCGGCGATGGTGCAGAGTAGAAAACTGGTATCCTCCGATTTCATGAAAGTGCTAAATCGCTGTACTTTCTTCCCATAAAATACCAAACACAATAGTTCCTAGCTGGGCATGATTCCTGCTACACACGCCGCTACATCACTAACTAAATGGGAGACAGAGCTATGGCTAGTTACCAGCCTATGATATTGGATTGCCAATTTAGGTCGGGTATCAGCGAACTTTATCACTACATGGAATGAGTCTACCAAACGATTTCAAGACTGAACAATTGTTTCACTTGGCTTCACTAATGAGAACAGCTTCCAAAACAACTAAATTGTCCTGTCTACATAAGCCACATGGTGAGTAACGCTTGATTACCATACAAGGACAACTATTCGCAAGAGTATACACTAAAAGTCAATCCAAGTAAAATGCCAGAGACAATCCAAAATGTACACTGGTGGATCTATGGCTTTAGCAAATCTAGCGTTTGATATATCTGTTTTTCTGATTTGCAACCTAGAAGATGGTTAATTTATTCACTGAGATTTTCTAACATTAAATCATTCACTGGTACTTCATGCTAGATGTTACAACTAAAAAAAAGATACAAAAGAATTTCGAGACAGCGTAATCCAGTACGGAGTTAAAACTTATATGCATTTAATAGATTGAAGAAACGTGTAATGTCGAGAACAAAGAAATAAATCAGATAAGATTATTAGCTTGACGTGTTTCTTTTTTGCTTTTTTTGCTTTTTTTTTTTTAAATTAACGAAGTCATCTGGCCTTGCGAAAGGTCTTCACCTTTCAAACCTATGTCTGATATTCGTCTCACAGTTTGGTATGGCACTGGTAATAAATAACAGATGACATTGGAGGAGCAGTTGCTGTGTAACAAGGTTACGACAATCACCACTTTATTCTCTGCCCAACCTACCCCTGCACACCTTCACAATTGCTTTGATTGAAATACGTCCATGCATGAAGACCAATGATTTGTGATCCTGCCGTGATATGTTTATTCCTCTATCTCTCACGTGGGAATTCCTTCGATGATAACGTCGTAGCCTCGAATGTTTCAAGTAAAGTCAATTTTGGACTATAATTTGTTATGCCAGCCACTAGTTTGGGAAGTGGTTCAAATTTAGTGATCAATGAGCTGTTAATCGTGATGGATCTGCCATCAAGATGTTTTTTTCAATAGAAAATGAAATTTTTTGGGTACTTGGAGACTACGTTTTGTGTTGCGGAATTCATGCAATTATCAGGTTATTTTACAAAAACTCCGAATATCAGATGGTCTATTATTAATTTGATAAGTACTGTGGATGGCGATGCAGTGAATACTTTGAAATTTAAGGTGTAAGACACAACGTTTCAAAATATACAACTTTAATCGAATATAACCATTTCTTGAATTCATAATCGAAATCTTGGCAGTTTGCCTTTTCCCACCAATCTTCAGTTATTGCTTTTTAATTAATCAAAACATCTCTATCAGCCGTTTGGAAAACATCGGCGTTCGTACATCATCTGTCGCACAACTTTCCAGCGCTGCAGTACAAAATGAGTAAATACGTTCATATTCATCAAAATATTTTATGACAGAGCCGCGTTGCTAAGAGATCGCGAAAGGAGTCCCGAGTATTATGAACCCCTATGTTACCCATCACTGGTTGGTTTGGATGTAAAACTTTGACAAGAGTCCGTTGAAGGAACTGACACTCTACTGGACGAAATGAAGTTCCAGGAATTACAAATAGGACCATTTCGTACTTTGGACTATCGAGTGTTGACTCCATCTCTTGGTATTCAGCGATGTCAAGATTGTCACATTAGCTGCTGTGGTATACATAATGAGTGTGAGTTTCGCGCCATTTTCGTTTCAGACAAAATCGACATCATTAGAACTACTTTGGTGAAAACCCATGTCATACACTTAGAGGGACTAACGACAACAAGATTTTAAAAACCATCGTCATGGCAGCCATATTGGATTTACGACTAGCAACATCTTTATAATGGACCAATTTGGTACCATAAGAAGGCCATTGATTTAAACCCCATGTTGATACAGCAGTCTATTTCAGAGGGGTGTAGAGACAACAATATTTCAAATATGACTTTCCATTCAGGAGTATCAATAAAAAGATTTTCAAGATGGCTGCTGTAGTGACAATAATGGACCAAAAACAAAAAGTCTGCACAATTTCATTCACGACCAATTGGACATCATACGAAATATCCTGGTGAAAACTCCACGTCAAGATGACGTTCTGTTCAAGTAGAGTTGTGATAAAATAAATATTATGATGGCTGACATGACGAACATATTTGATGTCATATCGGCACCATTTTTGGGAACGGCTAGACATCATAATAAGTCTTTTGGTGAAGACTACGTGTTGATATAATCATCCATTCAGAAGCTGTAACAATATGTTATAGTAGCCATAATGATGTATCAGAAACACAATTGTCATTAAGGACATGAAGACCAGGGGATGAATGTGTATGCAACGTTTCAAAGCAATCCTTCAAGCAGTTTAGGAGGAGTAGCGATGACAAACTTGTACTAACGGACGGACGACGGACATTAGACCGCCTCAAAGCTCTTCTGGTCTATGACCAGTAGAATTAATTACATGTTCGTATGAAGGGTTCTAAATTTGCTGCCTTCCACGCAACGGCATGCTCTGGGGCATTGAGACCACTGATATACAATGGATTAAAATGGATTAATCCGCACTGGTCTACATCAGATAACCTATAAACAAATATACTGTACGATCTTCACTTGTAGCAAATGTGTCTAATTAGGCATAAAGAATGAACACCGAACCTGTATGAAACTGTTAGTCTTCACCAAATTAGCCTAGATGAACGAATCTATGCGTCCGACTGATACAATTAAACGTACCTTACAAGAGAAGGAAGGCATGAATAAATTGCGTGTCTGTGGATATATTCACAAAAGGTCAGACCTTGAAAATCTATAAATAATATATCTACACTGTTTTAGAAAACTAAAAAAAGACTTGGTGGACATACACATTTGAAAATCAGAATTGCATTTGGATATATTCTCGACACAGTTTTGTCTCTAAAATTGGGAAAGAGCGGTGACACCGGAATCAGTAAAAATATGCTAATAGAACTTAGCCAAAATATTCTTGAGATCGTGCTCAGAGATTTCTTCCATTTAAAAGATTTCATTTAGCTAAGAAAGTCAAATGTGACGAGTTTGCAATTTAAATCATACAGGTTTTGTTGAATTTTAAGACTAAGATATATCAAATTTGACGCCTTCGTTATAAGTAGAAATTTCAACATTAACATTTCTAATTTGACTCCTTCATTGCCCTTGATGTTTTAAACATTAGCATAATGTCAAAATGGGTTACTTAATTCAAACAATTAAACATGGACAAGAAGGCAATCGAAATAAGAATTTCCAGAACTAGACATTTCAAAATAAATTGAAAGGATTATAATTTGTAAAAGTAGCATTCTGACTAGAGTCAAATAGTTCTCGTTGTACTGAATGTGTGTTGTCTGTAAATTATCATATCTTAGACTCAAGATAGACAAGTCATGATATCAACACGTGGAGTTTCACAAAAGGTTATCAAAAATGAGATGATCTGTCAGCCATCTGGGGGAAAGAGGTCATCATAATGACGTCACTTCTTACTCAAAGGGAGATAATTCACACATTCCGGTGGTCGAACGACAAAGTTGGATATAACCCAGTGTTCTTTGATAGATAAGGCGCATGTAAAGTACAGTAAATGTCAGGGACGTCTATTGTTTTACCTTAGAAATGAGACAAGGAGACAAAGTCCGAAATACCTGAAAATACTCTTCATGGAAAAATACTTAAGGATTATTTATGTTTTTATATATATATATATATATATTTCAATACTTGTCTCTTTTTCTTGCACTTTTTCCTGCTCACTTTCTCAGTTTTTGAAATTTTCTGATTTTAGCTATATATCTCAGTGTCAAAGCTACCCCCTCTGTGGTCACATCTTAACTGAAAATAGGCAACTCTCTGTACAACTTATTTTTTAAGAACGGTCCAGCTATATTGTATTTTACATGCTGTTGTTGTTGTAGTTGGCGGTGATGATGATTAAGAAGAAGAAGATGATGACGACGACGACAACGACGACGACGACGATGATGATGATATATTCAGCAACAGCAAGATTTTTTACCAATGGCTCAGAACAGATCTTTGTTTTGTATTCTGGCTCAGAACAGATCATTGTTTTGTATTCTACGGTACTTTAACAAATTAAGGTTATATCGTACCGAGCCAACTGGAGTTCCTTGAGACACACAGCAGTCGAAAAGGGCTGATCTGATGACAGGACTCGAACGCGGGACATTTTAGTCGCGAGACAGGTACGAAACTGAGCCACCGCGATTCTAAATATTGCCTTTGGACAAAATTCATTATAAACAAAGTCCGCTATTTTTAACAACCTCATAAATGTACGTCTTCACACCAATGTGGTCAAGTATTCAAATCACAGTTGTCACTGGTTTCACTGTCAAGTCTTTCTGTTTGTCTATCCGTCTGTCGATCACTCTATCATTTTTTCTCTCTGCCTATTTGTCCCTGCTTACCTCTTTGAATTGTACATATCTGTACAAAAACCAAATCGCTTCAATAATAATAGAAAATGGCAATTGATGCAGCTTTGTATTCAGTTCCATGAACTTTCTCAGTTTCCTGTATCGAACTCGGATTTCTATATGTATATATTTTACAGTTTACAAAACCACTTTTTTAAAGACCTGCAACTGACGCCGCAAGGGATCTTTTTCATAACAAGTATGCAAGTGATTTTTCTATTTTCATTTTCCTGTTAGCTTTAGCAATCGTCTTTCCAACTATCGTGCCAGCTCTTCCAAAACCAATGTGAAATATCGATAATTTAGAGAACTTGCGTTAGGAATATTTTTGAAAAATTCCACTGGCCGAGAGTAAATATTTACAAGTACTAATGTTGTACTCTAGGAATAGAAAGAATGATGTTGAGAATTTTCTTTCAACAGCTGAACAGATTGCAGGCAAATACTTTTCTCGATGGCTCCAAAGATTAGCAACCAACTGTACTTGCTTGTAAGTCGAGTCCAACTGTAAACTACACAGACCCAGATCTGCCGGCGCATTATGCGCCAGCAGATCTGGGTATGTGCAGTTATTTAGGAGTATCAGTAGAACAAACAGCATAGACCTTAATCCGCAGGCGAATTTTGCTAAGGCAGATTATGATCTTTGCTGTTATCAGTTTGACTCGTCTATTAAGCAAATAAAAAAGTCGGCTCTCATCTTTTGTTTGTACATATACAAACGATTTTCCCACGTTGTTAATTTGAGATCCAACATAGCTCAAAGAAAAGCATTTGTTTTGACAGGACTGCTAATAACACACATGCTGCAATGAAACAAGTTTTGGGCTGTTATCTATACACATATAGAACAATTAACCTCCTTATAAACTATTTTGCACCTTGAGTTTGTTTTCGTAATGAAACCATTTGCAAACTGTACCAGCATCTACACGTGTAGAACATCTAGTGTGAAGGACAGTTCTGGTGAGAAATGGTCTGCTCTAAAGGCAGCTATTAGCTTCTTCATGAATCAACTGCTATGAAAGAGGACTGTCTCTCTCTCTCTCTCTCTCTCTCTCTCAAAAAACCTTATTAGTAATCCATTTGGTGCTCCAAAACTATCTACGTGAAACGTCTTTGCCAAATAAATTTACATATGTCGCCGGCAACGTTTCATTTTTGGGGACGTATTAAACATTAAGCTGAAGTTTCCTAATGCTTAACAAAATCGAAAGACAAAAAGAGTGATATTTTTATGTTACAGGGGTACATTTTAAAGTAAAATAGAAGTATTTTATCACTATTGTTATTTTTATGGTTATGGTTCATTGATAATATTAGTCCTTGAACAAAAAGTCCTTATGGCTACGATGCCTATCAAGCAACACTTTATGTGAAATGTCTGCGGCTTTCGAATTTTTATGTGTGTTTTCTCAGGATAGTGGCTATGTGGGTGTGATCTACATATAAACACGACGTAAAAAAATTTCTTGAGTTGATTAATAAATATCCTTTTATACCATCATTTCAAAACTACGACAAAATTACAAGTGAAATTGGGGCCCCTAGTAACTGAATGGTCTAAAGCGCTCTCCGTTACGGATCACTGCCATCTCACCTCTGCGTGGGTTCGAGTCTCGGATTCGGCCAATGTGGGTATGTGAGAAAGCTTGCCAGTAGCTTCTCGTGGGTCGGGGGTTCTTTCCGGGGGTTTGCCGGGTTCTTCCTCCACCATTAATATTGGCCGCCAATCGTGTGCTGAAAAATGGCGTTAAACCCCACAACAACACCTCTTTCTGCGTGGGTTCGAGTCTCTGATTCGGTCAATGTGGGTATGTGAGAAAGCTTGCCAGAAGCTTCTCATGGGTCGGGGTTTCTTCCCGGGCTTTTCCAGGGTTCTTCCGCCATGTATAGCCTATCGTGTGCTGAAATATGACGTCAAAACCCAAAACAACAAGTGAAATTTTCCTAATTGGCAACTACGAAATTTGCAAGCGCACAAACTTTTTAGAGTATACGGCATAGTTTCTTCCTACTGTTCGATAAGGCCACTTTCACTGAATTGACAAATTAATCAATTCCCAGGTATATGATTGATTTGATCAATTGCTACGCCATTCTTAGGTAATTTTTAAAACACGAATCATGTGGACAAATCGATGGAATATGTATCGATCATCAATGGGATTTATGTCTATTTATCTCAGACTAAAGGTCAAATTTAGACAGAATCTTCAATATGCGTGCTTTTATGAGTTGCGTTGACCTATATGAATAAATGAAGAAAAAAATCCACTTCTCCAGTACAATGTATTTCTGCGATATTGTTGTCATTTAGCAAGACTGGTTTATTATAGTGGTTTAGTCCTAAATAACCGATTGCCTTACTTCCCTTGAATAAGACTTCATTCACTGCTATGTCAGTACAGAATAGCTGTACATTTTCAGTCAAAGCTTTTTTTCAGACGATAAAATTAGCTCAGATTGTTCTTAGTGATATTCAGAACCGTCTCCGTTTATACGTATTTATGCTTGGACTTTGTTTTATTTGAAAATTTACACAAAATAGTTTTTTTTCTCACTGTAGAATATACTTTTAGCAATGCGCAGCGTTCTGTTTATTATAATAATTGCAAGTGTTGTTGATGATGATGATAATGTTGTTGCTTTTATATTCGTCTTCATTATTATTATTATTATTATTATTATTAGTAGTAGTAGTAGTAGTAGTAGTAGTAGTAGTATAGTAGTAGTTGTTGTTGCTATTGTAAGCGATCTATGCCTAATTTGCCTGTATGTTGGCTATATATGGAAGATAAATCGCTTCCAATTTCAATTCCTCTTTATATCAGCTCTTTTGTTTTAATCTTTCGCTAATGTCCTCCAGAATTATGATCTCTGATGATTGTTACGTTACTTCGCACAGGGTGGTAATGCTTCCTCCAATTTAGTGAGAATGGCACTTGTACGTTCAGTAATTTGAGATTTATGCACCATATTTTTTTCTCCATCAAACGGATATGGGCTTTGCGAGTTTTGAAGATTCGAAAATATCTTTCAACAGAAACTTCTAAAACAGATAATACATTAATACTCTTTCGTATTACCTGTAGCGTTTGTTTGTATGGGAGAAAACAATGCCTTTCTACAGCTGGGTCATGCACAATCGCACTATATACACATTTTACGTGATCAGTGGACATTAAGAAATTGCCTTTTCCCTTAAATGCGCCACACTGCAAGCGCATATCAAGGGTAGCGTCTAGTCGTCACTTTCACGTCCGTCAGGCAGCCGCTTGCAAGCTCAGTCCGTAACGGTAGTAAACAAATTATCAATATATAAGGTGGTCTAAACTCCAAAGACTATCAGATCCCGCAGCACAAGGCTGCAAATTAATAAACTCTTTGCTTAAGGAAGTATAACCCCAGATTAACACGTATAAGGTGGTCTAAAACCCAAGGACCATCAGATCCAGCAGCACAAAGCTGCAACGAAAAACAACACTAATTAGAATACTAAAACCCTAAAAACCAATACCAATCAAGGTGGTCTCAAATACCCAAGACCATCAGGGCCCGCTACACAAGGTGGCAACATCAAAACCCATGGCTGTCAACCTGGGTATCTATCCTTAACCTACTCTAAAAACAGCACAGAGTTATCCTCCAAATTATGCAGGACGACACTTTTAGAAACTATACCCTGGAACTTAGAAACGCAAAAAATGTGCTATGAACCGCTTCCCGATCCATAAGCCTCTTCCTCCTCTACCACGACTAGACATCAAAACATCACGCGTGCAGTGCACGCCCCCATAGCAATATACTCGAGTGCGCGTTGGGTCCAGTCCCACTCGTCTCAATCAACAAAGCAATGCAGCCTAAGCAATGAGTGCGTGCTGGGTCCAATCCCACTCACCTCGGCCATACATCCAGATCGCTAGGAACTAAATAGTACCTTGATCTGACGGCCTAATTAATAAGTGTTCCATGAACACATAAAAGCCTAGGGGATGTTGCTCTCATTCCTTCCCCCAGGAGTAATTAAATAGCACGCTGTGCGTGCATTAAACAGTGATACATGCTCCATTGGAGCGAAAATCACTTTAATCCAGTAAGTAAGTAAGTACGGTAGTAATATCTTACGACAACGGTGACAAATTCATGATTGTAAAGTCTGTAGAGTAGGCGCAAATGAAATTATTCTCTCGAATGCCAAGTACATCGAAATGGTCCAAGTAACAGCTAATGCCGCTTTCAGAGGTAATAGAAACAAATCCTTGGTATTTAACAGGACATGTGCAACCACTAAAGCACCATTTATTTGGAAGCTGCTTAAAATGTTTTAGACTCCTGATTTTAACTGATAGAGCATGGCGCTTACAATATCAATAATGTTTTCTTTCTGATCTGGAGGTAGACTAGTTGCCATATATATATATATATATATATATATATATATATATATATATATATATATATATATATATATATATATAAGCTAGTTAGATGTTAGTTTTGCACCGTTCGTTGTCAGTTTATTGCATTTTTCTTATTCAGTCCCTGACACACGTGATCCATTTCTGAATCCAATGCGCTTGAAAAGACTGTTATAGTGTGTTATAGTGTGTGTGTGTGTGTGTGTGTGAATAACACATACAAATTATGACTGATGTCGTAAACTGTTAAGATTACACCACGGTAATAAAATCAAACAGATTGTGAAAAAATTCGTGTTACGTTTCTTACTGTAAAGACTGTTATCTATCTAGCATATCTGAAGAATTGATCACGGCGATAAAAACCAAATTCGAGTTCAAATTTTGGTTTAAGTGTCGATAAAACCATATTTAACCTCGAAAATCAACCCAATAAGAACTTTTCAGGAAAGTTCGCATGACAAATCATAGCTGTTGAAACACTGACTTGTTTGCAATGGTGCAATGCATATCGCTGTCATGTTAATACACTGGGCAAATGGAGCAGTTGACCGCGTTGCATTGGTAGCATCCAGAACGTATCTCAAGATCAGGTTTACATACATGTTTAATTGGTATCTGCGGTTTCGTGTTCAATTCCTAGTTATGAGAGAATGCTCTCGCCTGTTTAAGGTCGTTGTTTTTATTTTTAATCCCCCATTGTTAGGAATCTCCTAGACCAAACACCACTCACACCAGCATCTGAATCGTCGATAGTTTTTGTTCCGGTCATTTGATTATGTACATTTGCGGTAAATTTAATAAAAGCCGAGCCTTTGCTTTCATGTCAAACAAATTTATCGAATCGCCGCTGACATTGATTCTGGTGCCTACAAGTAAATGATAGACGTTAAGACAAAAGGTTCAATGCTAGATCTGTTAGTGGTGGAAATATTCCTCCGTAGTTATCGAAAATAAATGAAGACTGCTCTGGGAAAAATCGGCTGAATATTTTCGTATCTGTCTATGCTTAAAATAGATGACATTTGCATTGAGACCTCCATCTTACGCATTATAATGGCATTACTTTTAAAAAAAACACTGACCTATATATTAAGCAAACGATGAACTGGTATTCGAAGAATTTTATTTCTACATCTATTGTAAAAAGGAGTGTTGTCTATTTTGTCGCATCAATTAGATTTTGATAGTGACCAAAACATGAAATCCCAAAACGTTCCGGTTGTGGAAGCATTTATGTCAAAAGTGATAAATTTTTATTTTAATACAGTTATCTGTTATCAGAACGTGACCTTTAAAAAAAAGAGAACAATACCCTTAGATATGTAGTGAAACAGGAAGTTGTTATATAAGGAAAAAACAAGGAGAGAGAACGAGTTCTTTCCACCTACTCGGAACAAAACACTTATTTGGTTTTGCATTTATTACATATCCTCTTTTTATTCACACATTCTTTTTATTCACACATTTCATTTAAATTGTTTGATGTATACTTTTTAAAAAAATGAACTAGGCATTGATGTTTTAAGGAAAACATGTAAAACCCTTTGAAAAGAACAAAACACGTGTACGTAAGTGGGGCTAGGCCTAGCTATATACTGTGTAGCTGCGTTTACGGTCTGTCTGCATTGCAGACATGGGTTTTTGCTCTTTAGTTTTTAATTTGTTAAGAACGTTGTATTAATGGAATTTAAACTGCTATCATAATCAAGTGGATTATTTTTCCTTACTTCTCAAATGGAGATAGGTTTTGGAACAGTAAGTGACCTTTTTCTTACATTCTACTTATTGAATACACACACTCTACTTTCAAGCCAATTTCTGGGCAAATTTCACAAACAGTAATTAAACTACATTCCTCAGGTATAGATGCTGTAGTTCGTAGGTTTCTATATACCTTTTTATTTAAGGTTTTGTGCCCAGAATTCAGCACTTAATATCAGTTAGCAAACTCATTTTAAGTTCAAATGTTGTAGTCATTGTTACCTCCCCTTTGGCTATTTATATATCTTGAGCTGATTCCCTAAAGCTTCTTTTACTTTGTCTTTCAACACAAGATTTCAGTGGTAAAGTACTCTCTCTCTCTCTCTCTCTCTCTCTCTTTCTATCTCATCTTTGATGTCACTCTGCACAACAGCTTCATCTGAAAACTCATACATACTGTCTAAAATATTGTTGTCATCGTCAGCTAACTCTAATGTATGTGCCTAGATAACGTGAAAAGTCCATATAAACTGGTCGTCGCTACATACGGTACTTTCCCATTATCCCAGCGGCAAAAGCGGCAATTTTCAACGCATATGACTGCATTTCTTAAAATGACAAGCGCTTTTAATAATTTAAGCTGTATAGCAATAAATCATTCCCGATATGTTATATGTAGAGTTTTACTATTTCCAGTTGTAAACATATTCCCAGACTGGGTGTGTGATACCGAAATGTTTAGGTGTGCCATACGGACTCACGGAATCACAGATCGAACATCTATATTCAAAAACCCCATCAGCCATGCAAGATTAAATGGGTATGTAATAAATAGTGCGCATTTACAGGGATACGAAGTTTAACTTATTCCAAACGGTGTTGACCATTTTCTGCCGTCGCGGAATGTGTCAGATCCAATAATCACACAATTATTGATATTACAGAGAATTACATATGTAAATTTTGTCCAGGTTGGCTTTGATATCTTTATGGGAGTACCCTAGGAGACCCGGATTTTACGGTATACTCTTTGTTCATTAGCAGAATTGTGTCTCCTTTTCGATATTTTTACGACACCCGTGCTTGTAGTTACCCTCATTTGTAGATTTTTAATTTGACTCTAGTTCTCAAAGATTTGTTTTTTATACTCAACCTGACCCCAGTTCTGACACCAAGGGGATTTTCGACCCGCCATCGTTCACCCACAGGAGGAACTTTGCGACATTGCCATTTCTTTATGCTACGTCACACTCATGTATCTGTATGCGTCCCGCGTGCTGTATGCGCAGCTGTAGAATATTTTATAGAACGTTATTTTATTTACAGGTTCAAAGAAACATAAACTTTGAAGAAAATAGTCAGAACTTTTCAACTATCCCTCGTACATAAAACTACATTGTTACTACAAAGTAGTCATAAGCAAGAGAAAAAAGAAAATGCTTCTTTTTAACTGCAATTCATATTGAATTGTAAATAAAAATATAAATTTTTAAACATCGAGTGCAGAAAAAAAACAAAACAAGAATGCACGACGTAAATGACTGAAAGCAACGCCATCTCGGGAGAACCCAACTTTGAATACTTTGATAGAATTTGAGAACATTTTAAAACAAGGCCTGATGAGTTCTTACAAGGGGTAACTTTCGTAATTGGGTCGAATTTGACTATTGTACTCACTTACTTATCCTGTTACATTGTGGCAGTGGGGTTTCACGTGATCATGGTCAATTTGTACTAAGTAGAGGGGCCCCGAGTGGCCGAGTGGTCTAAAGCGCTCACCGTTCCGGATCACTGCCATCTCACCTCTGTCGGCGTGGGTTCGAGTCTCAGACTCAGCTAACGTGGGTATGTGAGAAAGCCTGCCAGTAGCTTCTTATGGGTCGGTGGTTCTTCTCTGGCTTTTCCAGGGTTCTTTCTCCACCAGTTATACTGGCCGCCATGTATAGCCTATCTTGCGCTGAAAAATGGCGTTAAACACTACACCACCAACAACAACTAAGTAGATATTTATATGCCAATGTTTTATGCAACGGCAGATCTGGTCATATATGCTGGTCACAGTTCAATTCGTGTTGTTTTCTACAACAACGACAGCACGGTGTTTGGATTGAATTTCCCCCGCATAAACATCTGCGCATGATGTAATATTATCACAATGACCGGCTTCGCTAGAAGTAACCCGTATCAGTTAACATATATTTAACATCAACAATTCCTAACTTGACTCAGTTATTTGGAGGATAATACGTTAAAAGTTCTAACAAAATTCCATAACTATCAGCAATCTGGACAGTATTGTAGCTGCTGCATTATGTATTGCCGATATAAGCTGTTGCGTAGCGTTTACAAATAGCTGTTGGGCACGGTTGTTTCTTTCAAATCTCAGAGCAACAGCTGGCTTCACTTCCACCTTTACATTCATGTTTATAACTTTGAAATCACTTTTTTGTGACGATTAATAAAATTAACCGAATATTGATCGGAATATTCAAACAACCAAGCGTTTGAATTATTATGTTCATAGAAAATATAAACCATAAAATTCTTATATTTGTTTGTTTTGACTGTTCGGATAGCAGGTTCAAAGAAATGTAGCATTCGTTTTCAAGTACACATAAAGAGCCATGGGAGACGACATACGTGTTGGTAAACACTTCGACTTTACGGGACACAAAGAATGTAACCGCTAACATGAACCCGTTTCGTCTTGCCATAGAACACACGGAGACGGGATATTTTTGTTTAGAGTGAATTCTACTATTGGAGTCCCTCACATTTCACCAACAGTAACCCTGTATGATGTAACGTTATGATGTCATCACACGAGTCCTCAATATGTGGTTGAGAGGACGCAATTAGCATTCTGTAGTACAGGGAAAACAGAATGAAATCGTGTAAACCAGACGAAGTTCGTTTAATTGTCATGTCTGAATGAAGAAATACAGGCTTGAAAGCCAATATCTATATCAAACCATAATACATGTTCTCTGTGTTGCAATTTATTTTACGTAATCCCTTGCAGTGGAGAGCTCGGGAATAATTTAAATTGGCAAAATTAGAACAGGTAGACTATATTTACCGACTGAAATACTCTAAAACTGTTGATGAAAAAATATAGAAAAGTCTCAAGTTAAAATTGATTGTTAAACTGTTATGATGGATCAATCATCGATTTTACATTTCTCTCTCTCTCTCTCTCTCTCTCTCTCTCTCTCGGCACCGAAGTGAAAACATGACGTCAAATCATTTAAATGAATGCAGTGTGTTGAAACCTTAGAGCACATGGTGTTCAATTAAATACTGCCTGTTTGTAGCATATGCTACTGAACGCTATTAATTAAAACACGGGCCTAGTTACGAACGGCTTCTATACAGAAGTATTAATTCACTAAACATGTACAATTCGCTCTCTTAGTTGAAAGTTAAACCTGGCAGGTGTTTTTCCATCAGCTGATCTTTAACCCATCTCGTCTCGAAATTGACTAAACACAAACCTAAAGACGAGTCCCATTAGACCAGCAAGCTCTTCTAAGGCTTTTGATGTCTTTCTTTTCTTTAAACATGACTGGTGGCGGGAAAAAAAAGTCAGAGAACAACTTACTGGTCTAAAAAGCCATAATAAGGAAATTGGTATTAGTCTCAAATACATAACTTAAACTTTGAACAACAATTAGATGTTGTTTTGTTTCTTCTTCTAAATTAGTATATCCAGTGCATTCAACGACATTTTAAAGCCCCAATCCTTAGCTAGTGCTGTGTACTGACAGCTCTGACGGAAAATGACTAAACATTGTCATCTGACTCTAGCAGTGTACTATATCTAACGAGCTATTTCCATGGAGACTTTATTTTACAACAGTCTTCCACAAAAATAAAAAACGAAAACGAAAAACACGAACATTTTATAAAAGGTAAACAATAATGAACTGTAATGAAAAAATAATTCTCCGCAACATCGGCACGAAATTAAACGCTGCTAAAACGGCTTGTGAGTGGTAAAGCGAAATTTTGCTAACTCGATAACCACTCGGTATCGAATAGCTGAAGTTAAGCATTCTTGTACATGTGAAGCAACACATACACACGCGAGCGCGCGCGCTCTCAACAGTTTTACATGTTTATCTCTTCACTACTTTAAAATTTTGATAGTATATGTATATACATTTCGTTGATGAAGGCATTACGTGGACTTGGTTGTGCTCCATATAATCAATCAATCAATTAATCAATCAATCGATCAATCAGTCTTAATGTTAATGTGAACCATGGTCCTTTTTTAAAATGGGCAACTTAAGATACCCCCTTCATAAAACAACTCAATTAAAAATTATATACTTGTTTTTTAATCATATCAATCAAATTCAGTGTCAAAAACTGGACATCAAGTTTTCGATAAGCGTTTCTCATTGAAAGTGATGTACGTATACTTTACAAATTATGAATATTGAAAATTTGAATTTAAAAACGTGCGTCATTAATTTTGACGCATACTAGTACTTTACTAATAATTGCGCATATTACACAAACGTGGTGATGGTCTATAAAACTTCGCACTTGAGCCCAATCAGGATATACAATAAACGATCGTTCCTTTCCTATGCAAGACACTAAATATTTGTCTCCATGCGCAGTATGAACACCATTGGGATTGTGGGAGTAAACAAAAGCCATAGGAAAGATTAGCTATCAAGTCTTAACTGATGTGAAATAAGAATGATTAACGACTTGCTTTAATGGGGTTTCATTTATTAGAAATCCTTTCGTCAATAAGGGTTAAATTTAATGAAAGATTTTACTAAGAAAGAGGAAATCTTGGAACTATTTGGCATACTGACATTTTGCGTCCGACAAAATACAATGACGTACCAGTACCTAATGCAAACCAGAAGTGATGGGTTGCGAGATCTTCTTTCCCAGCCTAATGTGTCACACCCGTCCCTTTGATGTATTATTGCTAGATAATAAGAGATCATACATATGGAGAGAGAGGGGGGGGGGTGTCTGAGTAATTCAAGGTTCTGATAAATAATCCTGTTAGATAATGTGATCATATAATTTGAGATGTATCGGGAAAGGTTTTATGCACCCGAGACAGATACGCTACTTTAGAATTTAAAAACAAAAACCTCAGTTTACTTTGAAATGTCCCGCCCTCCCCAAACATTTCTTACAAAATACAATGGTGACATTTAGAACTTATTACATTCGATTTCGTATTGAAAGCTTGAAGCTGTGGGTAACAATGATCTTCGCCGAAAGTGACAAAAATGACTATACTAGTATCATCAAATATCAGTATGGTTGCAAACAAGAGACCGCGATTCCTAATGAATAAATATTTCCAGCAGTCAATCGACAATTAATAAAAAATCTTCCTCTCTTTCACACATGCCCACAAAAGAAGTTGCAATGATGTAAGTTGGTGCATTGACTCTTAGCAGTGATCATGATAGTTGTAAATGGGAGCTAGCCCTATAAAATATTGTTATAATGTACGTATGATCCAATTCATGTCAAAGTTATTAAAGAAAACAATTGTCGTATCAGATACCAGAGAAAAAAATTAGTTTAAAAATGTGAAAACAAGCTTACCTGCATGTTTTTATTTCCAGTGCTCCTACAAACACGCAGGTGCCCTCATTTAGACAATAATGGCGATCCTCTGCATCGCAGGGGGATGTGTGAGCACTGAATACAAAATCACCTGGATCTTCCTCGAACAACCCGTCTCCTGGAAATCCGAAAAAAAACGACCTCCGGTGCCGCTGATGTTTCCTGTGCTCCGGAACCACAATCGTCTCTCTGAGAAATCCTTTCAAAATTGAATTAAAGCTAAAACCTTTCGGCATCATGCCGGTGTCAGAATTATACCTCGCATTATCATTTGTTTCCAAATTCATTATCTTTCTGGACTCGTTAATTTCGTCTTTTGAAACAATGCCATGAATATCAAAAACGTCACGTTTCGGCTCTTGAGAATAACTTTTAATAACATTTCTGTTTTCTCCTTCGATTTTCTGGTTCCTTTTCAAACCAGGGGCAAAAATGAAATCCTTGGATAATTCCAAAATATTAAAATCTCTTCTATCCATTGAGTAACTATTCGTTTCGTATTCGACGGTGCTTCTTCTTTGTTTATCATATTTCTTCACAAAACTTTCTGAAAGGACACCTTTTCCCGCAAACGGAAAAGTGTACACTAACACTACCAGAAACACCAGATTGAAGAAACACATTAAAATTGACAGACAGCCCATTTTAACATCATTTTGATATATATCAATAACCAATGGCCAGTTGACATATGAAATCCAAGGGCACCATCGTTTACAGGGATGAAATAACCACAGATAAACTTCCCAACTTCAACGTTAAGTCACGCGCTGTTAGCGGCACAAATTGGTTTGAGTCTGAATGTGCTTGAAGCGTACCTATACCGCAATGGTTTCGAGTAACATAGACGTACTGTGGCTTTTTAGCTTCACTCCCAAGACAAGAAGTTCAGGTTGACTGTAGAAGGCGCATTAGCATCTGTGAATGGCCCACATTTTAGGCATGCCTCCTATGCTTTGTTCTCAACATGCATACTCTTTTGTGGTTTTGCATAAAAGACTCTTCTATCATTAACCGCGTAACATCTATCAAATGTTAGTTATTCTACGTTGCGCGCGCACGAAAATATATAAAACGAACTTCCCAGGATCAATGGAGCAAAAGGAAGGTTATCTTCTCCACCAGTCGTTCATCTATTCAGTGTAAATGATAAAAGCAACTTTCTTTGAGCAACATGCTCGTTGACATTAGCAACACGTTCAGTTGTAATGACCAAAGTACGAAAAACTACCCTATAAATAGAGCGGATTTCGTGACGTCTACTTTTGTGACGTAACAAGATTAGACACGAGCTGGACCAGGTGTTTTCCCGTTTTTTGCCCTGAACACTGGACCGGACTTTGTCAACGTCTCCAATCACGTTAGCTTTTTGTTTTCTTTCTCATCAGATTCTTCCGGCTCAAACAGTTTGCCTCTCAAGTTGCATCAACACCGTTCCTATATCCCAAGGATGTAATTAAACAGCTCAATAAGGTATTTCCGATTATATATATTTACTACTCAGATTTAGTGTCTATCACTCCACTTGACAGTTTTATTCTAATACGTCAGATCGCATTCCAAACAAGGAAAGAACTTTTTCTGTTGACATCAAGAAAGGTCATTTTTCACCTTCGAGCAATTTACAATATTGCATAAACGGATTGACTCGGATAACACGGTATCACTCTCATGATAGTACATTGGCTGATAATACAGCAACATTTACGCATGTATAAGGCTGGAAAATCCAATAAATGATGTCTATGTCTTATCAGTGTCACAGTGTCATATACAAACACTACAATGAGTTACGTTTAACGGAATGTGACGGAAATTATATCCTCTGTGTGTGTGTGTGTGTGTGTGTATATATATATATATATATATATATATATATATATATATATATATATATATACGAATTGCAGTGCTACGTGGATTTTAACTTCATCATTTGCTTATTTTCTTTCATATCTAGATAGGTCCCTTTTTGTTTGCTTCTTGACCCATTTGGCTAATTGTTAAATTCCCTAATAACCTGTTACTCATTTAATCACTTGTATACATATCATTGTAGGAGCCTGTCATGGGCTAAACTGTCGATAAGCCCACAACAACAACATATTTATGGCGTACTCCTGACTTAAACAAGTACGAATGCACTTATATTAGACTTAATCAAATCAGAACGAGTGTTCAAAATTATTTTCTTCCAAGAAAGATTTAATTAATATCGTTGCCAAAAAAAAAAAAAAACGATATGATATCTTTACAAGGCGAGTATCTTTCGAAAAATGCAAGCGACCATTCCCTTCATCAAAGGAAAAATTTCACCGAAGAAATATATCACACGAAATGCAGAGACTGACAATTTATTCGGCTCAAGAATTCACATACATATTGGCTTCGAATGTACATAACTAGGTAAGTGGGTACGTTTGTCTAATGTCCGTCATTCAGAACGTCCGTCCGTCTGTATTTGTGTATGTCTCCACCAATTATGGCAATGCATATTTGTTACGCAAATAACTTACTTAAAACCGTCGCTTCAAATTTTTTCCCACACCAACTAAATATAACTATATTCATACTATAACTTCCGCATTATTAATGTTTATCAGAAGTTGCGTGTTACAAATGACGATATAGAATCATGTACGCACTTTGCTCAAACATCTTATAAGGAAGGTCGACATGTTTCATGTATTGCACCCAAATTCCCATATAATTATAGAACACTCCAAAAGGAATTTCTGGAACTTTGTATACACGGCGTTATATTTTTATTTCATACACTTATTTTAGTGTGAACAGAGTTTCGGAGGGTTTATTATAGTTTCTTTAAAAACGGCGTATACCTGTTGCTTCCCCCCACCCCCACCAAAATGTGCGCACTGAACTTGTTAGCTGTAGAGCCGGCACATATGTCATTACGCCATGCAACGATCTTCTTCGCTTTTATGTAGTTTTAATGTAAATTAAAGAACATTTATTAACAAATTATATCTGGTACAGTCTGAATAAAGCTTTGAGACGATTTCAGAACAGTTCATTTGCATAAAAAAAAACCAACAAAAAAAATAAAACAGAACAAACAAAACAAAACAAAACAACAACAAACAAAAAACAGAGAAGGGGTGGTGGTGATTTTAATAAGTCACGAATCATAATGTAATAACAAAGAAGATGGTGTGATTTTAGAAAACATGACTCCAATAACAGAGAATGGGGTGTAATTGTAATAAGACATGACTGTAATAACAGACACGTGGGTGTAATTATAATATGACAAGGATGTAATAAAATGTAAGGGGGCGTGATTTTAGTAAGACATGAATATAACAACAGAGAAAGGGTGTGTGATTTTAAAAAGACATATTTACAATAACAGAGAAGGGGGTGTAATTTTATTAAGACATGAACGTAAAATGTAATTGTAATATGACCTAAACATAATAACAGAGAGGGGGTTGATTTTTAATAGGACATGAATGTAATAACAGAGAAGGGATGAGAATTTAATAAGATAACATTCATCGAGCAATAACATAATAAGCTATTTAGTGGAAATGTTTACAAAGTGTTGCATTAAACATGCATGAATCGTTGCATAACATACCACGTGCTCCACACTGATTACTATAATAAGTAATATTACGTCTGTTCAGAAAGGTATCCTGCACATCTCCTTGTATAGTAGATAACTATTTGAAATATTAAGTCGACCGGAAAGGCACTTATATTACACAAACCACTAAGCATTAACCTCGTTTTGTTTTCTTAACGGTGACATTGATATATAAGAAAGCTGAATTCGTAGTCTGAGTTCTATGTTAGTTCAATACTGTTTCCAAGTGGAAATGATTACAAGTGCAAATAAGTTCATGTCTGTACATCAGGTGAAACGAAATTGCAAAGACAAACGGACAAGAACACATCCAGGGAGTGTCAGATGCAAAGTATTTGTACCTTGGTAATGCAATTGAAAAACAATTTAAGAGTATATCAGTGTACATGTCTTTAGTGATAATTGCTGGGTATTTTAAAAACCCTAGAGTCAATGGAATAGTGTTTCGACGTCTTTTATTAGAATGTCTGGAACGCCCACTTGTAATATGACAATGCCATGATGTTGTGTCCGCAACACCCACTTGTATTAAGGATATGTGATGATTTTATATCGGTTACATTTTACTGTAACTGGGAAAGCCGCCTAGTGTTCTTATTCTCGTGCAAGCGCGATCGAAAAATGGCAAAGAACGCGACCACGAGCATCCCAGCCAACCAGAAAAAGGCATTGATAGCAGTCCTCAGCAAGAACCACACGATTGACCCGATTATTCAGAGCAGAGCTACCATCGTGTTTTCTGCCAGCGTTATCAGCATTCTAGCCAATCGCTTCAGATGCTCGTTCCACCCATTCGTTTACATCCACGCAGTCCGGTTTAGGTGGTTGAGCTGGAGATTGCAGTTTGAGGCCCCAGGCTCCTCTTGTGATTGCAAAAACAGCTGTGCCTATGATGAGCCCCAGCGCGGTAAGAATCGATGCTATAGTGATTCATTGTTTGCAGAAGAGTATTCTCAGCCTCTCACCGATGGTTGTATCCTCGCGGTTAACATGGCTTATAAGCTCCAGGATAATCGTAAATTGGTTGCGATGTCTACTCATAAATTGCAGGCTATCTGAGGTTGTCCATCGAATTCCTCCTCCTTAGCTGCAAGCTGGGCTTGTAGCTGCTCGTGCTCTGTTCATCGGGAGCTCGTTTGATGACTTTGTCTAACGCGTTCCTGTAGATTTTGATTTCTACGATTTTGACGATAGTGTTTGAACGCGTAACTTTGTACATTCCAACTGTCCTCCCTAGGGTAAGAATTTCTTGTTTTGTTCGAACATCAAATTTATATATTCTAAAGTCCCCGACAACAGTTACCCTGGATCAAGTCGCGGAGAGTAGCATAATATCGGACGAACGTTGTTCAAGTAGTTTTTCAAGCAATTCATTTAGGTGCTGGTATTCTTCAGAGATAGGTAGAGAATCTCCTATTTCATCTTCTTCGGGATGATAGACATCACGAGCGCAAAAATCTTCCTTTCAAGGGCAAAGCCTTTTTCGGCTAGGTTTTGCTCTTAAGCAAATAACTCTAACATATGGACTACAAACGCTTCCGACTTGTTATGATTTAAGTACATAACGTTAATACTGAAACATTCTTGACCCAATCCGCTCACTGAACCGCTCGTCTGGTTGTAGAAGGTGTTATGTATATTTTATTTAATTGATATTTGATTTAATTTAATTGTTTGTTTGATAAAAAAATTTAAATTCCAGTGCATGCTAATGTAATGTAACTTTATTTACTGGATTTGACATTTTACACAAATTAGTTTGACCTGACTGTTTTTTTCGTAAACACCTAAGAATAGAAACTTTGTATCTAATGCTGACCTAGTTCCTGACCTTGATTCAAAATCAGTAAGAGTTGAAGTAAACAACTTCTTTTTTATTTTCTTTCTCAGAGTAAAATCATTGGTTTTAGTCTAGGCCATGCTGGGAGTACGTGATGTTACTTGTTAGGCATGTAAAAAGCTTCTATGTTGTTCTAGAAACATAATCATGTGACCCTCATATGGGAATCAATTTTGCGTCTTAAATTAGTGTATAACTCTTTTGTATAGAAAATTTAGTCAGTCGGGCTTTAAACCATTGACACTTAAAGGTGTTTTGTTGTGACCAGTTTGAATGAAATTTTAATTTATTTTTCAAATTATTTGGATTCCAAGAGATTATTTTCCCTGGTAATACTTTGTGCTCTAAATTAATTCTTGGACAAAGACAGGTATAGAAATGTACACAGAATTTAAACACTGGACTATTATTTTCTGTTATTCAACAAAGAACTGTTGACACATCAGTACGACACTGACCACATCATACGTCATCGCCTTCCATTTTGGATTTTGGATTTCATCGGGATTCGAATTCAGTTTCATTATGACATTTTATTATCAGGACTTCTTTTTTTTTAGTTCTTTGATTATTCTTTGATTATTTTTGGATTCGATTCATAAAACAGATAGTTCTTTTCTCATTTTTACCTTGTTTTTTTTTAGGGAAATAAATTATTTGTTAATTTTTACAGAGCTTGTTGTCTCCGCTCTTTTGTTGTTGCGTTTGTAAGAGCCTAAACGTAACAAGGGACCAAAGTCAACTGATTATTACCCGATTTCACAGCACTGGTAGCTACGATATTATTGTGCCCGGCACTGACAGAGTGGCATCTGCAGTTGTTTTGAGCGGCGGTATAGCAACACTAGTTGACGCCAACCACACAATCCTGAAAAACTGGGCCATGAAGAAGATAAAAGCCAAACCCGAGTGCAATGAGCAAGCTAGCATCGAAAAGGCCGACATTTTGGGCGTCTACATACATTTTTGAGTGACTTAAAAAGATAGTGATCAAAGCGGTCTACCAGGGCATATTTAACGTGAATGTGACTGCATATTTGTAGGCTTTGGCAATTACGTTGCCGCCACCCTACCACGGTTGGGAACCGTTTCAAGTTGCTAAATGATCACATACCGTACTGCTAGTCTGACCTTTCGCATCGTCTCGCATTTAAAGTGACATTTAAAGAGTACGGTAGGGTGAACAAGAACAAGCTACCTTATACACGGAATCTCGAGTTCGACGTCATGACTCACACTGATCTCGAATACATAATCCGTTAGCAGTACATGGAAAACGTGTACCCCAGAGTGCTGCGCTATCGCGTGGTTGTGCTAAACCTGAGCAGAAGCACGTGGAACATCAGCCTAAATACGCCGCGGATGTGGCACGCAACACTGATTTTCCACAGGATACTATTTCAATAACCCCTTTATCAACAACATGCCGTTGACAATCGAGGGTGTCCCAAAGCAGATCTAAATGCCCACCTGCAAGAAGTTTATCATGGACACGGATCTGGTGGATATCGATGCAGGTGAATTATTAATCATTATTAATTATTTAAATTCCCAGTCAATTTAATATTTTGAAATTCATATTTTGTGGCTCGGCTGCTATTGATAAAGGTTCCAATCCCATTTCCAATAATCTTGTTCAGAGCAGATAAACAGTATAAATGGTGCCCATGACGTGGTTCTGATAAGAACTATACTTGGCATCGTTTACGTGACGATTTGCTGTCATACGATAAATACATGCCTATGGTGCCTTCGTAGGGTGTCGTAGGATAGTTGTGACTGGTTGTTAGAGATATTTTATGCGGGTTTAAGAAAGTACGCATATTAAGACAGAAAGATTATCATCTATAGTAGTTTTTCCCGTAGGTATTCATTGTACGCTGAGTTTGTAAATAACTATCAACACAAAAACAATCTTCATGTTCCTTTGTGGCTTAAGCCTCTCTAATACTCCTTGCTGTCAAAATTGTTCAATAAACTGGTCTTCCATGCATGGTAGAATGTCTGATTAACGGAATCAAGCAAGACCACAAAGATGAAAAAAAGAATTTTTAGGTTCAGAAAAGATTGGATTGAAGTCAATAACTCTAGGTTCAGTGAATGTTTTATGCAGTTGGTGCAGATATAGATATGATTACACAGCATTATAATAAGTTGACCTTTGGTGACCCAGGGACCAAATGTTTCTTTTTTCGGCAGCGGTGCGGAGGTATGGGATATTCTTTCCAACCATGCTTGTTTTTACTTTTATACTTGTCACACAATATAATGAATATAATTAGTTCTTTTCCTTTTCTACAAATGTGAGAGCAAGAATATTTTATTTTCAAGCTATATGGGAGCTGGAATTTCACTTTGAAAACAATCCAAAGCCAAGCTCCGCGACGAAAATAAAATATCGATTAAAAAGTAGCATTCATTGTGAACACTTCCTATTTGGATCAGCAAGCTTTGTAATATCAGCACAGTGTCTTTTACAGGGTGTCAGGTATATAGTAAGCTTTATGGTCCCTCTTTAGATATCGTTTTTAAATGATAACCTATATAACAAATGACTTCCGTGACGCTTCTACGCTTCCTCCCGGTACTACGCATCCTCCCAACTGCTTACGTCATAATAGACGTGATCTCAACGTGTCTTTCTTCTCCCCGATTCTCCGGTGTCACCTCTCGCTCCCACCCGGAAAGCTTCCCGTGGAATTAGAAGGGACGTATAATCTGGTCTCCTTGCTCTAATCTCGGGAGAACTACACTCTCACAGACCTTCCACCAGAATTACGGCAAATAAAATATCAGGTCAACTCACATACTCGCATTTAAATATTCCATGCCCGCTTGGTTCTACAATAATTGTGATATAACAATAACAATATTACGTTTCAATGACGTTTGATACATGCATACACATCCCTAATTATTAACTTCTCGATATAGTTAACTCTCATCATCAACAACAATCATACGCAATTCCTACCCTACGTATTATAACGACACATACAATATACAAATACCTATTGATATGTTCACAAGTCCAACAATGACTAACTCTGTATAATTCATTTTTGGCCGATGTACACGCGGTTGGTTAGCCGGCATTACATACTAAGGGAGACAACTCGTGAAATCCAATAGATGTCGCTAGGACAAAGCACTAAAATATCTGATCCATTCACCAAAGTGTGGATTGGGCTAACATATCCGAACTACAACCAATACTGAACGATGAACTGTATGAGAGAACGACAACATGTAAAGAAATCTCTGGAAGGCTGTTGCACTTTTTAATCCGAATTGAAACAGCTACAAAATGACGTAAACGAAGAAGTAAAACAAAACAATCGAGAGGTTATTTATTAGGCTAATGAATGATTTTCCATCAACGTCAGTAAATTTGCAGCAAGGTGGTTGCTAAAACAAATACTTTGTTACAGTCGCAAAAAATACGATGATTATCAGCGATAACTTTGGAATTTCACTTTGAAAACAATCCAAAGCCAAACCTCCATCATTTTTGGCTGATGTAGCACTGGGGCATCATGCCGCAGACATGTAGCATGATGTCTCACTAAGTCACATTATCGTGACACCAGGCCGACCATTCCCAACACTCACCTCTTAATCCTGAGCGCCAGGCGAGGCAGCTGTTTGTGCCATTTTTTAGAAGACTTTGGTGTGACTCGGCCGGGGTTCGAACCTCCGATCTCCCGCATCCGACGCGGAAGCTCTAACCGCTAGGCCACCGGAACGGTTTGTTAAACTGTATGTTAGTCATTATAGGAGATAAATAAAATCTCAATCAAATACATGCACATTTATATAAAATGAACAATGTAAAAACATAATACTGTCAATATCAGAGATCAAGGCGCTTTTGTCCTACACTAAGATGGTTTTCTCATAAGAGCTTTTGTCCTACCACAATCAGGAAGCTTATGTCGTATGGAGCTCTTGTCTTACATGGGCTTTTGTCCAGAACTAAGGGAATTTGTGATACACTTAGTGCGTATGTAAGTACATGCTGAATGATTCCAGGACGCTTTGTTAAAGGGCGGGAATAATAATTACTCTCAATATATATATATATATATATATATATATATATATATATATATATATATATATATATATATATATATATATATATATATATATATATATATATATATATATATATATATATATATATATATATATATATATATATATATATATATATATATATATATATATATATTTCTGCGTGGTGAATAAGAAAATAATTATTTTTATACACAATTCCATTTCATCAAGTTCATATCTCAGACTAGGCTTAAATTCTCGAATATATCGCCATGTCAAAAGGTGCAGGTCAAACATATCCCAATAATTTTAAATCCTGCAATTGATGGATAGGATAAGATTTAGTCATCTATAAGCAGTGAACAGGGAGTTTGTTTTTGTATTTTTAAATCCCAACGGGGCCTAGCTTAGCACTTCATAAATCTCTGTAATATCCGATCATCATGTTTTGAAAGAATCTTCATAAATATTTAAAGCAAATATTCATCCGTTTTGTATTTCTACATGACTAATCGATTTTGCAAGTGATATTTATCGTCACGAAATATTCGCCGTATTCTGTGTGTGGGTGTATGAGTGTGCGTAATTCGTACGAGAGACACACTTCGCCTGATCTTATGTTACACAAACTTGTCAAAGACTTTTCCGTTTCCTGGAATTGTTTGCTGAAGAAATATGAAAACCATGTCATTTTCTGTGTCATATTTATCGCACCTTTGTGAGAACTGAAGGCTCAAGCAGTAATAACCAGTCACAAAGAAGTAATATAATTCTCGCAACAACTGACTATTATAATGAAACCGAGTGTACTGTGCTATTGGAAATCCCCTGCCCAACAAATATGACCCGCTCCCTATTGTTATATTGTTATACGAATGAGGTTTATTTCACGTACCCATTTTTATAGTCTAAAATTTTTAAAAAGTAGCATGATCTTTATCTATGTCACTAACAATCATAACATTAGGACTATAAATATCAAAGAAAACAATCTAAGTTATTGAACCCGTCTGTGTATCTCACGCTATGATGTATCTCACACTATGATGTAGCGCATCTACTCGCTTATAAGTCGAACCAAACTTCAAACAGCAAAGATCCTGCAGATCAGGGTTTATGATATGTGTTCTTCTGATTACTCCCATCAAACTGCACAGACCCACATCTGCCAGCGCATTATGCTGTGGCATAGCTCTGTGTATGTGCAGTTTGAAGTTGGATTTACTTATAAGCGAATACTTACGGCAATCATGTAACTAATCAAATTTGTATCACTACACTGTTATTTAAAACGTATAACATGGCCTAGCCCAAGTTTGAAATTTGGTAGGTGCTTCCTGCGGCGTTTCATAGTCATTGCAGAGGTTGTACAGCTGCATCTGCAGGTCCTCAAAGGCTCGGTGGACATAGTTATGTGATGATTTCCCAATGGCATCCTGTTGTAGTGAGGATGACGTATTTCTGTATGCAGATGATAGGGATCCAAATGTCAAGATGACTGTAGCCAACAAGTTTGTTAAATCCAGAGTTCCAAGGCTCTTAACAAAAACCATAATATAATTATTTTATTTCAATAAAGGTAAAGGAGGGACGGGGTCTTTTATCCTCAGCCTGAGTGGCTTTAGTACTTGGGAGATTTTGTCCTAATCCTGTCAGGGGGCTTCTGTCATAGTGGCAATTTTACACCTTACGGAGTATAGGTTTCGGAAATAAAATGTAAAGGTAATGTATATGTATATTTTGAGAGCGCAGTAATTCAGTCGTTTGTTTCTATGAAATAACCTAAAATAGTTCGTTATCCTCTTTTTGTCATGCCTGACTGAAAAAAATTAAAAGCTTGTCAATAGCATGTAGCAAACACAGTCACTTATCGATAGACAAAACATGCACTCTCACTTATGTGTGAAAGATTGTTACACTGTATTGTTGAGGGCGTATTTTCTTTGACTCGAACTCATGATAAACAAGTATATAGCAGCACAGCAGTCATGAATGATAAAAGGAGCGTAGCGGATTGAGGCCCGTGGCTCGCGACGATGAAAGTCGATATGAAGATCGCCAAAACAAAATTATTATTTTGATATGTTGTTAGATCCTGTAAAGGCACGCCATAGGAGATAATAGTTCTAATATATGGCTTGAATATTATGAAACGTGTGAGCCGGAGAATTTACCTTTTAGTAGTCACTCCGTCTCAAACTCAGACTTTGACAATATGATCTGCTGGACATTTTTTCTTGAATTCTTTTGTTTTAAATCAGATTGGTATAACTTCTTGCCCGAGTAAATACAATAGTTGTAAATAGTGAGAAAAAAGTCTTAACGCCAAATGTGCGCACTCTTTGTAGCGATCACGCATTTTAAAAAAATATATTAATTTCCTATTCAATTGTTTTCTTGTCAAATTCTTGCAAGATAAAAACAGTTCTGTTGTTTGTGCGGCACTGCTAATTCACATTTACAGTTTATAATGAAATCTTAATTAGCTATAATGAACGATGCAGATACCATTTTAAATGTAAACGAATTAACTCAGCAATTTATCAGTTTAAACATTATGTCAGTATACTTACATCAATCTGCCATCAAACTATAAGGTCATTAGTGTTAGGAGTAAACATCCGAAATGAGACTACTATTGGCATATGTGACCGGCTATTTTAGTTTGAGAGTAAAATATATTTATAGATCATAGTTTAAGTAATGCTAGTTCGTGATCTGGTGGATTTTAATTTTGATAATTCACTGGGAATGGTTATCAATTTGATTGCTCACTCCACTGAATAAACATAGATTACATCGATTACATTATAACCATAGAATAACATTACCATATAATTGCACTGCTTGGTCTAGTGGCGACCTGTCACGAAGGTGTACAACGTTTGACTCCCCCAATCTTTTATTGTAGTTTTTGAATGTGCGTTTTAAACTTGAATTAAAAAAAAGTGAATTCGGTTGCTACTCATATTTTTGTGCAAATGTACACAAAACACAGCTACACATGAATGGTAAAAGCATCTGGCATTAAGATAAAAGTCTGCTTTTTCAATATGTTATACACGTGACAAGCTAAAGCTCTTGATTTAAACAATAAGAACATTTTCTTCGTACCGATTGAATAACGTATATATTTAATTTCCTGCATGAAAAACTTTTGCGTTTTCACCCTATCGATGACATATAGCTTTTACTCACTCGATACAAGTAAATATACTCTCTATATAGGAATACATGTATTTTCTATACGTAGCTCGATATCATAACCTCAGCGTTCCAATGCGAAACTATACAATCAGAGTGAACGCCAAGTTTCGGAAAGAAATCATGTGTACCAAATTAATAGGTAAAGTAAATAAAAAAATAGCTGATCAGATTTTCTTCGAATTCCTTCTTGAGAAATGCACAGTAATGTACCTACAGCTCCATGCAGGTGTTGGAAATTTGTGTTGTAAGAAGGACACGACAAAAACAGATACAGGACGTCGGCTTTTTTTTTGTGAAGCAATATTGCTATAGTTACAACTTGAATTTAAATAGGTGAAGAACAAAACTGTCTTAAATTATAACAAAATCGCCAGATAAATTGATAGAGAAGAGAATTTTTCTTCAATCGTATGAAGTTAAAAAGTCTCCGATTTGGCAGTTTTAACCGAAAAGATTGAAACTTAAGCTGACAACATCACAACGTAGTATCACTATATGGCTTTTAGATTTGGATGCCTGAAATAGATGAACTCCTTCTATATCCCATGACTTTATTACTCTTACATCTATAGTCACGCGTGAGTGTATGCGCTGTGAGATAATAAACAATACAAATTAATCGCGCCAACAACAGAGCCAGCCACATCAACACGCTCCCACTTGCGTTGCAGCGAATTTCATATAGTTCCTGTGGTTCATATTATTTATTAAGGTGGAGCAAAGATGAATTTTAGTTATTTACTTTATTGTACGTTACGAAATAAAAGATACATAACCACTAATGTGTTTACGTATCTATTCACCTGTGCGCATTGGATATAAAAAGGATTTGCAAAGCAAAATCTCCTGGCAATCAGGACTATACGATTGATTGTGAACATACTACATACCTTGAAATGCGGGAAGTCGTGGGTTCGATCCCCGGCCGAGTCATACCAAAGACTTACAAAAATGGTACTAACAGCTGCCTCGCTTGGCGTTCAGCATTAAGAGGTTAGTATTAGGACTGGTCGGCCTGGTGTCAGGATAATGTGACTGGGTGGGACATAATGCTACATGTCTGCGGCATGATGCCCCAGTGCTAGACGTTACTTTAAACTGCCATACTGCAGACATCGTAGAGATATGACTGAAATTTTTTTAAAGCTACGTTAAAAATCCAAATCACACACAAATCACACACACACACGCGTTGAAATTCTTGTTCTATGCGACTACAGCAGAAATAAAATTATTGATCGACCCTATATTATGTGTAAACTATTATATTGACAATATGTGTGCACCTTTATTTTCTCTATTTATGTTGACTTTGACAGATTGTGACGTAATATTATATTATACAATCACCTCGGTATATTAGATAAATGGCAAACCAATAACAGATTGACGCACATATTATTTTGAACGAAGTTATAAATTTTTAAAATTCCGGGATTATTTTACCAGCGCAATGGAATGTTTCTAACGTTTCAGAAAAGATTAAATTACTATTTCGTTTAAATGCATCAGACAGGTTTGTCAAAGGGGTCCCAATTGCATGATTTTTCAAAAACTTATCCGGTATATCTTGATAAATTAATCGACTTATAAATTATCTTGTAAACGCAATGACTGATAGACCAAAAAATAAAAGCCCCAATAAAAAACGTGAACAGTTATTTTATGATACTGCGCAGGAAAAAAAATGAAATCGCTAACGTTGACTAGGCCACTTAGTACGGATGATGAAGCGAGTGATTACTCTGATGATAATAACGATCATGATGTAATAAGCTAATATAGTAGTAGTAATGAAGACGATCAAAGATACATTAATTAAATAGATGTCTTTAGCAGTATGATATATGAAATCAACATCGATACATTTTTAGTAAGAATGTCACGTTTTTGTAGAAGATGAAGAGTCTAAGCGAATGGCGCAATGTTATGTGTTTTGAGCAAAGATATTCAAATGCAAAGACAAAAAAACCATGGAGTCAGCATGCAAGCAGTGCAAGACATTTTACGTCATGGGATGCCATTGTACAAGCGGCGGTCTTTAGCGAGTTGGTATAATACTCTTTAATGATCATCGTGCGGTTATTTGGCCAAATATCACATTGAAGCAAACGATATTCAAACACAAAAATCTAGTTGATAGTAATCATCTGTATATGCGGCCTGGTCAAACGGCTTGTTTACTACAATCTACCTAAGTTTGCAAGTTACTATCACAGACGAAAAGTATATTCTTATATTATATTTACAAACCTATATATTCAGTGAGAAATCCATATGCCTGAAATTACGTAACTATCAATCGAAAACATTCTATCATCGAATATATTTTGCAAATGTGTAATACTTTCGATAGCATTAGGAGACATTTAATGCAAAGGTTATGCCTTGGAAAACGTGAACTATGTGGCAGAACGTGTCGTTATGAATTCTGCAAATTATATGTTCTTGCAATGCATGTTAGTACTGGCATCCAACCATTATTTAATTGAGGTATTGATCACAGTGATCCTCTTCTAATCAGGGTGACAAACGACAATCACTTGTCGCAGAACAGGAAAAAGATCCTGAGATCTCCTGATTGTTTCAAATGGCCGTTAGTGAAACTGAATCTACTGAAGTTCCTGTCTGTTATTTCTTTAAAAATGGAATTCTTATGAGAAAATTGAGACCTCCAAAGGTACCTGCCAGTGACGAGTGTCAGTGAACTATCAAATTGTAGTTCCAAAACCTTACAGACAGGAAATACTTAGTCTGGCCCATGAAACTCCGTTGGCTGGTCATTTAGGGATTAATACGACTTATCACAAGATCTTGACTCACTTCTATCGGCCAAAAATCAAAAGTGATGCTGGTAAATACTGTAGATCTTGTCATATTTGTTAAATGGTAGGAAAACCCAATCAGAAAATATACAAGGCTCATCTACAACCTATTCCTGCCTTTAACGAACCATTTAGAAGAATTATGGTAGATTGTGTTGGTCCCTTACCTGAGATAAAGTCAGGTAACAAATACCTGTTGACCATAATGTGGGCGTCACCAAGGTTTCCAGAGGTAATTATTTTTTGAGGAATATAAAATCTAAAACAATAGTAAAAGCTTTGATAAAGTTTTTTTATTACCCAGTTTGGCCTTCCCAAATCTGCCCAGTCTGATTAAGGCTCAAATTTCATGTCTGGAAATTTCCAGCAAGTTATGTACGAATTAGGCATCCAACAATTCAGATCGTCTGCCTATCATCCTAAGAGCCAGTCGCTTTAGAAACATTTCATCAGACTTTGAAAAATATGATTGGATCATATTGTTTTGATACGGGTAAATATTGGTATGAAGACATTCATTTACTATTGTTTGCTGTTAGGGAAAAGGTTCAAGAATCCTTAGGCTTCAGTCCCTTTGAACTGGTTTTTGGACACTGTGAGTGGACCACTGAATTTGTTCAAAGAGAAACTTCTTTCTAATGAAGATACTGAAAATAATCTTCTTGATTATGTTTCCAATTTTAATTATAAGTTGTCAAATACTTGTGAGGTTGCAAGAGAGAATCTGCACTCTATTCAGTCAAAAATGAAATTAAGGTATGATACAAACTCAAAGGAAAGGAGCTTTCAGCCTGGAGATAGAGTCCTGACTCTCTTGCCAATACCAAAAAGTCCTTTTCAGGCCAAGTATTATGGTCCCTAAACAGTTGACCGGAAAGTAAATGATTTAAATTACATCATAACTACTTCTGGGAGGCGAAAACAAAAACAACTCTGCCACATAAACATGCTAAATGATTATATTGAAAGAGATGGCCAGGTTAAACATGCAATTAATTTAGTTGTACCTGTCCCACTCAGTGAAGATTTAAGTGAAGTAATATCATCGGATCTACTGATATTGGAGTGACAAATCTTCGGAATTCAGAATTTTTGAAAGGTCTGGACCAGAAACTTTACATTTGCAACAGTTATTATTTGAATATAAGTACTTATTTCCAGATGTTCATACAAGAACGAACAAAAGTTTCCATGACGTTGAAATTGTAGATTCCAAACCTGTGAAACAACACCCGTACATGATGAACCCTCTCAAACAGGAATACTTGAAAAAAGAAAGAGCCCAGTAAAAGTGACTGGAGTTCACCATGCATACTTGTTCCAAATCCAGATAAAACTCTCCGTATATTCACTGATTATAGGAAGATGAATAGTGTGACAAAAACAGATTCATTTCCATTACCAAAAATCGATGACTGTATTGATAAGATCGGGAATGCCAAGTATGTCACGAAATTTGACCTTCTGAAAAGACATTGGCAAATTCCGCTGACGGAAAGAGCAAAGGAAATTTCGGTATTCGTGACTCCAGATGGCTTTATCAATATAAAGTAATGCCATTTGGGATGAAAGGGTCGCCAAGTACTTTTCATCGTCTCATGAATATGATTACCTCTGGTCTAGACAATTGTGATGCTTACATAGATGATGTCATCATCTACAACGACACCTGGAAAGAACATTTAGCAACAATTCGGAAGTTCTTAGACAGACTCACAGATGCATGATTGACAAATAATATATGCAAAAGGGAGTTCTGCCGTGCTAGTGTAACATTTCTAGGACATATCGTGGGACATGAATTAGTTGAATCTATAGATGATAGGGACAAGGATATCTCTGAATTCCTTGTGTGTGTAAATAAAAAGCAACTGATGTGAGTTTATGTATGGCTGGATACTATCGGAAATTTTGTTCTAATTTTTCTATAATTGCTGAACCCCAGAAAAATTTATTGAGGAAAAAAACAAGTTCCTTTGGACTGGAAAATGCCAGGAGGCATTTGACATGTTAAAAGCCATACTTGAAAGCGTGCCAGTTCTTAAAGATCCAAATTTTTCAGCCAAACATTTAAACTGTCTGTTGAAGCAAGTGATGTTGGGGTTGGAGCAGTTTTGATTCAAGAAGATGAAAATAGTATTGATCATTCAGTGTGCTATTATTCTAAGAAATTAAATAAGCACCAAAAAAATTATTCAACAACCGAGAAGGAATGTCTGGCTTTGATATTGGCATTACATCATTTTGAAGTTTACCTTAGTTCAGCCCCTTCTCCGGTTATTGTGTTTAGTGACCACAACCCCCTTACTTTCATCGGCAAGATGAAAAATAAAAATCAAAGACTACTAAGGTTGAGTTTGCTGTTACAGGAATATGACACTGAGGCACATCAAGGGGAAAGATAATTTACTAGCAGGCGCACTTTCCCGTATGTAACAATGTATTATTCCTTTTGTACACGGTGTAATTTATAACAGTTTTTTTAACCTCATGCATAAATAATACATGGTAAAAAGAAAGTTTTATTATATAAATCTTTCTTTTTCTTTATGGGGGATAAGTTACGTATATTTAATTTAATTTATATTTGACTTTATTTAATTGCTAACTGGGATTACGTGCTTTTAGACGTAAATACTTCTTTACAATAACTGGAGTTGACCCTCATCCGAGAATCTGTTTTACGTTTCAAGTTACTGTATAATCTTTGTTTATAAAGATGTTTCGTCAATTGGGGCTTTTTCTTTACACTGGAAAGTGTGTGTTTGTGACAAGTTTGGGAATTAAATTTTAATTTTTATTCGAATTATTTTGATTTTAAAGGATCATTCTTTTTTCTGTAAATATTTGTTCGCTCATACAGAATTCTTGGAGAAAGATATTTATTTAAATTTTAATCGGAATTCAAGCACCGGAATATTATTTTTGTGGTTCACAAAGGACTGTACACATCGGCTCTATACTGACTACAGTATATGTCATCGCCTTCCATTTTGGATTCTTTGTCGGGACTCGAACTTGAATTCATTAGAACATTTAATCATTAGGACTTCTAAAATTTAATTCGTGGATTATTCTTGGATTATTTTTGGATTTGATTCTTTAAACGGTAAGTTCTTGTTTTTCATTTTTAGTGGTTTTTTCCCCCAGGGAAATCAGTTATTTCTTAATTTTTTCAAAGCTTGTTGTTTTCATCTTTCTTTTGTTACTGTTTATTAGAACCTAGGGCGTAACATAAGTAACCAAAGGTACTTCCATCAACAGAAGCAATTCCCGAGCCGGTCAGTAAAATTATGAATGAAGCTGTTCAACAACGCATAATTGATTCAGTGATTGCAAACGCGACAATCGGAAACGGATTGCGGTTATGGACTGGGCCTGGACGCAAGCGGCGACAGAATGTATTGGACGAAACAAATATTATATAAACAATGGCACAAGTTGATGAACTATCCAATCCCGTGTTTGATTTGAAAGTACCCTTGAATATAGATTGAAACGTACAATTGTTTCAGTATTATTCGTACTCAGCTAAGGATCCTGATCAACGATTTTGATTAGATTTACGATTACATGATATGTCTCAGTATTTTCTCGCGTGTGAGACTTTCATAGAAACTGACGGAAAACTGGTGGTTACAGATGCATTGATGTAATTTTCTTTGATAAAACGCATATAGAAAACCAGTAGCTGTACTTGCTATAATTGAACAGCGTAATATAAAAATAATATCCTATCACAAAATTAAGGTTGGTTTAGTCCAAAGCAACTTAATGGACAAAGAAGCGCAATAGAAAGCTATTGCCGAGTCACACTAAGGCTTTTTCCGAAACAGATAACTGGAAATGGCTCCTTATGGCTAACTCAAATACAACTAAATCAGCTTAATGCGGTCAAAGAAAAAGATATCTCGGGGACATTACAGTTATCTAAGCAACAGACCGGTAGAATATTTCCATTCCTCGCTGCCATTCCGGCGTTATTAATTGCTATGGATAGTGTGGTTGCAATATACCTGCTTTAAAAGCAGTCAAAATGGCACCCCTGCCCAGATTAAACCCGGGTATAGTTTGGCCCAGGCCAGAGTATACTCCGAGGGATAAAGTGTCCTAGGCTAAACTATGCCCGGGGGTGTAAAATAGCCTGGGCCAGACCATACCCCTTCAGTCCAGAATATGCCCCACTTGTATATTAAATTAATATTTACTTATCGTTCTGGAGCTTCTCGTGGGTCGGTGGTTCTTCCCGGGGTTTTCCCGGGTTCTTCCTCCACCATTAATACTGGCCGCCATGCATAGCCTATCGTGTGCTGAAAAATGGCTTTAAACCCCACAACAACAACAACAACAACTTATCTTTCTGGTCTTTACTTGTAGCAGGAAAACATGAACAACAATCATCACCGCCTTTTCTGAGTTTATTGAGGTATGTTTTAGCATCAGCTTAAAGAAATAAGAATACCATTGTGATTTAAAAACTAGAACATATTGATGGGAGTGTTGGAAATATAATAGTTAATCAATACAATTGGACTGGAAGAATGTTAGGTATATATTGTATCATGATTCTTGATTCTTCCTTCAAGTTTTCCACAAGAAGCTCAAACTGCTGTACATTGACACTACCACGATAGTGTACCACATGATTAACACTGTCTCTGGACATGAAGAGTATGTATAAATATATATATATATATATATATATATATATATATATATATATATATATATATATATATATATATATATATATATATATATATATATATATATATATATATATATATATATATATATATATATATATATGTATATATATATATATATATATATATATATATATGTATATATATGTATATATATATATATATATATATATATATGTATATATATATATATATATATATATATATATATATATATATATATGTATATATATATATATATATATATATATATATATATATATGTATATATATATATATATATATATATATATATATATATATATGTATATATATATATATATATGTATATATATGTATATATATGTATATATATATATATGTATATATATATATATATATATATATATATATATATATATATATATATATATATATATATATATATATATATATATATATATATATATATATATATATATATATATATATATATATATATATATATATATATATATATATATATATATATATATATATATATATATATATATATATATATATATATATATATATATACATAAAATCTTATCTTGTATGTATATACCTTGACAGACTACGAGTACGGCTGAAACATGTCACTTAACTTACCTGACAAAGCTGAATCCTCAATAAAATGTTGAAAAATTAAGTAATTCTTGTGTATATCGCTCAACACTATTGATATCATAGAGGTATAATTTGGCCTGAGGGGTACGAATTGGCCTAGGCCGCTTTAACCCCAGGTATACTCCGGACTGGGGGTATACTATTGCCTGTTACACCGGGGTGACTATGATAAAGGCAATTGGCGGCAGCATAGCATCTTGTAAACAAATGAAAAATGGAAAAGACGTTCGATTAACCGGGACAACTCGCAGAATAGCCTCAGGTTGAAGTCTTCGACTACCCGGCCACACGTCCATAAACAAATATTGACTTACTCGCTATAATAAAGTCAGTCGAGCATTTCCGTTGTGTTTTATGCGGAATGAACTTGCATCGATGATCCGACGGACAAGGGAAACCGGCATCATTAACCTGGATTTATAAGCAGGACCTGGAATTCATTGAATTGCATAGGCTTTGCTACCAATGGCCTACCACTGTTTTATTCAGCTCTCCCAGTATAAACTCGGCTGGACAGGCGAATATGTGGACATTTTGTTTTTGAATCGTTGCGTGCACTTGAACGTTCACCAACATCACAAACACTTATTGATTTTACACTTAATAGTATTCGAAATGTCGATTATAAACATATAAGTGGTCGAATCTGATCTTAGTTTGATGTCAGCAATATCAAGATGTTGCTGCAGATCGTTTTATATTTAAAGCACCAGTATCGTTAGTCCCTGGAGCTAAAATTCAGTTAGAAGGACTCAACATTTATCCAGACTGGTACATGATCATCTTTGGCGCTTGTGTTTAATACTAGATTTATTATTAGATATAAGTGAAGGATTCTAACCGCGGTGTCGAGGTTGCATTATTTGCCGACGGGTTGGATGATCGGGTGACCAGTGATGTTCAGATCGTTTGCAATTTCGTTTTATTTGCCGATACATAACGAAAATGGTGCTAATAAACATTCGTATACACTACAATATAAAAGTGTTAAAGGGCCAAATAGAAACACAATTTTTGAGCACTCTAATGGTCCAATACCAAAGTCGAAGTGAACTTGAAATCATTGCATTGGCACTGAATACGTCCCGTCACTGATTGCTCAGTAACGCGTGAAAACACAGGGATTGTTTCAACAACGACGAAGTGAAATTCACCGACGAATTCACTTCGGTTGCGTTTGCTGTTGATAATCTGGCAGCAGTATTAACTCAACCAAGAATAGAAAAATCTCGACAGATATTTAGCAAAGATGCACTTGTTCGGTTAATGGTGTTTGAACGAAGATGAAAACGAACGTTTCAGATACCATTCAATGGTATAATTAATTTGTTTCTATATGAACACAGTGTTAGCCACTCACAAAACACAATCGCCGCAGATTTATATATCCCTCAGGCGGAGATTTTATATAATTGTATAGCAGTTGTACGAGTAAAAAGGAATAATTGGTTCGATTGACGTGTGCGCGTGCGTGTTCGGCCTGGACATGATGAGTTTGAATAGGGTCTACCATTTGAGCAATTATACCACACGATCACATTATTACTAGAACTATGATAGACCCTCAAAATGTTAGCGACGAGAGAATATATTCGAAGCGGAATAACAACTGTGCGATGAAATCATGAATAGAACCGCGTTGCATATAAAATACAAATGTGTATGTATGATGTTAATGATGTATGCCTGGGTCACGCTGGAATTTTTGCAACAGAAACCATCATATATACACCAATCGAAAGTGTTATTGGAGTCGTATCAAAAGAAACAAGTGTCTCAGGTGGAACTGGTAAATTAACTGCGATGCGACAGTATTTGCGAATACGTATCTATTGAGAACTTCTCACAGCGGCACAAAGTAGTTTCAATGTGACTAGTAAAACATAGCTATTGAATATAAAATCATTACCGTATCTGAGTTAGAGACCGTGTTGGCGGAAATTGAAAACCGCAGACGATTCTTACATAGATATGAAAGCGAGGCGTCAGTGACCAAAAAAGGTGATTCATTTACAGACAGTGAAAATCGAGTAAATGTTGTCTGCAACGCCCAGGCTATCACTGACGTTGTCTTACTGGCAAGCTATGGATCTTCTACTTCCTAAACGAATCAATGGGTAAACCTTCGCAAACAAAAATATTAAAACAATATCAACCACACCGACTATCTGAATTTTGCTTTCAAGAATGTGGTACCGAGTTAATGTAGATGGGTAGGTTTGTTGTTGATTTGTTCATTTTTATTGTTTAATGGCCGATAGCGCATGCACTCGCCGCGTGTGACTATCGAGGTAAAAGTAATAAAGTCATGGGATATAGAAGGAGTTGATCTATCTCAGCTATCAAAATATAAAAGCTCTTTTGTGATACTACTCACAAAGTGATATTATGTGAAAGCATAGTAAAATTCATGTGTGAATATATTAGTTGTGGTCTCAATCCTATAAAAAGACAATTAAATAGAGCAATCAATTTCCGTTTAATTTTCTGTGCGTTCTTACTACTAATTCTGTTCTTCCATTGTCGACGTTCTGTTAACCAGCTTGTCATACCTACCATTCCATCAGACAGAGAGGCCATCATGAAAAATCATGTCACAAACATGTATAATAATTTCAAGTATTAACATCAGTGTGCTCCATTCAAAAGTTGGAAACTGTTTACAAAACAGAACTTCTACATAGGGGCCATGAGTGGCCGAGTGGTCTAAAGCGTTCACCGTTCCGGATCACTGCCATCTCACCTCTGTCTGCGTGGGTTCGAGTCCAAGGCTCGGCTAGCGTGGGTACGTGGGAAAGCCTGCCAGTAGCTTCTCGTGGGTCGGTGGTTCTTCCCTGGGTTTTCCAGGGTTCTTCCTTCACCAGTTATACTGGCCGCCATGTATAGTTTATCTTGTGCTGAAATATGGCGTTAAACCCTAGAACAACAACAGAACTTCTACATTGTGTGATTCACATTTTACATGAAAGCGCGTGCTATCAACCACTGAATCTCACAATTCATGCTTGTTTGTAGCTAGATCGGCACATATTCACTAATCCAAAATGCTTTGTTCTCAAGCAAAGATTAGATCAGGAAATCACTGGTCAAAAGTACACATACTCTGTTTGGAGTAGAGAAAACTTGTATGTTTTTAAGGATCTATAATGACTATTTATCGGTGACGTAACTTACGTAACTTTCTGTAGAAAAGGGGGCATCCGATTTCGCTGTCTTTTCCACCTATAACTAATTTACACGCAAACATAGAGGGGTACAGGTAAGTCATTATATAATTATCAAATTATCATCCGTTTTCTTTTGGTCAAATGGCCAGCAGGGACTTCAGGGCTTTCGGAGGCAAGGAAGGCGATCTTTCACAAAATTGACTCTCAATAAAGGAACAGTATCAGAACAAAACTTTATAAACCACTGTGATACTTCTGTATGTGTGAAATATTATGGACACACACACACACACACACACACACACACACGCGCACACACACACACACACACACACACACACACACACACACACGCACGCACACACATATTAAAATGCAAGTGATGAGAATGTATTGTGGTTGAGAAATTTTATGTGTTCATAGATATTCTATCGCCATTATTCAGTTATTTTCGCAACATCGTATTGTGTCGGCATTATATATTGTATTGACTATGTGCTTTTATTTACGTTAGTGAAATCAATACAGTTCTGCTCTGTTCTGTTCTGATAGCAGGAGAACGTTATCATGTGTTGGTTTAATTTCCGGTATGGATCTGATAATTTGTTGAAATTTTATGAAACTGATTATGTTTACCGACAATTTATCATGAAAGAGACTTTTTTGCATCGAAACCTCCTCGGACTGACATTTTAGAGTTAATGAGAGCATTGTAACCACCTATCCGTTACAGTGACTGGCAGGTGTCATTCCGTCGTGGGATTCCAAATAAGAATTATTTAGACTATTCTTCGGCCACTTGGTTTGACACCGATCTGCAGCGGAAAAAATGGCTCTCGGGAACAAGGATGCCTTTAGCTTTATTAAACCGATTCAATCTTCGATATATAACGATGCTGTAAACGAGCAAATACTCAATTAACTGAAACGTATTTGCGATGCAGTAGAAAACCAATATTTCTGAGTATAACTCTAATCGTTTTGCACAAAGTCCCAAAAATACACAATTCCAAATGTTAGTCTCTAAACCGGAAAAATCAGGGCTTATAAAATTTAAAGTTGGATAAGATTAAAATTTCGAAAAATAATTATCATACAGCATGAAGTTGGCAGCGAAACTCTTTTATTACAATAAATTTAATATTATAATTACAACAATGACAGAAAAAATAATGAATCATTTTTTATTACTACTACGTTTTCCTAATTACAATAAAAAAATTTCTTCCAAAGTTAGAAGAATCTGTGACACTCCATCTTTTACAACTTCAGACGATAAGAATAAAGAGAAAATTGCAGTTACTGAGAACATTAATAAGAGAACACCGAAATGATGACTACATTGCTTTCAGATATTTATATATAAAACATCGATGCCAATCTGAGATCCATCATTGGAATATTTTTATGATTATTCCTCCTGAATGGATCATCATATCGACATGAGATTTTCACAAAAAGACTTCGTTGATAGACCTCATCGATAAATGGTGCCGATTTGGCATCCAATCTAGTCAGAATGATAGCCATTTTGAAACTATTTTTATCACTACGCCTCCTGTACGACTGGCCATATTTGCTTGGGTATTTCACAAAGATACTTTTATAACATTTATCTTGTCAGAAATAAAAATGATAACGATGTGACATCCAAGGGATGTGCCATTTATTATATTAAAGGTTAATACCTTTTTCTGTTGATGTTGTGCTAACAACGACTGGAAGCATACATTATTTTAAGGATAAATACGCCGGAGCTTTAAAGTGAGGGGTGGAGGACGTATCTATTTTTATGTATACATGTAGAGGTAAAAATAGAATAAGATATCGACAGAAGCTTGAGTCTTACTCAAGATCTTAAGGATCGTCTTTCGCGCAAACATTAAGACTTGGTTCAAGAAGAGTCATTTTTTTAACACAAGGAATATTCACTAATATACTAGAGGAAAAATATATTATTTAAATGGCGGGAAATGACATCGATATGACAAAAAATCTTTGTGTGTTTGCGTGTGTATGTTGGTGCGGGGAGACAAAATATGTTGCTGCAGAGAAGAAACGGAGAGAACTAATACTCAACTGTAAGACATCTTTATTTATTACTTTAACAAAGTATTGAATATTTTGTTAGACATGTAGTTTCTTTCTTATTTTGCAGTTGTGATAGAAGTACGTTCAGTATTTAATGGTGGAGGTTTGGTTGGGTGTAGTTGGTACACGAATTGTATAGCAACATATATCCTTCGAAACCCCATCGAATGACCAGATTCACATTATTTGCAATTTAAGCGGGTGTCTCTGTGACTCTGTGCGCGCGCGCGCGTGTGTGTGTGTGTGTGTTATATTAAAAAGTACTCAAAATTTGTAACATCCCACCTCCTCTCCCACTGAACAATATCCATTCCATTATTCAGTGCGAATCCTTTTTTGTGTCCTTTAGTGTCGTACACCATCAAATCGAATTTCCGGTCGAGCAACAATAAATCCAAATTTCTGAAATAGAAAGGAACCGAGTATTAAAAGGATCAGTGAAATAAAGGATGAAACTCTTCGCCAGTTCGTTTGACTGTCGCCAGGTGTCTCTCTTTCTTTTGTCTCTAACTCTATCGACCACACCCAACCTAAGCTGTTCTGGAAAATTCACCTTTACAATTCCACAATGGAAACAACCCAATTCATTTGTCCTGAAAACCATCCCGATTGTGCTGCGGAATAGTTTCAGTGCTTAAATGCACTGGAGAAAATATGACTTTTTGATTTCCTATAAATGATGTTATATATTTTGAGCTATAAAATTAATAATACTCTTAGTCTAGAGGGTGTAGGCATGCGTCTCCCTCGCCTTTTGCGGGTATTTAAAGTCACTTGTGTATGAAAACCACTCTCAATTCGTCCCGTAAATGGCCATTAAATGCATCTTATTTCATTGCCAATTTAATTTTCAGGTATTAGCTATGGATGCGCGCAGGTGTTCAAATATATGCATACAGAAAAAAGAAAACATTTTTGTAGACACAAATATAAATTAAAGCCCGATTGAGAGTGTTCAAGTAGATACCTTGTGAATATCTATGCTCGGTTGGGTTAATTAGGCACCATATGTAAAAACATGAAGTTGCATGGTAATGCATGAACTACAATATTGATGTAATTGTGCTCATTCTCAAAGTCATTCGGAAATTACCCTAAGTCTATGATTTTCAGAAAGTAAAATTAAAAGATAATAGTTTCTGAAGCCGATTTTATCGACAATAATTCGATATAAAAAAGGAAAAGAACAAACATCATCTGGATTCTATGAACTACCTAATTTTATAATTACATTGTATGACGTAAAAGAAAATTTCTGTCTGTTATGCCTTTAACCGACGCCAACATTGTATGTCAAGTCAACTTGATACTAATTTTGTTTTTACACGATAATTAATGTTTACAATAGCTACTGGAGAACGCTAAAAGCGTAGCAGAGGCGAGCTGTGTAATAGTTGATGGCATTTTAGTTATTGCTGTTCCATATCAAGAAATGGTTTTCTCTATATGGCTAACAACATTATATTTGTTGTTAGTGGACATTTGGGGAGTTGAGGACTTTAGTGAAATTTTAATACGGTTGTGCATCTTTTTGCATGTGGGCGAAAGAAAAAAGTACATTGAAAATTCCAATTCCAGTACTCCCACCATTTAGCCTACTGTTAACTTTATCAGGTACTATTTTAGAAATTGAAAAATCACTAGACCAGTCTGACAATGAAGATAATGAAGCAAACGTTGTGAAGGGAACGCAAAAGAAAGGAAAATGTTAGATAAAAAAAATAATGGCACTGCATTTGAATGAAAGCTTTAGAGAGATGATAAAAACATTTCAGGAGTTTAATATGAAAGGAACAACGTTGGCATCTAAAGATAATCTCATGTACGGGATAAAAACGAAGTCAAAACAATATGTGCCCAAGAATAACAGTAGGAGAATAAAAGTGTTAATTTGTTCATTTCGAATATAAAAAGATATATTCCAATGTTTGAGAACAGATGCAGACTTACCGATAACTTTCAATGATAATAAGTATGAAATACAGACAATTATTTTTATTTGGTACCTATGAATTTTCGTATTTAACCCAATCAATTGTATATTCATCGGTGTTTACGGAAGCATATAATTTCCAAAGAATGATCATAATATTTTGTATTTTTACATTCGTGGTTTGAAGCAACCATGAACTTCACATAAACTGGTAATCCATGAAAAATAACTAATTTACAATACGTTTTCATAGCTAAATGGTTACATCAGTACAGTATGAAAAAGAAATCGATTACGTATTTGATGTGTGTAAATATGCAGATTTGTATTTGACTAAATTTACATATCAGTTTGAGGATATTATAACTTTACCATATCGATCAATACCAATTACACAATAACAGATATATAATTTGTGGAAAACAAAAATTCGATTAAATCAACACATTGCAATCCAGTATATAAAGGAACTGCAGCCAAGTCAGCAATAGCAAAAGGTGAAATTTTTTATTAATCTAAAATCATTCAAACATTTGAAAGGATTGAAGAAGCATTGCAAATTGTTGGAAATAAAATTGACTGTTATTATGTATATCAATATTTTTCCTGGTACATGAATTTGTCTAGTCTTTGTAATTTTTATTCATGGATGTAAATAGTACAAATTATCGTAAGTTAGATATTGCCCACGTTACCTAGGTCTGTTTAAGGAATATTAGGAGCTTAATATTAAATAGGATCTATAAATAGATGCTTACGTATGTGTTGACTATTACTAATAATAATCTTAATAATAAGACTTAATGACGACTTTATGATTAATTTCTCATTGACTGATGGTTTTGAACAGTCCTAGAATAATTCAGTAGCTTCCCATTGGTTAAGCTATGTCACATGAATGTGCAAAGTCGAGATAAAAATGAGTAGTAAGACCTGTCACGTGGGTTATGTTATGAAATATAGTCGTTACATAAGGTGTATATAAGGAGAGAACTGTGCAATCAGATTCATTCCTTTTTTGGAGTCATTCTTATTTCTTGTGTTCCTATTGTAAGTCATCAGACGTGTTTTATTTTGAACTTAGATATTATTCGAGAGGAAAAACATTTGTTTGGACTGTGCAGATGAAACAAAATTCTCATTGTTTGGACTATAATATTTTGGATAAAAGTGCTTTGGGTTTGATTAGTAAGTGTCTTCATCTGGCTCCGATGTGCAAATTATGGAATTGAAATTATGATACAAGAATGAAATGAAGTTAAGAAAGCTTGTGCTTGAAAAGAGGAAAGAGAAAGACAAATTCAAGAAAAAGAAAAACAAATGGAGATGAAATTACAAATGCAAACGGAAGAGAGGGAAAGGGAAAGGACGAGCGTCAAGTGCAAATACAAAATGAAGAAATAGAGATGCAAATGAAATTGAAAATACAAAAAAAAATAGGAAGAAAGGGGAATTTGAAATTGGATTAAGGAATTTTAACTGGAAAGCAGAAAGCACTGCAATGATGAAAGTTCAAGTTTTGATGTTAAAAAAATATAACATTAGCATCCCCTTTTAAAAAAGAAAATGTCAATCAATATTGTTTAGCATTTTGAAGAGAGCGCTGGATTTTGTAATTAAAGAGTGTACTTACTTGCACAGTTCGTGAAGTTTATACTTCATTGTCAATAGAAGCAAGTGCTGAATATGGTTTGGTCAAGGAATGTGTCATGATGGGTTATGAATTGGTATCTCAGGCATATCGACCGAGGTTTCGGAATTGCATAAAGGAAAATATTCAAACCCAAGTGTAGTTTGCTAGGAAAAAGAACAACTATTTGACAGGTAGCGTGCATCTAAATAGAGTAATGAATAATGATCTGACAAGAATCTTTGTACATCATAGTTTGATTAAGTAATCGGCCCCAACATTTTCCGATCCTCTGATTGCCTCGATATTGAAGCTGTAATTAATCTGTATAAGCGTACAACAATTTTGTCAAATATTTTCTTTTCTAAATGATTATAATTGAAGTTTTACTCCAATAAGTTTGATAGTTCAAGCATAACATTGTCCGTGTAAATCGTTTTTTTTTTAAAAAAAACAATGTTTGTTATCACATTTATGCCTACAAAGTCTTTATTATTCCCCTGTTCTGCATAACTGTGTATATAGTACTAGTTAGCTTACTCTAGCAAATCCTTATTTATCTTTTGATAAACTCACAGTCCATTATACTTTACTTTGATTGGTTTATGCTCTGATTGATAATCACTATGAGAGTCACGCAATTTTAAAATTATCATGACCTACATCTAGTCATGGTTTTGTGGCTTAGGTTTTTATATAAGGTTCTGATAAACAAAAGTATACATTCCTGTCTTAAAATAAGTCTTTGGTGGAATAATATATAGTCGTGTTAAGTTATAATTTGAAAGAAAATATTTATTAAAATTAGCCATTTTAATTACAAAGTTCTCGTTGATATTTTGGACTAAAATAATATTCTGCCATTGTTGTAAATTCATTCAAAGGCATTATGGATTATATTGTGATACGTAAAGACTGTTGGCATATTAATACATGCACGGCTTATCAGCACATTCAAGACTGGAATTCATTGGTTAGAGCAGAAATGGAATTTAGTTGGAACACCTCATAATTTTGGACTCGTGATAGAACGTTTAAGAACCTTTGGGATTTAATTCACAATACTGTAAGCTCCCCTTTACTTTTCATTATATAGCTTAGTGAATTAAATTATTGGTTAAATGTTTATTAATTTCGATGGGTTTTTTCTTTCTTTTTCTGTTGCTTAGTTTAGGACCATAGACCCGTAATAGAAATTGGGGACTTGCCCAGGATAGGAAATTCTTTAAAATAGTTCAATGGAATTAATATTGCTTTTGTAATTTGCATCGACTTTGTTTCCGTATTTTCGTTGTTCCTGGTAATTACTTTTATGTCACATATTTAAGAAATCTTTACTAAAACTAACAATCATTGACAAAGTTATATAATTATGTAACCTTTGTTTAATAGTCCTACCCATGAGGGCTTAGTATCGTTGCTTGAGCTTGCTAGATACGTTATTTTTGATGTAAAAGCATCTTTAATAAAGGCAGAAACAAAAATAGCTTGGTACAGTACTTGTGGTAAAAAAAGTTTGGGATTAAAGTTTTTTTTGGGTTTGCTTAGTAGTCTATATCTGGTTTTGATAGGAAATTCTAAGAATTGCATATAAAAATGCCGGATGGAATTAGAGTTAAGAAATCTTCATCGGTAAAAAAATGACGAAAATCCAAAACAAAAAAGAGAGAGAAGATAGAGAAGTACAAAGGGAGAGAGAAGTCGAAGAAAGAGAAATAAAATTATAGAAAGAGGAAAGGTAGAAAAAGAAGATAGATAAGACAATGAAATACAAATTCAGATAGAGCCATAGGAGAGGATGGCGGATCAAGAAAGAGAAATAATGAACAGAAATTTAACTGCAGAAATTAGAAACAAAAATGCCGATGCAGAGAGAAGAAATGGAAATGCAATTTAAATTAAAAGCATTAGAACTGCCAGGCGGAGCACACACACCTTTTAAATACAAATTTAGGTTTTGGATTTTTATCAGAAATATTAAGTTAGTACCCACTTTTAAAGAAAATGAAGTGGATCAATACTTTCCCCATTTTGAGAAAAATGCTGGAAATGTGAAATATCCATGAGAGCATTGGACTTTATTATTACAAAGTGTACTTATTGGCAAATCTCTGAAGTTTGCACTTCTATATATATATAAAAACACAAAGTGCTTATTAAAATGTGGTTACGGAATGTACCTTGAAGGGGTATGAGCTGGTGATTGAGGTATATCGACAGAGGTTTAGTTATTATAGAAACGAATCTGTTTGGGACAAAGAACACATATTTCATAGGTGGTACTCATCCATGGAGTTTGCTCAAGATTACTATAATGTCAGACAACTCTTATTAGTCGAAAAGTTCAAGAATTTCGTCCATTTTGATGTCAAGTCCTACCTTGATGAGCAAATTTTCGAAACTTTGGTAAATGCTTTTCGAACAGCTGATTCTAATTTCTTGACCCACAAAGTGTTTTATTTGTCAATATATCTTCTTCTCAGCAGTCGTTTGGTAAAATAAAATAATGTCAGTCTCATAAGAGTACTTTCACATCCAATCTGACATCATATTTAGGAACAAAACTTCACTTCTGATAAGATTGATCAGAAATCCATATCTCTTTAAATTACACTTAATATAGGAAGAAAGGGCACGTTATTTCTGATTGCTACATGCTGAGAAATAAGCAAAAGAATAAAGACATAATTATTTCAAATTCTCTTATTTCATTGCGATCAGGGTCTCGGTCATGTATTGAATGCAATATATTTGTTGGGCCAAGCAAACCCCAGTCTGATTTTATTATGGAAAAGTATGAACCATTCATGTCGAAAGGTTCTATATCACTCATAGAGGGCAGCTTTGCTAATTTTCCTCTCCATTGTGTTAATTTGGCTGCATATATAGTCTCAGGACCAGTGAGAGTATCCATGTATTACTAAGTAAATACCTTTCTGGAGATAAGGTATCGATTAATCCACTTGTTTGGATTAAAACATATGTTCCTATTGAAAATATCATCCCTGATTTATAAATGCATGTGCGGTCACTAGATCCATGGCAAAAAGAGTTACTGAGAATAATGTCGATCATGCAATTATTCCCTTAGCTGATACATGTATTGGTGAGGTTGCGTTTGCTTCTCTTATTGATCAATCAAGAAGTTTTAATCAGAACGATCCTCTTTTTACTTCTTTGTTCTCGTTGTTCTAATCAGAGTAACAAAAGACAATCATTCATTGTGGAACAGGATTAGTTACATGCATGGTTACATTACACATTTTGCAGACTCTAGAGATGATTCGACTCCTATGGTAATATAATCTAGTCCAAAGGTAGCAGTATTTAGTCCAAGTGGTATAAGTATCTAGTGTAGTACTCAATTAACGGACATTGCCTTTCTTGAGACGGCGCATTCGGCGAAATGTTCTCTAATAGATTTTAGGCTACGACACCTTGCCGTTTTACTGCAATTCAGTTTAATACATTAGATTGAGGAATCCACCTTAACCAAGTTAACATATTTGAAACGTTTATCGATATAAAATTTCCCTATAATGAAACTATTATTTACATATAGCACTGGTCTACAGCCAAAATGCTTCTGAAATAACTTTAGTCAAACTTTACTATTTCTGGGTCACTGAGAACGAAAATAATGCTTAAAATTGTTGATTGGCTCTAATTTAAAAGATATGATACTGAGTCAGTATATACGACCTTTGACTTGGGAATAGCGGAGGATAAGTGAGCTATAAACGGAAGGGATCTAAATTTAAACCAGAAATTATTAAAATACGTCTTTGGCTGGATATATGAATACATCTATGAAAGGCTTTAGACAGTACTTGCTTTTCAGGAAAAACAATGAATGATGCAATATGAAGCTGTTACTGCGTCATACATGATATGATATGCATAATCTTATTCCTAGAAGTCATGGATGATGCAATCAAAACTAAGTTTACACCACTCTCCTGAACAAATTGTCCTATATCAGCTCTAGAAATCATACAGTGTCGTGTTCTCTTGTTTGTCGGTGTTTGACTTTGCAAAGTGACCCTTTTCCGTTTTGCCAAAGTGAGCAGATATGCCTCGTACTTATGTGAACAATATAGATAACTTCTGTTATGTTTGTGGTGAAGTGACTATTGCATCACAAAAGCGCAGTATGACCACTAAAGTTAAGAAAGCCTATCACCTTTATTTTGCTTGCACAATTGGAGATCAGGATAAGAGGTGGGCTCCACACATATTCTGCAACACTTGTGCAACAAATGTTCGCCAGTGGATGATCAGGAAAAGAAAATACATGCCTTTTGCAGTGCCAGTGATTTAAACAGTGGTTACTTCTCCATGGTGCCTCCAGTTGGGAAAGGTATGTCAAAGAAGATAAAGTGGACTGTGTGTGAAGTGGCAAATTTCAGTCGATCTAACAAGAACACATTTGTTGAGACCAGAGAACCATTAATTAGATTTATGGAGACAGGCGCATATGATATCGCCATACTACCGTGTACGGTAATGTCCTTTAGAGGGAGAATTTTGTTCCTAATTAAGCATTTGTTTATACAGCAGCCAGGCGGACTATTAGGGACAAGGAAAACTTCATTTTTCATGGTAAAGCTGTCACAGTTGAGAAATCGCAGAAACTCTGTTACTTAAAGTACCAGGTCAAGCTGACCCTGACTTTGGCGCCTCTGGAAAAAGGCGGCAGAGATATTTGATTCTGATTGGTTACGTTAAATAAGGGGCGTGTTTCCCACACAAAATTTTCTAAGGTTTTTAAAATCGCCACATCGGTAATTCTAATCAGTCTAAGTTTTTCCTATAAGAGGAAACCCAATAAAGTAGGACTCCTTGGAATTTGCAAGAAATTCCTCGTAAAAGAACTGTTGTCCAAAGGGGACTATTGTCGAAAGGAACCGACGAAATAATTTGCCGATTAGAGTGAGGAACGTTGAAAACAAAGGTAGTGTGACAATTCCATATAATTTGCTGATGCCATATATAATGCTTTGCTGAAGTTATTTACTTGTATCTGCATGAATCTTTTTTCTACATTCGTGTAATAATTTGCTTTATGAAGTATAACTGTGTTGAGTTTATGCATAGGAAGTCGTACATTATTCTTCTTTAGATAAGTTTGACGAATTGTTTGAATTTGTCGTCTTGTTTACATAAGAATTATGTTCTAAGAATTTAATACATTACATCAATTAATATGATTACGAGAATCCGTGTGAATTTGCCGAATTTAGAAGATTCCACGTATGATTAAGAATAAGTGTGTATTGACTGAAATGATTTAGTAATCGATTGATGTGATGTATCCTATTTATTCGCTGTGTAAATTGAGGCTGGCTGAGAACCCCAGGCCTCGCCTATGTGTTAATGTGTAAGGTCAAGGCGTTACGAATTAGCCATTCGCCTAACTAGGGTCATTATAGGACATGTGGAGTCGACTGATAGCCTTAGCATCTGTTTAGCACTGATAGTGAAGTCTGATAACGAGGGAGAATAATGAAGAATTAACTGTTTCATAAATAACGGGAAATTTAGATTGTCTCTATTTATATCTATTTAAAAGGGAGAAAATAGCTCCTGAGACGTATAATCCTGAGACGTATTATCCCGAGACGCAATATGCTGGGACGTATGATGTGATGTTATTCTGAGACGTATACTGAGAAGTATAGAGAGAAGTGCAGTGGGACGTACAATTCTGTGACGCAATCCTGCGACTTATTAATTTCTGAAACGTATTCTGAGAGTATCCTGAGACGGATGGTGGAAAGTATCATCCTGAGATCCAAGGGTCCGAACAGCTACAGTGGAAGCAGAACAGACTGGGGACGAGCAGGTCATGAAATCGTACAAGACGTTGACTTCGATTGTTCACTCAATCCTATGATGAACTAAATCTATCAGTAAACAGATCGGCTATTTTATTTAAATCTGTTTGCGTTTTCTTTGTATTTCGGTGAAAGTTTAAATTTCTAAAAGCAGAATATATTCCTGATGTAAGGAATTTTCACAGTGTTTTTATGTAATTGACTAAATTGTTTGTTTACATGTACGGGGGCTCGTGTTGGTTTGTTCTATATACTTGCTCAGATCTCCATCTATTTCACATATAAGTTTCACCACTTATATTTATATTTACTCGAACCGGGCAATAACATCGAGGGCGGTCAACCCCTAGATAACGAAAACCAAATTTGGCGGGACACCCACCAGGGACAATTCTCCCCCCCCCCCCTTTACACTGTGCATTATCCAAAGATTCCATCAGCTATACGCCCAGTCCTCCACGGAGAAGGACTGCCGGTGTCTGATGTACCAGAATAATTCTCACTTGAGTCAGACGAGGAAGAGGATGAAACTTCTCGTCCCAAACCATCAATGTCATATCACCCATATTTTCTCCCATCCTCCTCCCCTGAACCACACCTCATAGCACATTGTAAACTGAATGACCTTGTCAGGGATTTGGAACTATCCAAGAGTAAGGCAGAGATGTTGGACTCCAGACTACAGCGATGGAATCTCCCGGCAGGTGAGGTTTTCCATGTTCCGTGACCGTCAAAAGGATCTCGTCCCATTTTTCTTCATGGAAGGTGATCTTGTAGCCTGCAACAACTTCGTCGGTGTGATGGCAGCCCTCAACATCTTTCATGATCCAGATGAGTGGAGACTGTTCATTGATTCATCGAAGACGAGTCTTAAATTTGTTTTGCTGCATAATGACAATGTATAGGCATCAATTCCAGCTGGTCATCTATGACAACATGAAACTGGTTTTGAATCAGTGGCAGCTTTGTGGCGATTTGAAGGTTCTTGCACTCTTGCTTGATCTGCATACTTGATACACAAAGTACTGCTGCTTTCTCTGTAAATGGTATAGTCGTGCGAGAGGTTCCCACTATATCAAGAGAAATTGGCCACTCCGACAGTCATTGGACCTGGGAGGAAAAATGTTCAGCATCTACCACTTGTTGAATCAAGGAAGAGTTTGTTAGCACCCTTGTACATCAAGCCTGGTCTGATGAAGAACTTTTTCAAGGTCATGGACAAAACACAAGCAACTTTCAAGTACCTCCGTGGAAAATTTCCAAGGTTAAGTGAAGCTAAGATTAAGGAAAGTGTCTTTGTTGGTCCTCAGATTCATGAACTTTGTCGAGATGATGTATTTGACCGTGCACTGCGTGGCTAGGAAAAATGACATGTAAAGCCTTCCATTTAGTGGTAACACATTTTCTCGGAAACAACAAGGCCTACAACTACAGTGAGGTGGTGGAAAACCTCCTCAAGGCACAAAAAGCCTTGGGTGAAACATGTCACTAAAGATACATTTTTTTGCACTCTTATTTACATTTTTCCACCGAAATGCGGAGCGGTGAGAGACGAGCACGGCGAGCGATTTCAGCAGGACATTGCAACAATGGAGAAACGCTATCAGATCAAATGCAGCCCATCAATTCTTGCAGACTATTGCTAGACATTGACAAGATATGCTCCATTTAATGAATACAAGAGACAAGCCACGAAGCACAAAAAAGACACATAATAAGGACTAAATTATGCACTCATATATACATTATAGATTTTGCCTTTCGTTCCATAATAAATTTTATTTATATATCCTTGTCATGTAAAGCAAACACATGAAAAGACCCAGGTTTACAGTTTATGATTAAAACACTAATATCACTGGACAACAAATTTTTACAAAAGTCATGTTACTGAAATAAAATTAGTCAATTCTTATCAATTTTTATGTGCTGAACACGAATATGACAGTCAAATTGCAAAATTGGCTCTAGTTTTTTTGTAATCTGCAAGAAATTAATGTTTACATAACGAAATGCATTCCAATAGTAAAAGGTCAACTGTAATAGCCTACCTATAAAAAATCAAGTCATTGACTACATCTTAGATTTCTTCGCCTGTCTCTTGTACAGCTGTTCGGGAGCATCTCTGAGGAGTGTCCAGCAGTAGTCAGCCAGCATTGTAGTGGACCATTTTCCCTGGTATCTTTGTTCCATTGTTGCGATATCTTGATGAAAACGTTCGCCGTGTTCATCACTAACAATACCACAGTTGCTAGGAAAGAAATCCAAATGGGAATGAAGGAAGTGAATCTTTAGAGACATATTGCAGCCAAGTTTCTTATACTTCATCAACATGTCTTCTACTAGTTCCTTATAGTTTTCTGCCCTAACATTTCCGAGGAAGTTTGTAGAAACTAGGCGAAAAGCATTCCATGCTTGTTTCGCGTCACCTTCCAGCAAGTTGTTGAACCGGTCATCTTTGAAAAGCTCTCGAATCTGAGGACCCACAAAAACTCCCTCTTTAATCTTTGCTTCGCTGAGTCGAGGGAATTTTTCATGCAGGTATCGGAATGCTGGCAAAGTCCGGTCAATGGCTTTCACGAAGTTCTTCATCAAACCTAGTTTGATGTGAAGGGGTGGTAGCAAGATTTTCTGAGCCTCAACCAGAGCTGGGTGTTGGATATTCTTCTCTCCAATGGCTACATTCTGCCTGTGAGTCCATTCCTTCCTCATGTAGTGCATTTCCCTTGCTCGGCTATCCCACTCGCATAAGAAACACATGTATTTTGTATATCCTTGCTGCAGTCCCATTAAAAGGGCAACTACCTTCAAATCACCACAGAGGTGCCAGCTGTACTTGTTATACTCAATGGAATTCAGTAGCTGCCTTAAGTTATCGTATGTCTCTTTCATGTGGACAGCATACGCTACTGGAATAGATGGAAGAATGTTTCCATTGTGCAAAAGCACAGCCTTGAGACTCAGTTTCGAAGAGTCCACAAATAGTCTCCATTCTTGTGGGTCATGAGTGATTTTTAAAGCATTCATGAGGCCCTCAATATCGGAACAGAATATCAGATTACTTTCCTTTCTGAAGAAAGGCTCCAATTGCTGGTGGCGCTTTCGATATGCAGTAATTGTGACATCTTCTTCTAGAAGATTCCATTGTTGGAGTCTTGATCCTAGCAATTCTGCCTTGTTCTTTGATAAGTCCAAATCACGAATCAGGTCATTTAGTTCTTCCTGTGTTATTCTGTGTGGGGTTGATGATGCACCACAGTGAAAATCTGGATCACTGCATGCTGATGGACCAGGAGAAGAACAGGTCGACTCACCTTTGTCTTCGTCAGATGAATCAAGAGAATATTCTGCTGGAGGTTCTGGAATAGGAAGTCCCTCACCATGTGGAACTGGTCTCAATGCAGACGGAATGTTTGGGTAGACTATTCTCGACTTCTTTCGCTTCGTTATTCCGCCGGAAAGAGGAGGAACCAAGCAGAAGTAACAGTCATTTAGGTGGTTGCTTGGTTCTCTCCACACCATTGGGACTGCAAACGGCATTGATGACCTTTTGCAATTCAACCACTGTGAAAGCTGTGTTGTACATGTAGCACAGCATATATGCGGAGCCCAAGGCTTGTCTTGGTCACCAACCTTGCATCCGAAGTAAAGATGATATGCCTTCTTCACTTGAGAATTGATACTTTTCTTCTGGTTGGCAAATGTCACTTCCCCACAAATATAGCAAAAATTGTCCGCGGTATTAACACACTTTCGAGGCATTACTGTTCTTTATTGTACGTAAATGGATAAAATAATAAGTTTTATGTAACAGTAGCTTGAACTGTCTCGCACAACGTCTAAAATATTTTAAATGCTGAACCTATCTGATTGGGCTTTATATAGTACACTGCTTACGTCAGCTTCAGCAGCCGCCTGGCATTAGTATAATAGGCCTACACATGTATAGTACACTGCTGACGTCAACTTACTTCAGCAGCCGCATGGCATTAGTATTGCATTGCATCAGAAAATGATGCAATCAACTGTGGATGATGTGAGCATGATGGTATTATGCAATGTTACATCATTATTCCGGATGTTGCTGCAGTCCTACTGGAGAAATTTACACAGTGAAACATAGAAAATGAGGTATATGAATATCTTCAAAACGAGAGCCAATACAAATTTTTCACGGTTATATTCGTGTTCGGCACACCAAAATACTACAGATTAGGGCCTTTTCAAGTCAGTAATGATTTCACTGTTGACCAGTGTATCTATACAATATACATATACTTAAAATGTAAAAAGTTAAATATCTTGGAAACAGTAGCCAATCAGTTGTTTTAATTGACATATTTTAATTCATCAAATCAGAATCCATAATAAATAGCACATTTTATTTCTGAAGCAGACGACTTCTAAAAAGTTGTAGACCAATGTTTCATTGAACATGTTTGAAAGTTATGGTTTGTAATTGGACGGAACAGCTCACAAATTGAATTGAGATGCTGATACAATCAACTTAACTGGGCAGCTGATTTTGTGATTTCTTAATGGTATTTAAAAGATACAAGCATCCCTAAGTTTGTTAATCAGCATATAAATTCCACATTTACTTTCAAATAAAAAATGTTGTCCGAATGCAAAATGTCTTTATCAGTCAAGATTGTTTTAATCATGTCAAAATGGAATAGATTTGAAAGAATTCAATCTGCTTTTTTAGCAGTTAGAGATACATCAAGAGCAGGAATAAAACAAAGTTGTAGATAGTTAGATATGTTACTGCCAGAAATAAGAATTAAATGATTTGGAAAATAAACCCGTTACTGGTCAGCAAAATTGACATGGACTTTCGTATTTGTAATGTGAGCTGAACATTTCAAATAATAGGATTATTTCTCTAGCGGCCAAAGATAAGCCTTTCTCCATACTATCAACACTGTGACGGATGACTCTATTGTTAGCCTGTTTCACATGGTCAGATTTTATATATTCAGAGCACGAGTTCAAACTGCCGATGAAAAATCAAAAGAACAAACGGACTTATGCTAAAACAAGCGAGCTAATAAGTTTAGCAATGAAAGGAACAACCCGATTAAAACAGCTTATTGTATGGGCAATAATTCCAGGCTAGCTGAGACAAATAATACGGGCATCTATTTCTATGTGATACAGTTTGAAAACGTTTGAAAACCCAAATAGTATAAATTTACCTTGATCAAATCACAGGTTTCATTTCCAGAGTATCTAATTAACTTTGTTATGGTATTTGATTGTTAAAAAGCTTTCCCTTGTTTAAGATTTATTGATTTTAATTTACTTGAAGGGACCCCATTTCCGGTAACGGCTGTGTTTGTACTTTTTGTCTTAACGTCATTTCTTTTGAATTTTTTTTTTAAACTGCGCAGTTATTTTCAATCACTGAAGGGCAAAGATAGGAACCTTTTGTCAACCAGGAAATAGGGGATACCAAATGCAGGTTTAGAAGATAACACAAGTTTATTTGCATTATCTTTGATATTGTGTGTGGCTGCAAGCATGTTATTGGTGACCCCTTTGTTTAGATTCACCTGGGGCCAATAAAGGGTTGGAAAACGAACAAAGTTTGCTTTACTCTGTTGTAAAAGTCACATGGGTCACGATGCGAATTTACTCATTTTAAATGAAATATACATTGTTCTTTTAAAATTAAACACTTTTCTTTAAATAAAGTCTGTTCAGATCATGATTATTGAATGATCTCCATCTTAACTGTCATCAAAAAACTTCCAGACGGAAATTATCGATCTCTATGGTCTTTTACAATGGTGGCCATGTACTAAACTCTAGTCAAGAAAAGAGCACGTCGAGTGGAATCGTCTCAACATAGGGTAGTACGAATTTGTTATCAACATGCGTGGCTTTCATTGTGACATAACAGCACGCGATATTCAGTCCGATTTGTACTGGGTCACACCTTTAGATTCATTTCATACGAAACTGTATGTGTATTTTAAAATGGATTTTGTCATGTGCACTTTTCGGGGCATCTAAATAATGACCATCGAAAGGAATGTGAATGTAAAAGAATTCAAATGACAAATGAAGTGAATACTTGCCACTGAAAGGTATATAGAATCAAATTCTAAAAAGTCACACCCATGCTGAAATGGTCGGTGTTGAAATTCCTACATGACCTCTGTGAATTGTACAATAATATGGTTATGTTCATCTCATCAGGTCCAGTCCTACCAATCAAGATTTAGCTACGATTGCAAACAATATTCAGTTGCTTGAAAGCAGGGTCGATGGCAAACTGAATCGCGACAATGAATACCTTAGATCCGAAAATAGATGAATGAAAAAGAAAATGTACAAAGTATTAGCTACTGCATATATACTGGAAAGATACATTTACGGGATAAAGGGTCAAAGCAAGGTGAAAAACTTTAGTAAGGATATGTCGAAAGTTGATAGTGATGCTTCCATTAAAAATGTCCATCGACAGCAAACTGGAATAACAGTCTTTCACTCACCCTAGACCTATTCCTACAGGGTTCAGTTTGTACAAGGCCAATTAAAGTATAGTTCTATCAGAGAGGGAAACTCGACGCCGGGTCATGCAAGACTATATCATTAATGTCAGAGAAGAGAATACGATGTTTACATCGGATGCTGAAGCTGAATGAAGTCTTATCGTATGCTTATATTACGATGATTATATTAAGAGTCTAGAAACCAATGCAACTTGTTGCAGTTAAGATTCCTTCTTGCAGTTAAGATTCCTTCTTGCAGTTAAGATTTCTTCTTGTAATATAGATGATCTTAAATTTAAATCTCTGGATTGAACAACTGAAAACTTCTTTAAAAAAAAAAAGAAGAACACGAATTTCAAGTTCTTCCAGAAACATCGGCTAATACTAATGATGAATTCAAAGACAAGGTCTGTTGTTTATGTATGAATCTTTTTGCAAAACAAAACATGCTACAGAAAGGGACTCTGGTGGAAGACAAACTGTGTCATTTTATTGAGTGGAGATATACTACTTCTGATGATGTGATATTTTTACTGACTTTAGGTTGACGGACAAGGATATGCTTTTATGTTTAACTTACATATTCCAAGACGTATCAACAATTTATGATGCAGACACTGAAAAGGATGGTACATTTTTATTCGAACAAAGACTGCTACAGTTGAGGGAGATTTGAGGATGTTTGTTCATTGCGGGTGATCTTAATAGCAGTAGTTGTTTTCTACAAGATATACATTCCCGTGACCACTATTAATCTTTTTACTGATTTGCACAGGCAAATGTGGATATAGGCGTACAAAATTTAATTTTGGAAAATCCTTGATTGTATTGTGGTTCATGCAGAGTGTTCATGTTTTGAGTGGAAGAGTCAGTGGGGATACATCTGTTGCATGGTCATATTTTGAAGCAAATGTGGTAAACGTGTAGATTACAATTTAGTACCATCAAGTTTACTTGATAAGATTCTTAATTGTCTAGTTTTAGATGATGATAATAGAGTGTGTTTTCGACTTACCTCCTCTAGACCAAATAAGACTACGAAAGACTACTCGTGACAAGCTCACGATATCAAGAAGTCTTTACAACCTGAACCGTTTCCTAAGGGGTACAAAATGCACCGACAGTGGTTTAAGTTTTCTTACCAGTATGTTGCAAAACTTGGGAAAACAAATGCTGTAAATTAGATTTTTGTGCCATTTTGAGCTTGAATGCCTTTTAAAACGAAAATGGTTTGATCTTCTGGAACAGTTTAGAAAATCAGTCGGAAGATGGTTTATTACAGAAAATACATGCCAAATGTATAACTTTGATATCAGTGTTAAATCGTACCATTTCTATACATGGCAAATAAAAGTAAACTATTTTAAAAGGACGATTATCCTTTTAACACTTTTATGCAAATACTGAGTGATTTTTATATACGTTCGCAATCTTTGTCCCATTTATAAAAGAAACATAACATTTCTTGTATAATTAGGATATTTATGACCACTGGAAGAAAGACATAAGATAAAGCAATCTATATTATTCTAATGTATTTAAATTTGTACCGGAAATGAAAATATAACTGTATCAGAGAGAGTTTGTTCCCATTTGTGGTATACTGTGTAAGAAGACATCCATTTTCACTAGTTTTAAAATAAAAAATAGCAACGAAGGTAAAAAATGTATAGTTTAAGAACAAAGGTCATTTTCGCGCTCGTACATGTTTGAAGTGACCAAATTGGCGATTGATAAGATCCACTTTTACTTATTTTGTTTGTAGATCAGTCATTTATACGGCATTATACTAATAACCGCAAAATGACTGTTCCATGATAAGAATAGTTACTACACTATAACTATATCGTTGAAGACACTGTACGGAAAGTGTTGTAAGCTGCCAAAAAATAAAAGTAAGGACATTTTTTATTGTATAGGCATTTACTAAATTTCCCTCTAACTCAGTGCTCCAAAACAGGATAGCTCTACGTCTATGGTCAGTACACACATATTTAAATGTATTTAGATTATTACATGGATCCAATGCTTCTAATAAACGCTATTTGCCTTTGACCTATGTGTGTGTGCGTGAGTGTGTGCGTGCGTGCGTGCGTGCGTGTGTGTGAGAGAGAGGAGGACGAATATATACAGCACTGCACATTTCTTTGCGGTTGTGGTGTCACAGTCTGTTAATGTTATAAGGTTGATGGTGTCACAGTCTGTTAATGTTTTAACTGTTGGTGTCACAGGTTGTTAATGTTATAAGGCTGATGGGGTCACAGTCAGTTAATGTTTTAAAGGTTGATGGTGTCACAGATTGTTAATGTTATAAGGTTGATGGTGTCATAGTCTGTTAATGTTATACGGTTGATGGCGTCACAGTTTGCTAATGTTATCAGGCTGATGGTGTCACAGTCTTTTAATGTTTTACAGCTGGAAGACCTTTGCCTACTTTTCTTCACAGCAATTGAACTTATTCAGATATTTTTGTTTACTTGGAGGCCAGCTTGCACAAATATTTCTTTTTTGTAAGTTGACATTTACTAAAATAAAATCATAGCAAGACACGGACTTTGCGTCATCTCATCTGATAATCAGTCTGGTGACTGTTACTTGGATAAATCATCAGCAAACAGAAACATTCCCATATAGCATCTTCTTCAACATATATACATTTCCGAAGAGCTTAGTATCGTTGAAAATACTTGCTACTACAGTAAATGTTCCGCTTCGGAAGCAGATCGGATACACTTGATTCAATTTGTTTACTACTAAATGGTTCTTGACAGGCTTTGCTTCAAGAGCACATTTATACACTTAAATCAAATGTGATCCGAAATATTTCCTGCAGCAGGTCGTTGTCGTTCAATGAGTTTTACTGACGATGTGTTGTCGTATCTATTGAATACAACCTTCACCTTAGAGATATACGTTTTGCTACATAACACTGATAACAGTTGCTTCTATAAAAAGATACAAGCTCTGCACAGTCATCAACAATTATAAAAAGAAATCCATTAAGAGACTGGAAGAAGACCATTAACAATATAAGCTGTTTTTCATCAGAGTTACATTGCGGCAGCTATGTTGGTCGAGCGTCAGACTCGGATTCTAACGGTTGCGGGTTTGATGCCTGTCGGCTGATTCGGTGCGTCCTTGCAGAAGGCACTTACCTCCCATATCATCGGCATAATATAACTGATAATGTTGACAAAGTACCGTTACAGCTAACAAAAAAATAATAACATTCCACATATTAGCTGATCTTTTCGAAAGTAGCTCTTTCTTTCGTTCATCGTCATGAGATAGACACAGCAGTAAATTTCCATCTAGTGTTTAAATACGATGCTCAGTTTCACAAGGCTATAAGTAGCTAAATTTAGCAAACGTTAGAAAATACAATTTCTGAACCGAAATACATTTTGTCCTGCTTTTTCCATGCAATACGGTTTCTTAAATTTCAAATATGGGCGTGTTCACTCTGGACCATGGATCATAGAAACTGTTTGAACAACTGCTACGAATACCATACTCATGAAAACGTGAGTTAGCCACTGATGTCCAATCTCCTGCAAACTGCAAATTGCGTGCTATACTTTGTCGGATGCAACGAAGTCAGTAATAATTTTGATCCGGTGCTTAGAGACATAGTTCAGTTTAAATAGATTCTGATACTTAGTGATCTTTGTCATGTCTGTTTCATTTTGAGTGTGGTATGTACATATTAATTTTCCTGGTATTATTCGACTGTTCTCCAAGACATTCTCTTCATTACTATGATTGGTAATCAGACTATAGTAAGCGAGTTCTTTTGGACGAGAAACCAATAAAACACCATAGACTTTAAGCTCCTTGGTAATAGTCTAGGCTAACATCTGATATGTTTAACATAATTGAATCTGTGCTGAGCCGTCTAAGCAAACCAAAAGCAGCATTTGTAGATGGTTGTAGACTTTGGAAAGCCTATAGATGCTTATTTTGGATAGCAGCCAATACAAAAGTAAATACGTCTGAATGATTTTGATCAGCTACCTCGCATTAGCAGAAACTCTTGCTAACAGATGTTAAATGGAGATATAAAAAAATCAATTTCACGTTCTGCGCTCTGCAATTATAGGAGTGCATGTGTTGCATGAAGGAAGCTTGCCCGGTAAATGATATAGCCTGGAATTAAAGAAAAAAACCACAACTTCAAATTTCTATGTGATTTCATTAGCGCAGTACAGCTTATCTGACACTTGTTGACACAATGAGTTAAAATTCTGTTTGGACTTGAAAGAATACTGCTAAGTTTTGAGCACCAATGTAAAATCACCGATCAACAATTTGGTCCAACTTCTGCAGCCTGGTTCTACTTATTCGAACGACACCATATACAATGCCACTATATCCAATTGGATGTTTCACATACATCTAGCAAAGTGCTTTCCTTCTTACACAAGACGAACACTAACCTTTGAATCACTCTAGATTTATATAAGTCTCCAACAACTTCATGCGTATCAAAAAGATCCAAACTGCCGTTACCGTTGGAATGGTATCCAAATCTAGTTGCAATGGTATATAATTATTATTATTGCATCGTTAAATTGTTTAGATGCAATACTAGTGGTATCAGGGTCACATGTGACTTGAAAACAGTAGTGACCAAATTTTGCCGCAATCGTTGCTAGCTGCAGCAAGGTTTTGTACATTGTTGTTGACCTACTTGGCAAAGCATCATCTGTAGTCAATACTATACGAATCGGACAATAGGCCAGGATAAATAAAGTTCATGTTGCAAGCAACATTCTGGAGGATATTTTGCTGTGCAATTCTATAACTCGAAGCATTCTAAACTAAACTGTGTACAAGTACAATACAACCCCTTTTCTTACATGTTATAACATTTGCAAAAGAGTGAGTTCAGGTCTTAATGTCATAGTTATTTCAAGATTGCTGATGCTTTCAATTTGACATTTTCCGAGAAACATTTCCAGCTGGCGTAACCTGTTGGAACACAAGTGTTTAATAATTGCGGAGTTTGGTTCCCATGTCAGCCAGACCTATTAAGCCTTCAATATCATGAACAAAATTTCACAGCCATTTCTTATTGCTGCAACACTTATCGTTTGAAATGGAAGAGATTTTATATTGTTTTAAAATGGGTGAGGTAACACTTTATCTGGAGGAACTTTACGGTTTTGATCGTTGTTATAATAAGCAGCCCGACTAAACGTTGTGACACGTGCTTAAACATACGTCCGAGAACAAACAGATCCAGAACATAAATTGTAAAGTGCCTAATTCCCACTTATCGCAGATTCTTTCGAGATGGTGAACAATGGAACTAAAGCTTGCCTTAGTTACTGTAATTTGTATTTCATTTTACTCCTTTGAACAGGGGCGTAGCTACCATATAGGACGAGTATGCAAATCATAAAGGCCCACGAATTATTTTCTAACACTATCTATTAGACAAGAACTCATCTCTAAGCTTTACACAGGTGCCCGCATTGGGGTCCAGATATCATAGCTACATCACTGCATTTGAAATTAAAATTACAAAATATTTTAGATCAGCGAGTCTTAGTATCAGAAAGGGTAGCAAACCAGAATTAGTTACAAAACTGCGAAATTATATTTTAAAAAATACACGGAGATCCTTTTATTATCGAGGCCACCTACATTAAAGTTTTATGGTGTTTGTTTTTACTTTTTGAGTATTCATTTCAAGCACAATCGTTTCCCATGCAATTAAGAAAACACTTGTATTGTGAAGGTGTATTGTTAAGGTCGTACTTATCTATCTTATCATACATTTTCTTTTTATTTCCGCTCGTGGAAAAAGTTGGTTAATAGTTATGTAACTATGTCACATAACTATTCCGACTGAGTGTTAGCCACGGTTGCGGAAATAATATTCTTCAAGGTGATGGACAGGTGACCTTTTTATTTAGATATTTGATTTGTTTTTGTTGGACCTAATTTGGTGTTCTGTTTTTTAGGCACAGCGACACTTTGAATGTTATATGGTGCAAAGGCAAATTCAGTACTTTGGCCAAGGACAGACTACGGTGGTCAGTCAGGGTTGATTCGATGGTCGGAATTGAATCAGCTCCCTCCTGGTCACGACTCTAAGAACAAAAATAACATTTAGTGCCTATGATTTATAGTTCAAGTTTAAATCTTTTTCTAATATTACAAAATGATAGAAGTAAAAAAAAAAATCAACAAATGAAAGAATAAAACAAATTTTATGTTTGCTAAGACTAATCAGATTTTGCCCGTGGCGAAGTAAATGTGCCCGTATTCCAACTTTTGGCTTAGTCGATTCGTTTCTTGCATCTATCATAACGAGGATACATTGAATGGAAATTCTTCACCAAACATTGTAAATAGTATGTACTTTCATACGTTTTGGAGATTAAGTCCCTCTGTTTAATAGAACATTTAACACGGCGAGACCAGGAATTTCACCGTACAGAGTATCTACTTGCTGTCAAGATAAACGTTTGACCTTCAGTCTAGCTTTGGCTTGTTTTGCATTATATTCCAATTTGAACAAAAGCAACAAAAATTTTATAAATTAGGAACGACATTTCACATTATGTCGATTTAAGTGGGAGAGATTCAATACTGTTCTGGGACTTTTCGCCATAAAAAGGCAAAAAGGACATTTTTTTTACAGATTCTTGAATAAAATAATATGCGTTGACAGACATTTCGAGAGAAGGAATGCATCACATGGGAAAGATTTTAGGATGCTCTTGGAACAGTAATAAAAAAGTCGACACTTTTAAAACAAAAAGACTAATTAAATTTTCTGAAGTACGGCCTCTACAGTCTGTCAGACTGATTTCAAAATCTATTAAGGCGATGGTTGATGTTCTCTGTTACAGTTGTCTGAACGGTTTATGGAATTCCTACATCCTTTTACATTCAAATTAAGTTGTGTCTATGCGGGACCCTTTAGGGAATGTTATAGGAAATCTAAATGTCTGATGTTGTTCAAGAACAATTGAGGCATGTCATCTTCTGCAGGAAAATGGGACAGTCAGGGCCGCTTACCTTTTTTGTGCCTCATTCTTTATTCCAAACGATGAGTCGTGTTCAAATTTACCGTTGTACTATGAAAGCACAGACCATACCTTATACAAAAAAGTATAGCTTATTTGTAAATATACCTACATACCTTTATGTGTCTATACATGTGTGTGCAGATATGTATGTAACACAAATGCGTATTTATGTTGTATTTGCTGTAGGTATATTTTGCCAGTTTCACGATATGCTTGCAGTATGCGTGTGTGTGTGTGTGCGCGCGTATATGTGTGTGTTGTCTATATGTGGAACTAAAGATTATTAATGTAATTTTTTTATATGTTTGCATTAATAGAATTGCATTACACATGACATTTTGGATGCAATTGGATTCAAATTTGGCTCTGTGCCAAAATTGTGGACAAATATCACACGGTCAAGCAGTTCACCTTCCTTTGGGACACTTGTCTCGAATTAAAGTCAAGCTTACCTTGAGACAGTTATCCGCCGGGAAACCAAGTGTTGTATTTTTCTTTTGGAAGCTGTGAGTTATATTCTTTCAGATCAGAAAAATAAAACGGCTGTGACGTTGCAAGGCGACAAATATTTCCTATTTTGAAAGTAATTTCTTGACGCACGTTCAAAATCCACCTTTTTGACTGTGAGATACCATTCGAGGATTTTTTTCGCTTTCTGACTTGAAAGATACTTTAACACATTGGCACTTTAAGTGCTGACTAGATTCATTTAACATTTGGTTTTTGTTCTTCTGCCGTATTAGTTTTCTGAAACGGTCTTTTGAAAAATATTTTCTATGAAATGAATAACCTTTTTCAAATTTTGTTTTGTACGATTTTAAAGCTTTTTCTCATAATACTGTGGAATTTTACAGGAAGCTTTTTGTCATTTCTCCCTCAGCTATCTCTGAATAAAACTCGTCCAGGAAAAATGTTGAATTATCAAATCAGTTAACTGAAATGTTTTTGCACCAATTTGCACACCAATGACTTTCCAAAGTTATGTCTTCACTTCAGTAATTCTGCAATATATGTATAAAAAACACTATCGTGTACAGATCCATGTATGTGTGTGTGTGCAATTATATATATATATATATATATATATATATATATATATATATATATATATATATATATATATATATATATACACATGTATATATATGTATATACATATATATACATGTATATACATGTATATACATATATATATATATATATATATATATATATATATATATATATATATATATATATATATATATATATATATATATATATATATATATATATAATATGAATATTTGGAAGAGATATTATTTAACAGAATGAATAATAAACACAGAGATGAATTTGGGAATTATTTGAGATAAAACGGGAAGAGATTTTTAGACGATTGCTTCATTATATTGAATAAACATATACTAATAGAAGAATTATTCCAGGAATTTAATAACCTACATCAGCTATAGAAATGAAGAAAAAAAATGAAAGTCAAATAAACATTCCTTTTCTAGGCATTCTTTTTAAACTATCTGGAAAGCATTTTTTTTCTGATATTTGTTTTAAACCGTCCGATGCACCTAATTTTCTCAACTTCAAATCCTGTCATGCAAAACATATAAAAGTGAACATCACTTTTAACCTAGCATCAAGAGTGATAACAATTGTCAAGAACAAAAATACACAGAAACAAAAACTGGCAGAGTTACAATAATATCTTCGGAAGCAAAATTACTCAGAGGAAATTATCAACCGAGGAATACTCAAAGCGAAAAGAAAAAAACCGATCAAGAGAAATAACCGTGAAACCAGAAACTCATCATCCAATGGAATTCCTTTAATTACATCCCATAATCTGTGAAGTACAAATATCATACCGATGGTACTATTATGTGAACAATTATTAGAATGTAGTGATAAAATGAAAAAATGTATTGGAAACAGGAAAATTATTATTATTAAGAGACAACTTAAAATTTTAAAACTAAATCTTGACAGAGCTTAAGTTGACTTCATTTAAAAAGAGGTCAGAATAACCATATGTAGCACGAGTAAATATAAAACTTGTTCAAATATAACATCAGGAAACTCAGTACAATGTAAAAATGGTAAGCTATTTAAAGTTAAACATGACATGAATTGTAGTTCAATAAATGTGATTTAGTAGGTGTGAAGTGTGAAGCCTTTTACAAAGGTCAGACGAAAAACGAACTAAGGAAGGGAATGACAGTACATAGCAAACAAAAACAGAAGAACTCCCTGTTATTCAAAGTCAATATACATATACATAACTGTTCAGGAGGAAACTTCCAAGTTTTTCTGTTACATAAAGTATTAACTAGTAAGGAATCTTTAAAATGATATGAAAGCGCTTGAAGGAATAAAGTATGGTCATTTTTCTGATTTTATATATATATATATATATATATATATATATATATATATATATATATATATATATATATATATATATATATATATATATATATATATATATATATATATATATATATCACCCCCGTCAACCTAAAGACCTCTAAAAAGGATCAATATCGCCCCAGTCATCCCCAAGCTGACTTTCTCCCACGTCTGTACTGCCAGTGCAGTCGCCTACTCATTTGAGCACTTTGAGAGTTCTAACGACTATCTCCTGATTCGCACTGAATTAGCTCAAAAGTCTTGCCAATTACAAATAGAATAAACAACATCAACAAAGGCAGAAAATAATCAGGAACAAACAGCAAAAGGAAACCCACCGGTGACAACCAATACAACAACAACAGCAGAACAAATAGCAACAAAGAATAGCAGTAACTAACCAGAAACTAACAGTAGTACAAGAGAATAATTCACAAGGGGAACAAAATCAGGAAAAACAAGTAACCAAGACATCATCATCATCATCAACAACAACAACATAATTATCACCGAAGTATCTGAAGGAACAAGAAAAGGAATTAGAAAAAGACATAATCAGAAGGAGAAAAAAAAAAAAAGAAGACAGAAGAGAGAGGAGGATGGATGAAGAATACCAACTAGAAAATGATGAAGGTTTACAATGAAGAAAAAAAAATCATATAATACAAATGTATACTCTTTTGCAAAAAATGAACAACAACTAATAAAATTTAGTACAGTAATTACATTTAGCACAGGAGGGCCTCCCTAACTGGTCTGCAAAGATCAAACAGGAGTGAGCACCCTCCAAACAAAAGTCTGCCCTAATTTGCCGACTCCGTGTCTAGCTACCATCACCTATAGTTAACGTTCAAGCAGTTAATTTACGGTCAACTCAATGCTAAAACGATAATTTTATTCGAAATTCTAGAAGTTTGATTTACAATTGACTGACACTAATAATGACTTGGAATTATTGTCACACACAGTTGTGGACCTTTTACTATATCCAGATTCAAGACTGAAACGGGTTTTTCATGCGGCCGTAATGGTCATTTGTACCTGCTGACACGAAAAGTATTACTTAACTAAAGATTTGACCAGACGTTTACTTAAGAGTTTAACGTTGTTTTTTCTGAGTTCATCATGGTATAAACTGTCAGTTGCCGACTCACACGGCAAATAACGCCCGAAGGGCGTTATGTAAGCTGTGTGAGTCGGCAACTGACAGTTTATACCACGATGAACTCAGAAAAAACAACGTTAAATTCTTATAATTGAAAATTTAATTATTTGTTATGTTATTTTGTTTGCATCATTAAAAAACAGAAATCTTAATTGAGCGTAGTAATACATGTTTGTGGTTTTTCTGTTACGTAGCTATTTATAGCACTTGGGATGTCCAGCTTGATCGCAATAAGGTCATCATAATACCAGTCCTTCAACCAATGGAAGCCAAATTTTTTCAATAATTTTTTTTTGTTTGTTAGAATGTTGTTGTTTTTTTAATGCTTACTTAATGTCTGCCTTAAATGGCAGTGTTTATCTTATGCTGTACACGTGACTCTATTTATAGAAGTGGAAAAGTAGTTCTCCTTACAGTTCATACAGAAATGAACGAGATTCGCTTTGATCACGTGGTAACATTCTGACCAATGGAAATGTTACTTTCCTGTACCAGCTACTGGCATTGCAATTATATCATGATAACGCGTATATCAATAAACATATTTTCCATTGTGTATCATTCAACAAAATTCAATATGTACTCAGTATGTCATTTGTGTAACCATCGCTCTGCATGGATGCATTGAAACATGTTTTCATGTCTAACGTCAAAATGTCTACTCATACACAAAGCTTTAAATAGATAGGTAGACTTTAGAAACAGAAAGAATAAACAGTTTATTAAATAATTAGGCCTCTGACCCATATTGCATAACATAATAAAACAGAGTAGAATACACAGTGCGCCATAAATAGTATAGTAAAATACATTTGTATAGGTGTTGAGATTGATACTTTTTAAAAAGTCGTCTCTTAGTTTAAGACGAAAAATACACAAATTATGAAACAATTTTTAATAAGGTCTATTTTCAGAGTGGACATTAAATTTATCTACTAAAAGAGTGATATGTAGATAGTTAGAAAACTGTTTCTGTCACCCATTTCTTGCGTAAGCCATGCATAATCGAAACCACGAGAGAATAAAATGTGTTACTTTACTGGTCCATGCGCTTTAGAGGCATAATATTAATTGGAAAAACAGATGACAACATATCAACTTTAAATTTATTTCCAAAGAAAATTAATAAAATCACTATTTTCAAATTTTAATAAAATTAGAAAACATTTATAGCAATAAAGCAAAACTTTTACAGGTCTCTATTTGTATTCTGCTTTTGTAAAAGGAGTACCCCGGTTAATCCAAACGTTTTTTTAGTTCCAGCGGAGATAATCTTTTTTTGATTCGATACATGTCAGATCAGGTATCGCCTGCAATAGTAAGTAGCATTAGATGCTGCTACCTGTGTCAGGTGACCCAGAGTCAACAGCTACACCTGGCTCCGTCTGATGAGTCCTTTCTGGTGGACCAGGCAGCCGAGTGGATGTCCTCATCCTCTGGCTGTAAAAGAAGATGGCGAGAGCTGTGTGGACAGTGCAGGGCAACATGTCAGGTGCAGTAAAATCTGATGGCCATCCATTGCATTAGTACATGTCACCAATCTTCATTTTGAATGTGAACTGTTAAAATGAGGGGCTATATGTGAAACAATAGAGATTTCGAACATACTGTAGTTTGATACTTGTAGCAATTATAATCGATTGTCAATGTGAACTAGACACCCTTAAGTACGTCATATACATCTAACTGCATGCGCCAAATTATATGTAACGATGGAAAATCATATCATGTCACATAGTAGTAAGCTTTCCCAGTGGTACTATTTATTGACAAAAAGAGATCACAGTACTCTACTATTGATGGACAAATGAGAGCATACACTTGTTCGTATACAATAACTGATTATATATTTGAGCATTATGCTCACAATGAATAAACACAATTGTATATGTGTGCGTTGTGTAAATATGTGCATATTATGTTCCACTCCCAATCTGATTTAAATCAGATCTCCACCGTCCTACTTGAAGATTTATCATGGACCGCTTAGGGGTCGTGATCAGATCTTCAAGTAGGGCAGTGGAGATCTGATTTTGATTAGATCTGTTCAACTCCTTTGTCCTTTATATTTTAAATCTGTGTACATGTAACATGGTATTAGTCAACCAGTTCACATGCATGTATGTGTGTATATATATATATATATATATATATATATATATATATATATATATATATATATATATATATATATATATATATATATATATATATATATATATATATATATATATATATATATATATATTATTTTCATAACTAGGTATCAAAACAAAGACCAAACAAGATTTGTAGAATTATAAATGTGTATATCTGATTGTTTGAGTTAATTCCTTTATTGCTGTTTTTAGCTGGTAGAATAGCTTCAACGAGATAGTGATTCTTATTATGTAAATGCATTTCTGACTCAAAATAATAGTTGTGTCAGTCTGTCAGACTATAGGCGTTTCCATAACCTATGTGTCTCCTTTACAATACGCTCTGTTATTAAGAATTAACTACTTCCGATTAAGGTCAGGCCAGGCTACGCCTGCTGCCGTAAGTAACAGTAGACGGCATTAGTAGCGACTCTTGACCCTGATTGAAAAGCTAGCTACACATGGCTCTCTGGAAAGTCATATCTGGTGGATCAGGCGGCCGTGCAGATATGCTTTTGCACCCGGCTGTGAAGGCAGATGGGAACAGCTGTTTCGAAAGCACAAGATATCAGCGCAGATGCAGTAGCTTTTCACTGGACATACGCAGCAGTGGAACTCGTCCGCTCCCTAAGCAATTTAGCAGCCCTATTTAGATTCACAATGACCACTTTCGAATCATGAGCATGGGGCTAGATAAAGGTTCCCTAAACATTGCTTGATTCACCTTGATCCTGTTCAGCATACAACAACTAATCGGGATCCAGCCTTAGCGGTCGCCAGTCACTCACACCCTTGGTACCAGAAACGAATGCACACAAACGGAAAGTACATCAGCAGATAGACCAGAAAGAATAACAGCTCTAGTTATAGAAGAGAAATTCAACATCCAGATAACGGCCCAACGTGAAATTCGCCTAGTTGAGGAAAGACAACTCACTGAAGCAGGAGCCGGCTAAACTTGAAACAATTCTTTGTTGAGGAAAGGTGCAGTCAACTAGTAACAACTGATGCGAACATCTCGGTTGTTTGCAAAAATCTAGGTCCCAATACACATAAACATTGAACTTTGTTGCATGAAAATAATGCCGACATAAGTAGACTACTCAAAGTGAAAACTCTGTTTAGAAGATGACATCATCATTTAATAAGGCAGTTGTCAACAATTACATGAGAACTGTCCAATCCAACAAGACTCTGGTTAAGGAGCGAGGCAGATGAAATTCAGTTTAACGCAAACATGAATGACATGTAGCACTTTTAAGATGCTTTGAAGACACTCTGCGGGTCACAATAATCAGCAACATCTCCAACATCGAGCGCTAACGGCCCCCGCGCAGCTCACTCATATAGAAAATATATTACATAGGTAGACAGACCATTTTAACAACATAACAAAACAACACTGATCAGTCAGTGAGAAGGCATTGTGTTGATACCTTCCGTGACTATGACACTGATCGATATCAGGTATTGGACTGTTGCGTATAGAGATGATACATGAAGTGATTCTTCAAGATTCTTTATTTGCTGAAGACATACCTGAATTCCAAATCCGAGTTTGACATGCAACAGAGACTGGACGATTTCTTCAGCATGTGACACTTGTGGTCCACAATCAGAATCATTAAGACCGAGTTTATATATCTAACTGCACACGAAAACCTTACATAGAGTCACCAAACCTTCCATGCAGTGAACCGGTTCATCCACATTGACAGTGCAGTGTCAAATGTAGTTCATATCGATACCGCAAACCAACACCAGAATTGACAAAGCATGTGTGACTTTCGGCCAACTACCACAAATATGTGGGAGAGCAGATGCATCAGTCTGTAATCAGAACTGAAGGTCCACAAAGTCATTATGTTACCGACCCTCTGTACAGTTGTTGTTGTTGTTGTGGGGTTTAACGTCATTTTTCAGCACGATAGGCTATACATGGCGGCCAGTATTAATGGTGGAGGAAGAACCCGGAAAACCCCGGAAAGAACCACCGACCCACGAGAAGCTACTGGCAGGCTTTCTCACATGCCCACATTGGCTGAATCTTAGACTCGAACCGCCGCAGACAGAGGTGAGATGGCAGTGATCCGTAACGAAGAGCGCTTTAGACCACTCGGCCACTCGGGGCCCCCCCTCTGTACAGAGGCCATATGAAGAACCTGAACCATTTTCACATGAGCTGTCTCAAGAAATTGACGAAGATGAGATGGAGTAAAAGGTCTCAGAAACTAAGAATCTCATACGGGCAGGCATTCCAAGCATTCACACGCTGTTGATGAAGTCACATATAAGATGGGTAGGCTAAGTCACCAAGATGTCAGACAGTCAACTGCCAAAGATTTTCTACGGCGTATTGGATGGGAGAGGGAAGCCATCCCATAGAGGTCAGAAGAAACGGTTCAAAGATATCAACTTTTAAACACTTCAAAATTGACCTTGAGTCTTGGAAAGATCTCTCATCGGATCGTTCCACTTGACGCAGTCTCAGTCTTACTGGTGCTACTGACTATGAGCTGAGGAGAATTTTAGAGGCAGTACAGAAGCGCGAGCAGCGTAAATCGCAGAACTGCAGTACGTACTCGCTTGATCAAGTAATCCCATGTCGCATCTCCTGTCCTGTGTGACGAGATTTAGATAGCGTATTAGTCTGATCAGCCTCTTAAGAAACCAGTTATTGATGTCATGGTCATGGTCGAACACGAAGGATGAAAACACTTCTGGTAGGTAATCTGGTTGCTGTACATGAAGAAAAATGCCCTAGTCGTTTCCGAATTTGTCCCGTCAAGGTGTCTTGTATTTAGTTAACACTGACGTAGTGTTGTGTGATTTCTAACCTTTCTCAAGCTTACAATTCGCTGTTTGTAAAGAAATTTGTTTCATAGACAGTTGTGTAACCTGATCCGTAGACACTATCTGTAGTTGAAAGAAATGAAACAGGATTTCAGTTCATGAAGAAAAACAAAGCGCAGAATAATTTCAAAAACTATGGTCAGCTAACATTCGGTAATAAACTTGAATTATTGGGGGTGGGAAGAAAACGTGTAGAGAAGATCCTCAGGTTAGATACACTTCACGAATGTTAATGACGCTCATTTTAAAAGAAAATCTACCGATGGACATCAGATTCTGACACCTCTCCGAGCTTTATAGACAAAGACTTCTACAACTAGTTAGCATTAAATAGACAGGGTATGTGCGTGTTTATCAGCAGGGTAATTTACTTATGCATAAAATAATCCCCAAGTAGTAAAGTAATAAACAAATGCATACTTGTCTACGTAGTATCAATGGAAGAGAAATTATGCTAACCGTCAAATAACGAACCAAGGTAAATGAAATAATGTCTGGCTAATATCTTTTGAGAAAGACCAGTTTATTTCTATTGTCGTTTTCCGACGGTACCGCTCTACAGTTATGTACTTTTCACACAGGGACCGGTAAAAGGTGAGGTTGCTTACCAAGGCAGCATCCACAGTGGAGAGAATGTTGGCAAACCTCTATGCTACCTTCATGTACTGTGACTGAAATTTCTTTACATGTGGTAATTACGGAAACAGTGCACTGTCTAAAGCAGACAGCAATCAAAATGTCTGCCCCCATGCGCTCGAAAAATGAGGCTGAACTAGTCCAAAGTACACTACCTTTGGCAGTTCTTGAAATTGGGAAAATAAATTTTGCGAGATTAGACAATACCAGATTCTGGAAAAGCAAAAAAAAAAAAAAAAAAAAAAAAAAAAGAAGACGTTTTCATCTCTTTTTTCTTCCAATTTACCTTTTAAGTCTATGATGTGAAAATGACCTAACGGAGCTAGCAGTCGTATGAGAGGTGCACATCTGAATTAAGGCAAACTGTAGAGCTCAAATTACACACATCAATCATAGATGTAATAACGGGAATTGAAAGTTATTTTAACAACAATACTACTACTACTACTACTACTAACCTATTATGTAAATCGTTTTAGAATAGAGAATCAAGTCACTTATATAGAGAGAGAAAGGAAAACGTTACCTGTTAGAATGCGTACGTGGCGCATAGCAACAAATCTCCATGACGTAGCACTGTGTAGCAAGTTGTAGCACAGTAAATTATATGCTCATAATATCCAGCATGTCAGCTGTGCTCTATAGGATACGTTTCAACTTTTGATTTTCCGTCTGTGTAAGGTCAGGCGCGAGTGTAGTCGTACATGTATGATATTTGTGAAATGAAAATGACGATACCTGCTAAAAATCAAATAATTCTCAACTGCTATCACAAATATAAGCCCAGTTTTATCAGGCACAAACTCTTTCACGTAAACGCCATAAAAATTTCACGTAGCTGTGCTGTAGATATGATAAGTACTATAAAATGTGAGTGTATATATAAAGACCTAATAATGTTTCCTACCTGAAATATTCTCAGCATGTTTTTTATTTTTTTAATGTTTTTCTAATTTCATGTTGTTTGTTTTTGTAATAATATTATTATGTTTCTTATCTTATAGGTGTTGTCTAAAGTTGTAAAGCGCTTAGAGCTTCTAAAGATTAGGCGCTATACAAAGTCCTCATTATTATATATATATATATATATATATATATATATATATATATATATATATATATATATATATATATATATATATATATATATATATATTAATTATATTATATTATATTATATTATATTATATTATATTATATTATATCACGTGTTTAGGTTCGAATAAACAGTAACAGAAGAATGAATAAAAACAACAAGCTTTGAAAAATACAATAATTTATTTCCCTAGAAAAACTCTGTAAAAATGAAGAAAAAAAAAGATGAACCTACGGTTTTATAGAATCAAATCCAAAAATAATCAAAGAATAATCCACGAGTAAATTTTTGAAGTCCTAATAACAAAATGATCTACTGATTTCAAGTTCGAATGCCGACTAAGAATCCAAGATGGAAGACGATGACGTATGCTGCAATCTTGTAGTGTTGAAGTCTACAGTTCCTTGTAGAAACAAGAATTATCACTCCGGTTTTGGAAATCTGAATAAATGTTTTATAAGAACTGTCTTTGATTAGGAATCTCTAATTAACACATCTATTTTCCCGGAAAATGACAGAATTAATCCTTTTGAATCCAATTAATTTGAACTAACTCCAATCAGAAACAACATACAACTTACAGTGTAACAGCCCGGCTTCTGCTGAGAACAATTTTCCAAATTAGAGGTTATATCGTCTTCTAAATGTAAACAGGTGGTCACGTGATCATGTTCTCGAATCTCATAGAAATTAGGTACTTGTTAAAGGTCACGTACACCCAGTGTGGCCCTGACGAAAACAATTAATTTTACTCTAAGAAATAAAAAAACAAAACGTTTACATCTTAAATACGACGTCCCATCATGACCTCGACAACAACCAATCATTTTAAAATAAAAATAGAACTTGTTTACGTGGTTGCTACAAATTTTGAAGCAAGGTCAGGATTTAGATTAATACCCGGTGTTTATGAAACGAACAGTCAAGGTCAAACAATTTTCTGAAAAAGTATCATCTCTAGTGAATAAATTTACATTAAAATATCATGTACTGAAAAATATACAAAAATTAAACTGAGAAACAATTAAATTAAAATAAATATATACTAAATCAGATATAATTAAATCAAATATGCATTATATATATATATATATATATATATATATATATATATATATATATATATATATATATATATATATATATATATATATATATATATATATATATATATATATATATATATATATATATATAGTTTCTTCCTATTTGAATTACGCGGGCTACCTATGCTCACGAGAGAGAGAGACAGAGAGACAGAGAGAGAGAGAGAGAGAGAGAGATCAGCCTGAAATATAATATAATCTAATATCATATAATCTTGTTCATTTCCAGACATTTTCAAAGACTTGTAGAATCTATGTTTGGGTTTTGACCGAAACAAGGAACTCCCAGTCAAAGGGTTATATTATTTGTCTCCGGACGAGCCTATGTAACCCCGCTACTTGGATTCCCTTGTCTTGGTGCAAACATCGACACAGATTATTTTTCTCACCAATTTTTCCAACTAAATTAAAATAACCCTGCACCCTCGCAATTTAGTTAGTAGATTCAAAACAGTATTCATCAAGTACTATTGCTTCTCAGTCTTTATAAATGTCATCAGGTTGTGCACTCTTTTATCAAAATCTGAATATGTTTATCTAAGAGGAATCTAGCTATATACGGCGCTCATAGAAAAGGTAAAAAGATGAAGAACAAATTTACATTTGTTATGTGTTGGAAGTATTGCGCAATGGGCGTATCGGACCATGTACTTTTGTTTTTCCAAAGACATACACATGTACTGCGCATTAAGACGAATATGTAAATTGTGGGTAATGGGGGTGACCTCCCAACCCTGCGTACACAAATTCTACGCATGAGAAAATAGAAACATTAAATCATTTGATATTATTACTGTGATCGATGGATATCATGTGAAATTGACAATAAATAATTTATATCTTTTATACGGTCAAGTTTTAACTGCCATCAGTTCTAATTTAGAAAACGTTTCTAAGATATGCAACGGAACTACACTGTGAAGAAGGCTCACGATATGAATATGCCTACAGGGTAGAGTTCTAACGAATTGTCTAATAATATCAGACATGTCTAATTCATGACTTTCTGGGAAATTTACATTTTCTGTCCTGGGAATGTGGCAAGTGTTGCTATCTCTATTGCGATGATACGCTACATGGAAATCATTGTGTGGAATAGCATGTGGACTGATGAATGAGCCACTCTGGTTGGTGAGTACAGACGTTTGCATTCGCAAACGCATTATTATATTTGATTCGACTGGGCGGATTGTGGATGTTCGAGAAAGTTAGAAGAAACCAGTTTGACATAACACATGTCTGTTTTTTTGCTGTTGCTGGATTGCAATAGCACTTAAGAGAGTTTGGTTTTGTGTGGTCAGTAATGTGTATTGCCCGTGTGGCTGGAGTATCATATTACTCTGCTTTTGTGTGTGTGTGTGTGTGTGCGTGCGTGCGTGCGTGCGTGCGTGCGTGTGTGTGTGTCAAAATGTTTTGTATGGAGTTATCAAAGTTGGAGAGACCTTAAGTTGCTTTATGAGTGTATTTATTTTTAGTATATATCTATTGTTGTTGTTGTTGGATTTTATAACATCTCTGTCAAGCACAGCAAAAGACAGAAAGGGTGTCTGTTTCAAAGTAGTTCCAGGCGCGTTGAGACCATAACGGATTCGAAAGGTCTGAAATAACCACACTGAGATAGATAAAGTAAGGTTAGCACAAGAGACGGATTTATCTGTCTCATGGGTGGGAAAATGGTTGCCACGATCATTTGCACAATGACACTGTAACAATTCCATAAGCCATGACCTGGAATCATTTTAGCTTCTCACAAACAATTGAATCTATTGAGATTTTGCAACAAACTTGTTTACTATATTTCTGACAATATTGGAATTTTGTTACTGGCATATATAACATAAGGGATGTAAAACAACTCCTTGATTTTAAAAATTTCACACCTGGTAGTCATTACATTCTTGAAAAACAAACGTAGAGGCATTTCTACAACTTTCAGGAGAATGCATCATATAACGACGGCTCAGAAATCTTTGATGCCAGCTTAATATTTAGCTAAGCCTCTTCGTTCCAAACCAGGTAATATTCGAAAGATAAAACCCCAAGTATGTATGTTAGAATTAAAAATCTACTATTTATTTCAATAATGAGATAATGAAATGTATTAGTAGGAACACATTAATATCGCCACTTTTATTGCCATAATTGCAATATCACTTATGGAACTACTTTCTTTCCACATTTAGGAATAAATAAATAAATAAATAAATAAATAAAACACCTGTATTTCCATGTATGGGCCTGTTTAATTTATCTTCTTCGGTGCTCTCTCTCTCTCTCTCTCTCTCTCTCATGATAAACAGATATTAAAATGTCAAGATTGCAACATTTATGTAATCAATGTATAACCAATAAACAAATTCCCTCAAAAAGAACCCTAAACAAATGCAAATTGTCAGTGACAACTTAATATTAGGTTTCTACTGAAAATTACTTGTTTAGAAAAGAAGAGAAGAAAGAAAACCCACGAAGGCGGACACATCGTTCTGGTCTATCTGGTCTACGAATGATTTTGAACCCACACCATTTTAAACAAGATGTCGATACGTTGAGCAATGAGCCACTGTGGCTGCTCATTCAGAGGGAATATATATATATATACGATTTATCTTTCATTTCGAGTGAAAGGGGGACAACTTTTGAAAGCTTTCTTTTAGAAGATTGGTTTACCTGCCAGTCTACGAAATATTTTCTCAAAGTACACAATGTTGCATAGATTCGAGTCAAGTGGGTTGGTGGTTAGAATGCAGGATTCGCGACAGGAAGGTGTGTTGATTGAATCCTTCCCATATCAGGCAGGGTCAGCTGTGTGGGTGAGACACTTCCCTCCAATTACCCTCCCCACGATGTAACCTTTCACGTGTTGATGTCCGGTTATACAGGAATCAGCATATCAATCAATCAAACAATTTTATAGATTAGTTTTATTACGCGGTTTTGGATGATCAATAACTGCATCACTTACTGTTATAAACAGTTCAAATATTAGGAATACATCTAGCATGTCTATTTATTCTAGTGAGTACTATTATTATTATTATTATTATTATTATTATTATTATTTTATGACTACTGCGCTATTTATATTAAAATTTTCTGTATTATTTATAACCATGTCACATACTTTAAATAGAATAACAAAGACCTCTTTGCAACACAAATGACGTCATATAAGGGATTAAGTCCGAGTGGATTGATACAGTGAAATTTTTTGCATAATTGTACCGTATACACGTCAAAGAGTCGTCGTATCCAGCATACTTCAGAATGTAACATCTTTAAAGAAAAGTTTTCAATGGTTCTGAGTTCACTTATAAGGATTTTGTTTGCTTTGTTTTTTTATTTCTGGAAATAAACGTGTATGATATTTTGTGTGACCTTGGCAAGTCTGCGGTCTAGTTAGGTAACAAACTGCACCTAAATTTCCATCGCTGCTGAATTGTAGTTTGCAAACAACACTCAGACGTAATTATGAGTGTGATGAGATTAAAATGGCTACTTAAACAATGTTTTTACTATATTTAATCAAAAGTCTTCCCTACAATTGTTTTCCATTTGTCGAGGAATGTAACAAGTATACAACTGAGAAATAATATCGAACAGTAATCGCCACCATTTTGTTTTAATATTTGTTCATCCTGAGAGAGAGAGAGAGAGAGAGAGAGAGAGAGAGAGAGAGAGAGATCCAAAAGCATACATAAGGGTTGATATATTAAGTGGGAAAAGAAAGTAGTTCATAAAGAGGTAAAAGTGGTATCGCCACATTGTCGTTAGTCATTCAAATATCTTAATTTTTAAGCGGAAATTTGTTCTTGTTGGCCAAAGAGTCAGGTAGTCAGACAAGACCCTTTCCATTATCATTAAGTTTTGTAAAATTGAATGTGTCAGATCGTGATATGTCTGATTGAATTATCAATGTAACATATATTGGTACAGTCATTTTGTATATAAAAAATATAAGCGCACAAATGTCTATAAACAAATGTAATTTACATAGAGCTTTGTACTCATAAAAGTCGAAATTCATGTTTCTCTTCCCTCTAGAAAAATATGAACGATCGATGGTAAGAAGGCTAAAGAGCATGTCCATAAAATTTTCGGTTTCTATAAAGCGAGCTAGTACAATTGTGTTCCTAAATGAACATATTTTACTCATCCCTGATAACTGAAGTATGATAAGGGAGGATAAGGACACGTCCCTTCGTCTTTATTTACAAATACAAAAAAGCCGCACATAAAGCATGAACTAGACTAGACTAGACTTCCAATGACCTAATACTTTTGAATTTTGACAGCAGTACACATTACGTTTTGTGCTTAAGAAAATAGAGAGCCATAACGTTCACAAAAGCACCTTTCTATTTTATCACCGTTTATAGAATACTCACGCTCGAAACAGGTCAGATAATTGTCTAAAGGAAATCCAAGACTGCGTTGATAAAGAAAATACACAAAATATTGTCCACACACAATAGAATCTGTCCCTTGTAATATCGCATTATTGAGTTGGTTAGATAGGTCTATTCTTCTCATAAAGTCAATGATGTCATGTTTTAGACGAGATAATCCATAAGAATCCAAAATTCTACACTCTGATCGTCGGGAAAGTAGACGGCTACCCAGTGGGTTCTTGGTCAATGACTGTCGTCTGTGTAGATGGCACAGGCTTGAACATCTTTAGATCTTCGACGTGGAATATTATCTTTAGCATACGCTGTAAGATTCCATGAAACTGTGTATCTTCTATTATTCAGAAGGCAATGATGTTCCCAGGTATCCATATTTATGTTTGTTTTCTTCACAGGTAATGATAAGTCATCAGTTCAGACTTGACTTTTTCCATGGAAAGTTTTGTCAAGTAAGTCGATGAACAACGGGTAGCCTTCGTACTCTTTTGAAAGAGAACTTTGATGTGTTTCGACTCCAGGGAAGTCAGTGGAAGTTAGGAATGATCACGCCAGTCTTATACTACTTTGTCAAAATATTCTCATTGAGATGAAAGTCAATGCCTCATATAGATACTCGTTCATTTTTTATTCAGTCAAGGCAACAGCAAAACAGGAGATTAAATATTTTTCTTATTCTGGCCCTTTTGACATCAAGGCTGTAGTTTTCTTTTCTTGATCACTTGTATTTTGTGACTGTTGTTTATTCTGGAGTTTAAAAAGAACCCCAAAAATAAAAATAAAAACCATCTTCGTTGCCTATCTTTTCCTTGTTCCATCTTTTTCTTCTTCTCTTTCTAGTAGTCTAGAATCACTACTCAAAATTGATGATTTCCAAAGTTTTCTCAATTTCTACAGACCAGATGACGTTCACTGTGCTTGCCAGAACTACTGAAAACTGAAATTCCATACGAGGATTGTCCCGACTTTACAGGGCTGAAATGTCCCCTGTCGCAGTCTTGTTCTGAAGTGAAATCAAATCCCTTGTATAGTCGTCATACGAAATGCAGTGGCTATTGTTGGTACCTAACTGGCCTTTGGCTTTAAATATTGTTAAGTAAGATCTCAAGTATCTTTTCTGTGCAAAGTAATGATCGAAAGGTCCGATACACATGTCTGTTCGTCTCGTGTCACTTATATTTTGGGTACTTAGAAGTGTTGGAATTCTAAAGGAGTTTGAGCTTTAGCTCTGTTAAGATGCCAGTGAGCGAACGTTTTGGTAGCTTTCCATGGAAAAAATGATCTTTGACCTTGGTTCGGAGTCCAAATGCTATACGGTATAGGCTTTTACTTCCACTCGTCGTAAAGGATACTTGGCTTCCGTTCTGTTGAGAGTTTAAATAACATGTGTTCCCACTTTAGGTAATACTTCCATGGGACCGCGTAAAGTTTAGCTTCTTCGGTACTTGTGTACACGGCCTATACTAAACAAATAATTGTCTAGGAACATCATGTCCAAATGTAGAGGATGGATGATTTCTAAACTGCGCCCTTGTTTGATTTCTTTCGATGGTTCTTAAATCCCACATTGTGAGGATCGTTATCCGCAGTCACCTCTGTGTCGTTGAACTAGTCCAAGTTGTTAGGTTTTCATGCTAATGAAGCATACAGATGCGTGTTCTTGTCGTACTTTCTGAAAGTCTAAAGATATTCCAGGTACACTGGGTAAGGGTAAGTGTCCATGCTGTTACTGAAATTGTTGACGGAACCTACTCTGGCATCGACGTCTGGATTGCTGCAATCCACTTTGAGAAGTTAGACTTTCAGGTGCAAGTAACTGTTATTCAGATTGATGAAATCTTCCGTTTGACCTTTGATTTCAAATGTGATAGGCGCTGAGGTTGTCAAAGAAGACGAATATAATTTATTTCCCCATTGGGATTATTGCATTATCATCATCGTTAGTGTCATGGCAAAAAAAATCGAATTTGACTTGGAACATTCGCAAGAATCTCTGTGCATTATTCTCCTTTTTTCAGCTCTTAATCAAAAACGGCAAAATCTCGGTTTTTTGTTCTTCTTTTCATTGTTCTTTTCATAAGCGGGTGCATTTCCATGAGATATACAGAATTTTTGACGTATATTTCTGCCTTGTCTTTGTTGTGGTGACGATGAGAAATTAATGCTTTTGCCATAAGCGTGAAGCGCTTTTAAAGGGTGTAATGGCGCCCGGAGATGTCTTTTCTTGCTTGAATCAGCACATATTCATGCTCTGACTAATGCTTTTATGGGGGGTTACTTTGTCGATGAGTGCGTTTTTGAGAAATTATTTTCCTTGTGTCAAAACTGTATTTAAAATATATAATCCTCTAGTGACTAGAGGTCACTCGTCAAAAGAGAATGTTTTCTTCTCAAAATGTTCCAAAATAAAGGTGCTACTGTAATTGGATGAGTTGTTGTTTTGACTAGCGTTGGCGAAACTACCGTTGTTTGTTGCTACTCTAGGTATATTTCAATGAAGGACTGACAAGAAGATAACTGATACAAGTTAAATAGGCCATAGTTGTGTATTTCCTTTAGGCAACCTCAAATTTCCGATCACAGCTCTGATGACACAATACACCAAAACGATTTGATTTTGGGGACAAATTCTCCACATCACATGACATTGGCTGCTATTGTTGCTACCGTTTTGTTGTTTTTGAAAAGATAAATCTCAGAATGAGAAGTAGCTCTGTTTAAAGACATGGTGTTCATTTCTACTTCTGTGTGTAATTAATGACCTGTAATGCAGCAATTCAACGTTCACGTGTTTTTCGATCGAGGATGTTATCAAGATCTTCTGTCTTAGTCACAAAGTTCATATTAACAATTCCTTGTTCTTTTGTTCCAACCATTTATGGCGAACCAAATCACTATACACGCAAACATACTTATATAATATCACACAAAAGAGGTAGTTATACTGGAGGGATTTAGTTTTTGTTTCATTTGGCAATCATTTGATTATCGTCTCTTTTCCAGGAGATCTAAGCGGTTCTGTAAAGGGTTGTGTATGTATGTGTCGTCCATTCTCTATTCAGGCACGATTACCCACCCATTCGCAGTTTTAGAGATAACATAAATTTATTCTCTTTACAAGAACAAACTCTCCATGAATGATGCAAAGCTTTTTTCTTTCTTTCTGCTTCATGTCTATAGAAGATTACGACATTGAACTAATGTGGACTGAGATTACCTTACCCTCTCACAAATTAGCATTAGGGGTAGGGTACAGATCAAACTACTCTCCAACCAATTTCTGTTAAAGTTTTAAAGCTTCAATTGATATCGTCAGTGACAATTATCAACATATTATTATTATGGGAAACACTGATTTACTTGTACGTTATACTAGTGCAAATTTAGTCAATGTGACGGCAAGATACAGTCTACATCCAAAGCAACATCACCACTCTAAAATTGAATCAAATTAAAAAATGAAAATGAAAAATAAATGAGAACTAAAATGGAAGCTATTTTTTACAACCAGAAATTGTCAATGAAATTGAAAATGAATCTTTAAGGCAATCACATGTTTAACAAAAAAAGTTAAATACTGATTATGAAAACAATGAAAATGAAGTTGAAAAACAAATGGATACTATACACAGCGTAGTGATGATATCCCTACTTCGTAAGAAGGAATTCCACAAGTAACGTCGGACGGAGGTCAACACTTTCCTGTACATATTACCCGTCACAGGTATATTGACTTAAGAATTCTGTCTTGGAATAAAAAGGGATTGGCAAAGTTTAACAACATAACTCTTTTCTTCATTATTGCATGAAATTTGACATTATTCGTTTCCATAAAACTTGAAGAAAATCAGCGAAAGAATATGATAATTTTCTTGAATATTATTACCCTTACAGTTATGTTGTTAAACAAGAGAGGATTTTGTGAAAAGAGTATTCGATAGCTTAGATGATTGTGTAGTTTACTGTTAAAGTCATCAAGTGATAAAGAAAGATCCATATTTTTTACGTATATTTCCCTGAATATTCTCCAACATATAATAATATTAACGAAGATATAATTGAATTATTAACCGAGAAGGTATCTCAAATCAAAAGCCAATATCTAAATTCTTATCTTTCCTTATCGGGAGATTTAAATGAATTAAGAATTTTGAAGATTTTATCCTTGATGATAAAAATGACTTTGTGTATAAATGTTATGTGCATAAATGTAATGTGATGTGTATAAATATAATGTGTATAAATGTAATGTGTATAAATGTAATGTGATGTGTATAAATATAATGTGTATAAATGTAATGTGTATAAATGTAATGTGATGTGTATAAATGTAATGTGATGTGCATAAATATAATGTGTATAAATATGATGTGTATAAATGTAATGTGTATAAATGTAAGTGTATAAATGTAATGTGTATAAATGTAATGTGATGTGTATAAATGTAATGTGTATAAATATGATGTGTATAAATGTAATGTGTATAAATGTAAGTGTATAAATGTAATGTGTATAAATGTAATGTGATGTGTATAAATGTAATGTGTATAAATATGATGTGTATAAATGTAATGTGTATAAATGTGTATAAATGTAATGTGATGTGTATAAATGTAATGTGTATAAATATGATGTGTATAAATGTAATGTGTATAAATGTAAGTGTATAAATGTAATGTGTATAAATGTAATGTGATGTGCATAAATATAATGTGTATAAATATGATGTGTATAAATGTAATGTGTATAAATGTAAGTGTATACATGTAATGTGTATAAATGTAATGTGATGTGTATAAATGTAATGTGTATAAATATGATGTGTATAAATGTAATGTGTATAAATGTAATGTTATTAGGATGCGGATAATTTCTCAATGCAGAGCGGTGCAAATGACGATCAAGTGGACGAAAATTTTGGCTTATACCTAATAACGTTATGCATTGTTATTGACGGTCTGTTCTACTCCGACATTGTGCCCGAAACGAAGTGCATTTGAAACAACTTGATATTGTGTAGGTTTGTGCCATATCTCAGGTTTGAAAATGATGTTGCCGATGCTCATAAGTAAGATAGATTTTGATATGTGAAGTGATCCAATCACTTTTTGGCTTCTTTTCTGAAGCAAATCAATTCCTAATCGATTTCTTTGTTGTTTTTCTGCATTGTTCTTTGTTCAGTGTCATGTATATTTGATCTCTCTTTAAACACAGTCACTCAGCTTAATCTTTCCTCTACCATATCCAGCTCGATAAACGAAGAGTTTAATTTGTCTTTTGACGTTTAAATTTGTTTGAAAGTAAATTCTAGGCCTCCTCTTTTGCAATTTATTAATCTACTCTGACAAAACTTTCTTCAATATTTTCTAGCTGTAGGTACTTTCCTTTTGTCTTTTCGTCTTTCCTCTGCAGCTGTAGACTTTATTAATTTAATAGACTTGATTAGTTTAAGAGAATTTAATTATTTATCTAGCTGGGACATATGGTATTATCATTGTTCTGAAGAACGCAATCAACAAAAGGGCACTGTTTAGGTAAATTTAGCTATTTAAGGTGAGAAAACGTAATTTACTTATGTCGACACTAAAGATAACACAGGTAGGCACTAAAAGCCAATAACAGGTACTAAAAGTCACAAACATTTACATGTGAGGTACTCACCTCTAAATTAGCCACTTTCATTTACTAGCCTGTTTAAATATTGAAGAAATGTTTCCAAAATAAATGGTTCCTGAGACAAATATATTTGTTTAATATAATTGCTGGTAATTATTACGGCCCTTTGTGTGAAGAGATAAAATCAGCGTGCTGAAAGTGCAGTGAACAGTACATAAGTAAAACCGGATGTCAAAATAAAGTTATTAGTTCTGTGTACATGTTGAAGAAAGGTACAAATGCATTACAAGATAGAACACTTGCAATCCACGATCTAGAATAACATCTTGTCTGACGCCATAAAACAGTGAATGAATTATGAAATTTTGAAGAATCACAACGCAAACACATTGAAACAATTAATTGATAAATAAATCAGTGTAGTTTTCACAGGTGGGTAATACAGCTTAACATTGGTCAAATTTGTAAGCAAACCTATCATTAGATAAATCTGAAGAGTTTTCACAGATCGATAAAAAAAGTTGTTGGTTTGACGATTTATAACGCACATATAACGAAACCATTTATGCTAAATAAATCAAAGGAATTAACTGCTGTGCATAATAATTTTTCAAGTTAAACTATTTCTTACACAAATATCGCGAACTAATTTTTATCAATAAATTAAATGATTTAACCGATATTGATAATAATTTTGACACTTTGACCAATATTAACGCAAACATATTGAAAGTTTCAATAAATTCATCACTGACTTCTATCTCAAATCGTAGACAGAGAAGGCAATGGTGAATTCCAGCAACAATGAGATAACGATCAATTGAAAACGATAAAAACACCTGATTAACTGAAATGGAAAATGTTTCCATCTTCAAGTTACTGATAAATAAAAGTCAACACAGACAAAGAAGATCAAAAGGGATCAAAGCAGATGGCATGGGTTCATTAAAGCGACGTAAATCACAACGGTAGGACCTCAACAAAACAGGTCGTATTAAATCCTTGCAAAGAAGGCTTCGAAAGCAATATAAATTCCAACGTGTAAGGAAAGAAGAGCAGGACCTGTGCACATCACAGAAGTAAAAACTTTGTAGGGAAAAAAAACACAGGTAACAAAAATTATGATAGCATTCAAGTATGATCGAAGAAAAGTAGTACGTGACTTAATTAACGAATATAAATTTTCAGGTCGCAACGGGAAAATCCTATACCTGTTTTATACGAAAAGATAATAGCGGGACCATAAGAGCAAATCTGATCTTAGCGCAAATTTAGCTGGTTCTCACTATTAGATTGAGGTGAATGGAGCATTCAACGACAGAAATAAATATTTATATGCCATTAATTTCAGGGTTATCACGAACAAACTAAAGATTAATTTTACATATCTGTATATAAATAACATACTCAGCTGTTCTCTTTCACGATCATAAACCTTTTGGCACAAAATGATTATTTCACATGATCGAACACCTAGTTATTGTCACTGATAAATATAAACTTCTGAAAGAAAGTTCATAAGCCGACATACCCAACTATATCTGATCTGAAAGATGATCAGTAAATGTAGCATATGAAAGCTAAATTAGGTAGGCATGTTAATGTGGATGAGACTATGAAAGATATATATATATATATATATATATATATATATATATATATATATATATATATATATATATATATATATATATATATATATATATATATATATATATATATATATATATATATATATATATATATATATTAGATATGTTAGGGTAATAATAATAAGGAAAGAAACGTACAGAGAAATATTAATAAGTTTTGGTCAAGAGGCAGAGAAAACTGCTATGTGGGAATAAAATTCTCTTGAAACTGGTGTCTAGTCAAATAAATAGACGTCCCTGTTCATTTGTAGACTGTGCTTTATTTATGTTATTATTTTACATGAAAGGCTTAATAATGCACAACTGCACAACACATTATGTTATAATATAGGAAACATGGGTATGTAAATCCAGATTATGTAACTGAAAACACGTAAAAGACATCAACGCATAATTACTTAGAAAAGCCAGCAAATTATATATATATATATATAATTTGCTGGCTTTTCTAAATAATTATGTGTTGCTGTCTTTATATATATATATAAGTTGTTGACGTTTCTTAATAATTAAATGTTACGTACATCTGTATGTTGTAATTGACTGTCCAAAATCAAAGTCACGGTGTACCGGATCAGTAACATTTATTTCTTAAAGAACACAATACATAGCTAATATTTCTTTATGATTGTGGACTAAATATAATATTATTATTTTTGGAGGTAATCAAAGTCTAGGTCATAGTTTACCATTTTGCAATTCATAAACTTTTCGACAACTTTTAATGCGTTATGAAGGAGACTGGTCTACATCCTGGCTTTATTACTGTGTCATAGCTCTTCATAATATGTTGTTTACTTGAAAAAAAAATTAATTCTTGCCGTATCATCTGAAGCAAAATATGTCTTTTTGTGTTTAGTTTTAGTTTGGGTGGATTTATGTAGTCAAATTATTATTCACTGGAATCACAGTGTTCAATAATATTCCTGGACTGGAACATTGATTTGGAATGCTAGTTAATTCGGACAGTGACATTCTGGATTACTGTGATACATCAAAAGACTGTTAGCACATCATCACACTCCAGGCCATGGGCACATTTGCACGTTCGAGACTATATGCACATCAACAAATTCAATATCGGAATGTATTTGGAATACCACTTTAATTAAGTGGGGACTTCATACATTTTTACGTGTTATAAAACTTTTAGCATTTGGGATTTTATTCACAGGACTGTAAACTATTAAAAATTTTCAATTTTTGTATTCTAGGGAAATAAATAATTTATTGAGTTTTACAAAACGTGTCGGACTGATTGTTTTATGATATAGTAGGTATAAGTAAAATCGCAAGTAGGCAGTTTCAATTGAATTCAAAGAATGAGAGTGAAAGATTGAAGCATTTTATGTTAAATAACGTGTGCCATCTCTATGAGAAAGAAATTGCTAACTATTATGTGCGTGATGGCGAAGCTTGCAATCAGACTATTTTCGACTACAATCACTTCTAGGGCAAACAAAGAAGTCCTGCTCATAACGACTGCAATTTCACAAATCATCCTGCTATTCGTTCAATACTTGTCAGGTTATTCCTCAAGGAATTATTTAATAAAGATTCCAAACACCATTTGAAAATCATACCGAACAAGGACGAGAAACATACTTCATTCAGAACGTTTACCGTTACGAATACACGTATGGATTTGTAAAAAAATAATGAAACATCTCTTAACTGACAGCAAGGACTTACCTGTCACTATACCTCTCGAATATAACAAATAAAGATTATGATGTCAAGGAACACTTGAAACCCAAATCCTTACGTGATCTTCGTTACTCTTACGCACAGAAGATCCAATGATATGTGATATATTGAAAGACTTTATATAAGTATGCATGAAGCACTACAAACTGTTGAATAAGAATTGCTAACCGGTTACGACGTGTTACTGATGACTGAAAGTGAAATGCGAGAAGGCATTGACATAATACCATATCGATACATTGAAGTAAACTATGAACATTGTAAAGATGATAATGAAGAAAAGTTTTAAAATGGGGATTACGATAAATCCAAACCAAGTCTCTGGGAGGAAACACTTTATATAGGGAAAATGCTAATACATACAGTAAAATGCAGTAAAATTAACTGAATGGGTAAATAAAAAACGAATTAGACGGGTGGAAGATAACCAATTTTCCAATCTCTGCTTACAACAAAACTGTGCACACAATAGAAAACATTATAGATGTAGCAATTCTCTTGCACAACTATTTGAAGGACCAGCCTCTTGAATCTGAATCAAAGTAAGATTTGTATTCGCTTATGACAGATCATGAAGAAAAGAATATGTACAAGGGAATACAAAGTGCGATCATACCAACTTTAAAATGGAATAGCAACACAGATTGTTTACCTGTAACGATAAAAACTGCCCAAGAAATTCATCTGATCAGGTCATATCATGTCGTATAAGCATGTCATCAGGTCATATCATCATGTCGTATAAGCATGTCATCATGTCATAACAGCGATCATATCATGTCACATAAGCATGATATTCAACGTGACAATAAATGCATACATTTATCAATTCATGACGATAAAAACGCTGGCAATGTCAACCGCTTACGTTAAATCTATTTTAAATAAGATATTTGTAATAACATATTATTTCAAAACAATAAATCTGAAAAATGTCTGATTAAATTATTGTTTCCATTGTTGAAGATTTTGTTGAAAATGAATAACTTCAATCAAATAAATAAACTGTCACTGATTTTGAAACTCTCATCCTGAGAAGGACAAACAAATATAGAGAGCTTGTAAGAATGTCAGCATGCTTAGGAGCATTTAGTACACGGAAGATGAGAGAATGTCAAATAAAATCTGCTATTAGGTACACGAAACGAATGTTTTTGTCCCTTAATAAAACAACAAATACTCCGGGGCAACACAATTGTGCGCAACACTAACGCCAACGTTGCACGTTCAAAAGAAACGCGAATTTTAAAGGAGACGAAATATGACAACAATTAAAAAGCAGTGGGTGGCGATCTAATGAGTTATATCCTATTTTTTTCTTGAAAAGTCAAATATTTAAACGTTTGTTAATGAGATTCAAAGGAGTTATTTAAAAATTGGCTAGAGAAAGGTTACGCGAAAGCAATATCGGTTACTTTTATATATATATATATATATATATATATATATATATATATATATATATATATATATATATATATATATATATATATATATATATATATATATATATATATATATATATATATATATATATATATATATATGGATCTACCTGTTTCTGATGTGCTAATCTTTGACACAAAGAATGATAATTAAATATGCTGAATACATCATATTTACTCTTAGCATACGGATTAAAACATATCCATTGGCGGTTTAACAAGCTTCCTTTTATCAACAGTGATGCCGTTTCTTAGGCGAAGATTTGCTAAACTAAGTGAATAAAACAACATTAAACAAACAGCAACTGGAAAATAGCAAATTATTCAGCGAAACAGTTTTTAAATGACAAACGAATCATCAAGCATAATTGTACAATTCTGAGTAGTGTAAGGGGTGAGATTAGCGACAATGGGAATTAGCATTAAAAACACCCCCTGGGTAAGATTAGCGACAATGGAAATTTAACATTAACCACCCTGGGTAAGATTAGCGACAATGGAAATTTAACATGGGCAAAAAAACCCTGGGTAAGATTAGCGACAATGGAATTTAACATTGGAGAAAGGAAAAAAAAGGAAATATTGATTTTAGCGACAAAGGCATTCGAACAATGGAAAAAAAATATCGATTCTAGGGACAAAGGCAATTGAACATGGGGAATAGAGTTTGGGTCTGTCTAGGGACAAGGGGAATTGAATATGGGAATAGAGTTTGGGTTTGTCTAGGGACAAAGGGGAATTGAACATGTTAGAAAAAAAAACTACTTTAGGGACAAGGGGAATTGAACATGGGATTCTTTTTAAAAAAATAAAAAATAAAAAAAGGGGTAGGCAATCGAAAGGCTATCTCTTTTCGAGAAATGTGGGTGGCCCTGAAAAGGTCCTTTGGATTTATGTTAATATTAATATTAACATAGACGGCATCTGTCACATCTTCTTCTTCTTAAACTCCTTCTAACTGCAGGTCCATACACAAGTACCCTCTTGAGGCATCCTTGTCTTTCTATGTAAACTCTTCTCATCCATAGACTAGTATCTGTCCTATCAACAACAGTCCACTTGGACCGGACATACATGAGCATGTCCGTCCTAAACATCATTGAAGACACAAGGCTGGATGATTCAACTGTGGTCCACATCGTGACGCGACGAGAACAGGTGAATCAATAGTGAACTGCGCTTATTTATAGGTAGAGGAAGGATTGAAACGGATTGAGTTCATTCACCAATCCGAACACGAGTTACAAAATTCAGTCAGTCCGCATCCAATCCGAAGAGAGCAGTCTGTGACGTCATGTGGTCTATATAGATTCGCTAGCGCCTGTGTGCTGTCAATCTATGCGACAGTGATTCAACATGACGGAAACTTAGAAAACGATTCATTGGGGTGCACCAGCAGTGGAGACCGCCCAAGGGAACCGGACTTACTTTCAGAAGAGGTACATTGGGATTTTGTGGATTTTCTTACCTCGCAAGAATTTGTTCCGGAACCTTCGTCTCATTCTTCATTACCGCAAGTGGAGAATTTTAGACAGAGACAGAAAGAAGAATTGGAGAAATTTATGCAACGACAAAAGGAAGCGGAACAAGCTTTTCTCCTACAGCAACAGCAACAGCAACAAGAAGAGGTAAGAAAAAAACAACAAGAAGAAGTAGCAGCAAAGAAACAAGAGGGTGAAAATCAAACGGCTACGGTACTGTTGGACATTTTAGCGGAGTTAAGAAGTCTGAAACAAATGTATCAGACTTCTTTATCACGACCGAAGAGAATACGACCTTCCCGAGCTAAACACGCCAACCCTGTGACTAAGCCTATCGTACCACCCTTAGTGATTTCAACCCAATCATCATCATCAGAAGTAGGCCTCGGCCGTGGCAAAGGCTTAAGACAGTTAAAGTTGATTGCTTAAACTCACCCCTACACCAAAAAAGGCCCTTTTCAGGGCCACCCACTTCTCTCGAAAAGAGATAGCCTTTCAATTTGCCAATAACTCAAAAATCAACAAAAAAAACCCATTTTACCCTTATAGTACATGTCTGTGTATGAGTGCGTGAGTGTAGCTTCTTATTTTAAAATCAAAACTCAAAGACACTTACCTTATATAATTAATGTATTCTTTTCTCCATAGTTACAATCCAATTCACAATTCACAACAGAACACTTTATAAATTACATTCACTTCTTCTGTTTCTTTTTTTACTCTCTCTTTTTTTCCAATTTCTTCACCGTCACAGTCTTTTCCTCCTCTTCCTCCTCACTTTCTTCCCTTCTTCTTTTCTTCACCTGACTGCTTTCTTCCTCTGAAGAATCTCTCTCTTCCTCCGAAGAATCCCTCTTTTCTTCCGACTCCTCTTGTTTCTTTCTTGGGCAATCTGGAGACCAATGTCCTTTTTCTTGACAATAATAACAGGTATCTTGACTTTTGTCTTTTCTAGCCCCTGTTTTTGTTCTTTTTTGACGGTCTGGACATTCTGAAGACCAATGCCCTTTCTTCTGACAGATATAGCAAGTATCTTGACTTTTATCTCGAAAGGAAGGAGAGTAGTCCGTCGGCTGGTCTGAAGAGAATTTTCTAATGACCCCTCGCAAAGCTCTGATGAAACGTTCCATCTGGGTAGTCTCTTCCATCGTTGTGCTCGGTTTGAGAGTGAAATGAATATAGTGAAAGGACAAGACACACACCCTTTTTATATACGCTGGTTTGCCATGACTATAAATTAGTCTATGGTGTTTAAACTTGAGTCATTTGACGTTTTGCACTCAAGATGAAACGATCCTATTCATTCGAGAAGAAAGAAGAAGAAGAAAGTAAGAGGCAGAAACGTGATCTATCGCCTCGTACCAGAGCTGAAGTCTTGGCACAAATTCATGCCAGTGATTTTGAAGAGGACATGAGTGAACCAGAATCCGAACCCTCTAAACAAAGTTCACCACTCTTAGTCAACCCTGAAAAGTACTATTCCATTCGAGAGACGGAAAAGCGCTCCTCTAGAAAATTTAGAACCACGGCTTACACCTACACAGTGAAGTTTAAAGATTTCAAGTCCGACGTACCATTGGAGAAAGCAGAAGGGTTTATCACCGAGATGTGGGATTCTTTGCTCACCGCACTCAAGCGACAATGTCAACCCAAAGAAGACGATCGCTTGACACTATCCATAGATCACGACAGCTTGAAATCCCCTGTTTGGATCGAGTTTAGCAGACCCGCAGAACTAACCCCTTCCAAAGTCATGGACAAGATTCAACACGTACAACAATCTAATGATCAGTTTGACATCACCGATGGTAAAGCCACACTGGACATGACCCACGTCTCTCCTCCTCAAGGGACCGGACAACGCAATAAGGTGTTATTGGTGAACGACCTTCGCAACACCAAAAAGAGTCTCGTCCAAATTCACAATTCTCAAGACCAGATGTGTTTAGCCCGAGCCATCGTTGTGGGACGAACCTATGCCAACAAGAACGACACGTTAGAATGGAAAAGAGCCTGGAAAACTATTCAACGATCCGACCGAGCCAAATAACGAAACGAAGCAGAACTCCTGTTACAACAAGCCGGACTGTCCAAAGACACACCCTGTGGCATTTCTGAGATGCAGAAATTGCAAGATGTCCTAGCTCCACTCTACACCTTGAAAGTGCACCCTCAAGAAATGCGCGGACCTCTGTTGTTTCGAGGGAAAGACTTTAAGGACGGAAAATACATTCATGTCTATTATCACGATGACCATTTCGATACCATTACCACTATCACTGGATTCCTGGGATACAGTTATTACTGTGAGAAATGTGACTATGGCTATAACAATCGAGAGCAACACAAACATTGCGGATGGAAATGCCCAGGATGTTTGGCCTCTCCACCCTGTCTGAGCGAAGGACAAGAAAGAGTACAATGTCCTGCTTGTCTGCGCACGTTTGTCAGCCCTGCCTGTTACCAACAACATCTGAAGACGCAAGGTTCACAGCAGAAATATGCTTGTCAACTGCTGAGATTGTGCCCTACGTGTCGAAAAGGCCTACGTACCAATAATACCAAGGCACACGTATATTCAGGAAAGAAAAAATGTCACATTTGTCACTACATCGTGGACTTGGAACACCCATGCTACGTGCAAAAATACCAAGCCCCACCAGAGAAAGAGGACGGTCACAAGAAGAAAGACAATTTCATCTTTTTCGATTTCGAATGCATGCAAGAGACCGGCATTCACATTCCTAATTTCTGCGTGGCTCATCGAGCGTGCGAGAAGTGCATTCAAGAACCTATCTTCAGTCATTGCCCTCACTGCAGCAAGATTCCTGGAGGGCGTGAAAAAATCTTTCGAGGACTGAACACGTTAGCCGATTTTGCCCAATGGGTCTTAGATCCCATCGACAAGACGTGGAGCCAAGAGGACATCGAACGTTACGGAGATTGTCATCGTCATGCCACAGTGATGGCTCACAATTTCTCCGGATACGATGGACAGTTTCTTTTGAGGTACTATACGGAACATGGCACCGAACGTCCTAAAGTCACTTTGAACGGAGCCAAAATCATTTTCATGCAAGTGGGACAAGTGCAGTTTAAAGATTCGATGAGTTACTTGGCCATGCCTTTGAGCCGAATGCCTAAAACGTTTGGAATGACAGAAATGGCTAAAGGTTATTTTCCTCACTTTTTCAATACGGAAGCCAATCAACACGCCGTTCTACCCCATTTGCCTGAGGCTCACTATTACGACCCCGACAACATGCGTACCGAACAAAGAGAAGCTTTCTACGCTTGGTACCAGACTCACGCCTCCGACCCTTTCGACTTTCAGGAAGAAATGCTAAAGTATTGTCGTTCTGACGTGGACATTTTACGGCGTTGCTGTGGAAAATTTCAAGAACTGTTCATGGAACACGGAGGGGTTGATCCTTTGAAAGAAGCTTGCACCATTGCCAAAGCGTGTTCCTTAGTGTATCGACAACGATTCATGCCTGAAAACACCGTGGCTGTCATCAGTTCTCAAACGACCCACTGTGTCAAACGTCAATACTCGGTCAAAGCCCTACGTTGGTTACATTACTTGTGCGACAAGGAAGACAAATGGATTCAGCATGCCCGCAACGGAGGAGGCGAAAAGACCATCGGAACGTATTCGGTCGATGGCTGGGACTTAGAAAACCCAAAGATCGTGTACGAGTTTAACGGTTGCTTATTTCACGGATGTCCCGTCTGTTACCCTGATCGTAGCACTAAAAATCAGTTTTTACAACGAACCATGGAAGACTTGTACCAGGACACTTGTCAGCGACGCCTAAACTTAGAACAACAAGGATACCAAGTGGTGGAAATGTGGGAACACGAGTACGATCACCGTATGAAAACCGATCCCGAGTTTAAACGTGCCGTGGAAAGTTACAAGCTGATGGACCCCCTAAACCCGAGGGATAGTTTGTACGGAGGAAGGACCAATGCCACCTGTTTGCTGTACCAAGCCGACGAAGAGAAAGGAGAAGAAATCAAATACTTGGACGTGTGTTCGCTGTATCCCTACGTCTGCAAATATTGTCCCTTTCCTGCAGGGCACCCACAATTGTTCACGGAACACATCGACCTGAAAAACATTCGACAATACGAAGGCTTGATCAAGTGTAAAGTTTTGCCTCCCACGAACCTATACCATCCCGTCTTACCTCACCATTGTCAAGGCAAACTGATGTTTCCATTGTGCCGTACTTGTGCCGAAACGTGCAACCAAGACCAACCTTGTCAGCACACCCAGGTAGAACGGGCCTTGACGGGAACCTGGGTCAGCGTAGAATTGTTCAAAGCTCTGGACATGGGATACCAACTGTTAGAAGTGTACGAAATTTGCCACTTTCCCAAGACACAACAATACCACAAGGGTGACCCCAGTCAGAAAGGCATTTTCGCCGACTACGTGGATGCCTTTTTGAAACTGAAGCAAGAAGCCAGCGGCTATCCTTCCTGGTGTCACACTTCCGAAGACGAAAAGACATTCAAAGAGAAATACTATGAACAAGAAATCATCTCTTTAGACCACATCGAGAAAAACGAAGGCAGGCGATCGTTTGCCAAAGTGATGTTAAATTACTTGTGGGGTAAAATGGCACAACGACCGTGTTTACCCAAGACGGAATATTTGACAGAACCTTCCCGCTACTTTCAGATGATTCACGACAAAACCAAATACATGAAACACGTGGACGTCGTTCGCGAGGATTTGATCTTGGTCAATTACGAAGAAGATCTGGACTTTGTACAAGACGACCCCTTTGGAAATGTCATCATTGCGGCTTACGTGACAGCTCATGCTCGCTTAAAATTGTACGAAGCTTTAGAACTGTTAGGGGAACGTGTCCTGTACTTTGACACGGACAGTTGCATTTACATCCATCACCCAAGTCAACAGCACCCTGACATCGAAAGAGACCGTTTAGGAGCCTGGACAGACGAACATCCCGACGACAAGATTCTAAGTTTCGTCAGTGGTGGTCCCAAAAATTACGGCTACGAATACCGGGACCCACAAGGAGAATTGCACACGACGTGTAAAGTGAAAGGATTGACTCTGAATTATCGTACCAGTCGTGTGGTGAACTTTGGGGTATTGAAAGAAGCCTTGCAATCGGGAGAGGATGCAAACTTTAAGGTGACCACCTATCAACCGAACAAAATTGTACGTTTACCCACTCACCACATCGTCAGTCGACCCTTGGAAAAAGTCTATCAAATCGTGTACCAGAAGCGAGTGCGACTTCCCAATCATTTCACCTTACCGTATGGACACGTCGGTATTGGTCTGTATATAAAAAGGAACCCTAGGCAAGATCGATAGTTCATTGTGACTACCAAGACCGAGCGAACAAGATGAATACTTTCAGAGAAACACAAAACAAGTTTAGACAGGCACAATTCAAGTGTGGGGCTTCTGATGTGGAATGCGATTGTGAGCCTTGCGACTTTTCAACCTGTGTTAGTGACTTTGCCAGAAGAACCCGTCACCCAGGACGGGACTGTCGTGGACAGGCCTGAAAGACCCTTTCGGGAGGACACTTGTGTGACCTTACCCCCTACTATAGAACTGGTTAGAACATTACCCAAAACATGTTGTACAGACACTTGTGTTTATTCCACGTTAATGGTTATCATGTGCCTTTTATCCTTGTACTTAAGCCTTTGGCTTTTATGTATTTTTGTCTTTCGTATTCATGTTTGAAACCTTCAATAAACGTGTTCTGGAAAAAAGTATATAAACTCTTGTCTTGTTTGTTTTCGTGTCACAAGTGACATTTCTCACACTATGGCTACTTCTGCTGTCTCTGCTCCCTCTTCCTCTACTGTCAAAGTCATCGACGAACACTTAGATCGTGCCAGTTGGTAGGCTTTGTATCTTCGCCATCCCTTTAACATGCTCATTGCTGGACCTAGCGGTTCAGGCAAAACCGAATTCGTCAAACGTTTGATCGAACATAAACATCATTTGATCGATCGGTCACCTCAACGGATCATGTGGTGTTACAAAGAGTGGCACTCGGCGTACAGCCTCTTGCGAGAAAGTCAAGGCGATTCCATCGTGTTTGTGGAAGGCATTCCTAAAGAAGACGACGGCATCGTCTCTGACTCCCGTCAAACCCATTTGGTCATTTTTGACGACATGTTAGGAGAAGACGAAGAAGAAATTAAACTGTGGTTCACGCGCAAAGGGCATCACCGTAATGCCAGTGTCGTTTACATCACCCAAAATTTGTTTCAACAAAGTAAAGCCCATCGCACCATCAGTCTCAATGCGCATTACGTGGTCTTGTTTAAAAGTCCTCGAGATAAATCGCAAGTGCAAGTCTTAGCCAAACACTCCACAAAAAATCTATAAAAACCTCAGACACTTTTCGTCTGTCTCACACAACGTCAACATGACGTCCCTTCAGTCGCATCTTCCCGTCAAATTGATTCGTGCCTTGTATGGCATCAGTCGAGAAAAAAATCCACAAATACGAGCTCGTGTCTTAGAAGCTAGTCTCAAAGAAGTCTTACGATGGTTCACGGTGACGGAACGTCAATTACTCCAAGGAATCATTCAGATTCCTCATCAAACCAAACGCTTTTTCGCTCTCTCTTAAGATGGGATCCTAATGCCCCCAAACTTCTCCCCAAGAAAAAAGTCCAACGAAGCCCCAAGAAGAAGAAAAAGACCAGGTCCCCAAGAAGAATTTCTCCAGTGGCGGGACCCTCCTCTTACCAGACACCACCCCAGAAAAAGAAAAGAAGCCCCCAGAAAAAGAAACAGAGAAAAAGTCCCCAGAAAAAGAAAAGTCCACAGAAGAAAACTAGTCGCAAGAGAGGCACTTCGGCCAGGACGCAACTTTACACTCTCAAACCACGACCTGCCACGGGGGTGACCGCATCTCCGGCAGCCTCACGCTCATCCACTTCTCTGTTGATGACACCAAGAACTGAAGAGTACTTGGAGACGTTGATCACACCATGAACTTCTCCGTTATTGACCCCAAAAATTACTTCCCCAGTGGCAGGACCCTCCAATTTAGTGGCAGTGGCTGCTGTTCACAAAGTACCTTCTCCCAAAATCAAAGTTCAAGAAAGATCGGGCATGTTACAAAGTTTACTGGATTTGTCCAAGCAAGAACTTGCTCGATTTAGTCCGTTACGTACCCCTGCACGACGTGTCATGCCTGTCCTCAAATTGATACGACGCAAAGACAATCAGTGGCGACGCGTTCCAGTATAAAAAAGTTGTGTGACCAAGTAGGGTATCAGTGTTTTTTTGGTGCTCCTGAAGACTCAAAGATGTCACCCTCCAGAAAACCCCAAGGAAAGAAAAGGAAAGGACTACCACCACGTTTAGTAAAACATGGGGACATGTTATCTGTCCTGTCCAAAGCTTCTCCACCTCTACGAAAAAAACTCATTCAATCGGCCTCCAAAGAGGTCATCGATACCGTGTGCGAATGTTGTTTGAACGTCTTGAAAGGCACGATCCCGTTGTCCAAACACCAGAAACAATGCTTAAGCAAGGATCGTCACGTTCGTCGCCAAATGGTTCAAAAGAAAATTCCGATTCGTCAAAAAAAGAAGATGTTGGTCCAACGTGGAGGCATTTTACCTCTCTTGTTAGGCCCCTTACTGAAAGGAGTCTTGGGAACCATGTTGGGAGGACTGGTGGGAGCAAGATAAAAAGGCCCTCGGAAGTCCCAAGATTTCAGAATCGACCCCTGACAACCCCATGGAAGGACGAAAACTAGCTTTAGTGCCTTACAAACGATGGATGGAATACCATCGGTGGCAAGAACAACGCACCCCGCATTTACCTCCCAATCCCCATTTGAGCGAGATGTCCCAGTTACAACACGAATTGCAGTCCTTGATGGATCGCCAAGATTTGTCCGAAACAGAAAAATCGCAAAAGTACGGTCAACTCTTGCAGCGACTGCAACTCTTTCACCAGAAAGCTTTAGACGAAACAGCTCTACCCACTCTGAAAGATTTTAAGACCTTGATGAAAAGTCCAGCACCATCACCAGTACCAGTACCAGTACCAGTACCACCACTACCAGTGACCAAGACAGAAAAAGGAGAAGAAGAAGAGGAAGGGTTTCAAACTCCACCAGATAAAGTACGCAAGTTAACAACACCACCTACCTCCAGAATTGGATGGATTAAAAAGACGATGGCCACCCCTTCTTCATCACAAGAGAAAAATAAAATGAAGACAGAAGTGAAGACAGAAGTGAAACAAGAACCGATATCCCCAGCTCAGACATCCTCCTCTTCAACACCTATTGCCGGTCGAACACGCAAAGCATTGCAATCCAAGAAAATACCCCAAGAGAAAAAGAGTAGCATCCTCCAAGAGTGGGTGTCTTATTAACACACAAACACAAAAAATATGGAAAAAGTCTTAGCCAGCATTTACTACGATCCCTCCCATCTTGCAGGTTACGCAGGAGTTCAAAAATTGTCAAAACGCGACTGAAAAGTCTCCGTTTACCTCAAGTGCAACGATGGTTACAAGAACAAGCTACCTACACTTTACACAAACCCATTCGACGCAAGTTTGCCAGAAGTCGCACCCGAGTGGAAGGCATCGATCATCAATGGCAAGCCGATTTAGCCGATGTCTCTCATTTGGCCAGCTACAATCGTGGCTACAAATATTTGTTTGTGTCATCGACGTCTGTTCCAAATTTGCCTGGGTCGTACCCTTGACTTCCAAATCGAGCAGCGAGTTAGTGCGAGCCCTGCAACGAGTGTTGAAACAAAGTGGTCGTCACCCTCTTCGATGGCAAACGGAAAGGCACCGAATTTCTGAACCAAGCTTTCCAAAAAGAATTAAAGAAACGTGACATTCATTTTTTTTACCACCGAGAATCCCGAAACCAAAGCCAGCATCATGGAACGTTTTCAACGCACTTTGAAAGAACGCATGTGGAAATATTTTACGCATCACCACACTCTCAAGTACATCGACATTTTACCGCACCTGGTGCAAGCGTACAACCAATCTTACCATCGAAGCATCGGACGTGCTCCGCAAGAAGTGACTCCCGAGAACGAAGTGTTGGTGTTTGAGCACCTGTTTGGTACGTCCCCGATGAGGGCTGTCCCCAAGAAAAGTGGAGAGTTGGTCGTAGGAGATTGGGTGCGCATTGGCAAAACCAAACGCACGTTCGACAAAGGTTACTTACCTAACTGGACGACCGAATTGTTTCGCGTCACTGGACGAGTGCATGGTCGTCATCCTGCCGTCTATAAATTGGAAGACATGAACGGAGAAGTGCTCAAAGGAACGTTTTATTTGCCCGAGTTACAACGTGTCACCAAAAAAGAAGACGACGTGTACGACATCAAAAGCATTCTCGAACGCAGAACCCGTAAAGTGGGCAAACGACGTGTCAAAGAAGTCAAAGGATATCCACCCAGTTTTGATTCTTGGATCGACGCTTCGCAAGTCATCGATTATAAAAAGAAGTGACCATCATGCCTTTTCACACAGACGCAGCTACGTCGACCACTCCTTCACCTAGTTCTTCTCTGCAAGATTTACTAAAACAACCCTTGTGGGTGTGGTGCGGAGAACGTGTGCCTAAAACGCAAATCGTCTTTTTCTGCCAAATCTTCGTGGTGTATTGTGTCATCGGGGCAGCCATTGCCAATTTGAGTTTGCAACAAGGAGACAAACAATTGTGGGCCATTTTATTGAGCAGTTGCATCGGTTACCTGCTTCCCAATCCCTCCCTGAAATTCTCTTCGAACGGGAACCACGGGAACCTTGTGTCCAGTGCCAGTGCCAGTCACCACTCCAACCACAACCAGAACCCCATTTTGAGCGGAGACACGCCTCTGACGTCCAGTAACCCCTTGGACAGCCACAGAACTCTGGAATTATGAGTCACCAAAACCAATTTTACTTAACCTTACCCAGTGACAGTTCCATGGAGGTGTTTCCCCACAACACGTTGTGCTGTTACACGGCCAAATTACCCCAGGCCATCCCCTTAGATCACGAAGCCCATTGGGAAGTGGCTTTGGTAGAAATGATTCACCCAACACAAATCAAAAACATCACTGAAACTCAAAACACTTTTGACGTCGAAATTCTGGACCCAACAGTGCAGCAAACCATGACGACCACTTCTCAACATAAATCACTTCCCAAGACCCCAATACTCAACAGTGACACTTCTCCTCCTTTTTACGTTTATCACTTTAAAATTAACTCAGGCCATTATTTTAGTGGTCAACATCTGGTGGAGGCCATTGCTGACAAATTCTATGCAGCATTTGACAAAGTTCTGACCAAACTAAATAAACGTGTCACCATGGAGTACCACAAACAGTCTCACCGTCTACTCATCAAATTTGAAAGTGAGGAAAGAAGTATACGTATTAAATTTTGCCCTGGATTGTATGACATTTTGGGTGGAGACCTCAATATGGTCACGGATAAGCAGACCAAAAAGATTCACATCGCAGACATTGACAACAACGGGCATTTTGCGAGGTACTTTCGTTTCCCGGTAGAACTGAACCAGGGACTGAATTTGATCTTTGTGTACTCCGATGTGGTGGAGTACAACGTGGTGGGACACACCTCTGTGCCGTTACTGCGTGTCATTCCTTTCAAAGTAAATTCTGCCACGGCCACTGACGAGGAAGGTGGAAACACTTATCACGTCCACGTCGAATTTGTCCATCCTCACTATTTGCCTGTCAGCAAGTCGTATTTGGACACGGTCAACATTGCTATAAAAGGAGATTTGGGACAAAATATTCCATTCACCAAAGGAAAAGTCACGGTGAAACTCCATTTTCGAAAACGGTTCTCTCACGACTCGTAAGTCATGTATCCAGTGTACCGAGGGGTTGCTCGACAGCGAGGACACGGTTTAGGAGATATGTTAAAATCGGCCTTTCGTTCGGTGGCTCCGGTGTTGAAACCGATGGTGACACGCGGATTGCACGCCTTGAAAGATGCGGCACTGAGGTACGACGCGTGGAAGTGTTACCCAAAGTGGGAAACGACATCAGTCAAACGTTGAGCAGAACGACCGCCAAGTATCCCATACGAAGGGTGGAAGTGAAAACGTTCACCATTCCCGCTAGCCATCATTCCATGATCGAAGATCATCTGTTTCAAGGACAGTTACCCAAACGTTTAATCCTTGGTATGGTCGAGAATGAAGCCTTCAACGGAGCCTTTAAAAAAAATCCTTTCAACTTTAAACACTTTAAGGTGAAGAAAATCGAAGTCAGTCGCGATGGCAAGACCTTGTGTACCAGACCTTTCGAACCTGACTTTAGTGACACGAAGATGAATTACTTGAGATCGTACTTGTCCTTGTACGAAGCCACCGGCCAGTTAGGAACCAACACCAGTCACGGCATTACGTACGAAGATTACGCAGGAGGCTATGCTTTGTGGGCTTTCGATTTCACTCCAGACCAAGGCAGCGACGAGGGACATTTTCACCCTATAAAATCCGGCTAGATTCGTGTGGAACTTCAGTTTGCAGAACCACTGGACAAGACAGTGAACGTCATCCTGTATGCAGAATTCGATAATACGATAGAAATCAACAGTTTGAGATAAATCATTCTAGATTATTAGAAGCCATGAAAGACTGTTCTCCCTCTTTACCTAGTGGAGAAGCTTTGAAGATGGAATGTGAGGAGACCGTGGAAGGAGAATCCCAACACAAAGACGAAAAGGACATCGTGATCAAGTCGAGATGTCCAGAACAAGAACAGCAATTGGTCTCCTACTGTGCTACATACCTGGCAGACACAATTACGATATGGATGAAGCATGATTACTATGAATGTCAAAACATCAGTCAAGAAGAAAAATTCAACGAATATCTGGACGAAGCTTGGAGTCTGTTTAAAAAAGACGTGTTACGTTGGTGGTATAAAGATTTGCGTGAACATTTCTGTCCTCCATTAACGACTCGAGACATCCATTACATCAAAGCCCTCTTTGACAAATTCAAAGAGAAAGTCGAGATCGAAATTGATCACTTATTATCAGCAAAAGAACATTTAGTGACTTATTTTGATCGTGACTTTTCTAGAAACGATGAGAAAGTAAATTGTTGATTTTGTGACTAGTATGCTTATTTTGTTGTCTTCAGCTAGGAAACGTAGTGTCCATCCATGACTCAATGACTTGCAACAGTGAAAATCACAATTTCATTCACAACTTTGCCGACCCTGTTTAAAGTAGAGTGTAAATTGAAAAAAATGTTTGTCATTTGAAAAAATGTTTGATGTTATATTGTTGGATTATTATTAAAAAATGTTAGAGTTGTTGGTTAATGTTAAGTGATTTTGAATAAAAAATGTTGTGTTTTGAAAAAAATGCCTTTGTGGTTTGTTTGGCTATAAGAATGTTGATTTATGCTCTTTGACTTCTTACTATCCCTCTCATGACACTCATTGAACGTTGCGGCTCGAAAACCGTAGAGGGATGTTTTCCTTCACGTCCGCGCTTTGACTTTAAGAACCGGGTTAGTTTCCAGTCTAACCATCCATTGTCGACTCATCCTCCTACGAAGATGTGCTCCAAACTAGCTAAGCTAAACGAAGCCTACGTGAATTTGCATAGGGTCAGACACAGTCTGATACCGAAGCCAGAAGAGATAGAGAATGTGAGAATGTTAAAAGTTACTGAAGACCTGATAGAAGAGCTCTTCAGAGAAGAAGTGAACAGGGAGAAAGAAGAATGGACAGAAAAGTACAGACTTCAGAGACAGCAGCAGCAACAGCAACAACAACAGCAACAGCAGCAAACAGCAGCAACCTGAACCTGACAGAGGCTTTGTCGACACCAAAGAGTTCTTCTTCTCTTTCCGAAGAAGCAGACCTATTGCCAGAAAGTCTATCCTCAGAGGACATCGCATTCTTAGAAACTAAAAGATTGAAATAGCAAACAAAAAAAAAGACAAAAAAACAGCCCTTTTCAGGGCTACCCCAATACTCTAGAAAAGAAATAACCATCAATTTGCCAATGTGTGTGTGTGTGTGTGTGTGTGTGTGTGTGTGTGTGTGTGTGTGTGTGTGTGTGTAGGTAGAGTAGTATGAATATAAACACTAACTCTTTTTTTAGAGTGTGAGGGTATGTGTTTGCGTATAAGATTGTGTGTTTGTAAGTGCTCACGTACGTTGGTGTAGATAGTAGATTAAAATGATGTGGGGTTTTTTTTGGTGTTTGAGGTGTGGGGAGAGTAGATTTGGGGTTGGACTGGATTGCTTTGCGTATGTGGATAGTCTATTGAAGTGATTAATGAAAAATTTTTTTTAGAATAGTGATGAGCAGTTTAAAAAAGTGAGTGTTTCTTTTAGGTCCGCGCGTTGTTTTGGTCATGATCTAGGTAAGATCAATTTTATGTTTTGGGGGGATGTTTTCCATCACGTCCGCGCTTTCAGTATAAATTGAAACTCGCTCGGCAGTCTAACTACCCTTGTTGATTGATCAACACCACCAGAAGAATGAACACCAGAATTGTGAAACTGCTAGAACTCCAGATGCACCTGGAATATGCCAGGCGCATAGTAAATGAACTATCCGCGGAAGCCATAGTAGAAGAGGCAAGAATAAAGAAGGAAGTGGAGGAGAGAAGAAAGGTGAAAGGAGACTGGGGAAGAAGATGCGTGTGTGGCGCCAGACCAGGAAGGTGCCATCATTAGATAGGTGCATCTGGAGCTCAAAAAAAAAAACCAACAGCCCTTTTCAGGGCTACCCAATGCTCTAGAAAAGAAATAACTATACATTTGCCAATGTGTGTGTAGGTAGAGTAGTGTGAATATAAACACCAACTCTTTTTTAATAATGCGAGTGTATGTGTTTGTGTGTTAGTGATTGTGTTTGTAACCGTTCACGTAAGTTCGTGTGAATAGTAGATTATGGGTTTCTTGATTGTTTCTTAGCGTATGTGGAGAGTATAGTTTGGGTTTTGTAACGGCTGACGTACGATTGTATGGATAGTAGATTATGGATTTAGTTTTAATGATTTGGGTGTGTAAATAGTAGATTTGGGGTTTGTTTATTGATGGTTAACGTATGTGAATAGTAGATCATATGAAATGAGAAAAGTAGGGGGGATGTTTTCCTTCACGTTCGCGCATTGTTTGGTCATGATCTAGGTAAGAGCAATTTTATGTTTTTAGGGGGATGTTTTCCATCACGTCCGCGCTTTCACTATAAGAACCCACAAAGTTTGATGTTGGAACCATTCTAAGGAATAACTGAGACAAAATGACTCAAGTATCAGTTCTATTTAATCTATTGAGAGACATCTATTTTTGGATAATGGATGTAGAATATGTTGTAGGAAGAATAGAAGAGGAATGGAGGCATGGAGATATGAAAGACTTTGTAACCAGTCAAGTTCAAGGCCTAAAGACAGCAAGAGATATTATAGCAGGGATGATTGAAGAAGTCAGTAAGTCAAGAGGCTTCATTAACCCACCTTACTTCAGAGTGGGAAGTTTGAAGGAAGCACTGGATCATGTCATCCAAGTCCGGTGCTTCCTAGAAAAAATATTGTACTGGACAGAGTGGAGAACTGTAAAATGGGGGTTGGACAAGGTGAAGAAAGGGGAAGATCTGATGAGAAAAGTAATGGAGGAAGAAGTAGAGAAGATTAAAGAGAAATGGAGGGAAGAAAGAAAAGATGTGGAAAACAAAAAGAAAAAGGAAGAGTTTGAGAGGCTAAATAACAATTGGATAAAGATACAGACGAAGTTTAGAGAGTTGGGCCATCCTGACTGGTTACCAGAGGAGGAGAAGAAGAGGAAGAAGAAAGGAATAATGGAAAAAGTGAGAACTTGGTGGAAGAAGTGGAAGAAATAGAAGAAGAAGAAACCCAAAGGCCCTTTTCAGGGCCACCCACATTTCTCGAAAAGAGATAGCCTTTCGATTGCCTACCCCTTTTTTATTTTTTTTTTTTTTAAAAAAAAATCCCATGTTCAATTCCCCTTGTCCCTAAAGTAGTTTTTTTCTAACATGTTCAATTCCCCTTTGTCCCTAGACAAACCCAAACTCTATTCCCATGTTCAATTCCCCTTGTCCCTAGACAGACCCAAACTCTATTCCCCATGTTCAATTGCCTTTGTCCCTAGAATCGATATTTTTTTTTCCATTGTTCGAATGCCTTTGTCGCTAAAATCAATATTTCCTTTTTTCTCCTTTCTCCAATGTTAAATTCCATTGTCGCTAATCTTACCCAGGGTGGTTAATGTTAAATTTCCATTGTCGCTAATCTTACCCAGGGGGTGTTTTTAATGCTAATTCCCATTGTCGCTAATCTCACCCCTTATACTACTATTCTGTTCTACTCAAAGAGTTGTTGTTGTTTGGGTTTAACGTCATTTCTCACTACAAAATAGGTGATGCATGGTGGCTAGTATAACTGGTGGAGGAAAACTCCAGTAAGAACCACCTTCCCGGGAAGTCACTGGGAAGATTTCTCACATAACCATGTTGACCGAGCCCGATATTTGAATACACGCGGACAGATGTGAGATGGCAGTGCTCGGAAAAAGTGAGAGCTTTATGCTACTTGGCCACCCGGAGCACCCTACCCTAAGAAAGTAAAGTGCCTTACAGGTAAAAAGCCACCTGAAGCATTTACATCACATCGATTCAGACATTGTTTCGCACAGAAGTCTTTTATTTTACAATGCATTTGTAAATAAAGCATCATTCATACTCAGGGGAAAAATTGAATTGAATAAGTCTACCGGTTTTAATACATTTTAGAAGCTAGAAAAATTCAAAACATGTTTCAAAGTATTTATTCTTAACAAGAGAATTTTTATACCGATGTTATTATACCAGTTCATTCATTTTCATCCTATGACCAATTATAATGTTCAGTTTTTATGGGGATGACATTACTCCTTTACACTCTGATAAATACCACTTTTCGCCAAGTCTTATTGCTTTCTAGTTCTTGAATCTTCAACAAGAAAAGCTATAATTTCACATGCATCCTTTTATTTATTGAATATGTTCAAGTGCATATCTAGAAGAACAGTGTAATATAAGTCTTCACGCTTTATTCTATAGTAAAACACAAAACCAACCGCCACCTGACTTTTTGGTTTCTTCAACCTTTTCTTTACTGGAAGATTTCTTTTCACGCTGTTTGCTTTGGTCATCCTTCTTGACTTCGATTTTCTTTTCTGATTTTTTCTCCTCCTTTTTATCTTTTTCATCTTTCTTCAAACCTGATTTTAGTTCTTTCTCATCTCGTTTGTCTTCTCTTCGCTCCTTTCCATGGTCCTTTCGATCGTCTTTTCTTTCTTTCTCAGTTTGCCCCTGTTCTTTTTTATGGTCGCTACCATCCTTTCTGTCAGGTTTTCGTTCCGCGTCTTTTTCTCTACCCTCTTTGTTTTTATCTCCACTTCTTTCATCCCCTTTGTGTTCTTTTTCTTTCACATCACTTCTTTCCGACTTTTCTCTTTCAGTTCGTTCAGGATCTTTTAGTTTGGTGGATGGATCGTTGTTTCCATTAAAGTTTTCTACCAGCGGAGCGTCTGGCTTTCCTCCGTCTTGCTGTTTTGATAATTTCCTTTCAACCGGCATTTTGGTCTCGCTTATTTTAGTTTGAATCTTTGTGTCTTGAACTTGTTTAGATTCTTTCTTTTCTATGAGCCCTATTGATTCAAAAAGGATTTCTTTGCTGCATTCGAAAAGCTCGTTATTAGGAATTGGCACAAGCCGCTCGCTGTCACCCATGACTTTTGGAGATGCCACTACAGCTATGAACTCCTGAGATTTAAGGCCATTGTCCATGGATTTGTTTCCATTCTTATCATTGCCGATTCCGCTTGGCCCCGGCTGCTGTTCGTCTGATCTTTCCTTTGGCTGATCTGGCATCTTATCAAATTTCTTCCCTATCCCTCCAAGAAAAGCTTCCCCGTCGGCATTTACTTTTGCACATTCTATTTCCACAGGCAAGGCTGAAAGCCATTTCTCAACAGACTGATGTTTGCTCTCAATAGGTATAACTTTGTTAAGAAGAGACGGTTCTTTTGAAATGTCTTGAGCTTCTGACTGTTGGTCTATGTTATTCGCATGTAACCGCCTCTTCTTATAGCCTTTACCCTTCCCTGATGGAAATGCACCACTGCGCCTTCTCTTGTATGAAGTCTTGCCTGTCGCTACATTAGAAAGCTTCATTATGTCACTATGACTTTCATTTAATGCTACATTGGGTTTTTCAATTACAACAGTTGATACGGTCGTCTTTGAATGCTCCCGTTCATCAAATTGGCCGTGTTTTCGTCCCCGGAACATTTTTGCCGGAGATTTATACATTATGGTTAGCATTTCACCAGAAGGCGACAACTCTATTGACATGGGCGTAAGCATGAACACGTTATCTTCCATAACATTAGTCTTTTGTATATCTGTCGATGTTGTCGGTTGCATTTTCCTTCTGTAATCTCTCCCACGTCTTCTTTTTGAAGTTTGGCAAAATGTCTCCTTTTTCTTTGTTGGTCTGCCTTTAGTAGTTGCTGTTCTATTTGTAGCACTTGCTTGGAATGGATTAACCCCTCCTCGTCTGAAATTATATTTATTTTTAGCTGGAAATGAATTTTGCATTCCATTACCCTTATCAATGTCATTTTCTTGTGAATTATTTGATGAAAGTAATGTCGATCCGGTGACCTCATATGGTAGTGTTTCTCCTACTGCTGTCTCCTTTTGGTCCTTGACCTGAAAGATTGATACAGATTATGCGCGCATCCCGATTACAAGAAACTAACAAAACAAGACATTTGAAAATACAGACAGATAGGCAGATATTTAACCTGACAAAAATGCCTACTAAAGGACTAATATATTTAATTTCTGCGTATTTATTCATAAATATTTGGCATGAAAAATCAAAACTTTTTTCGGCTGTAAAATCTTTGATTTCATAATATATTTTGTACTTTTTTATATCACAAAGGACAAAGCATTGATGTTATTTTTTTAAAGTAAGCCAACTTGGAATAAACGTCATGCTTTTTAAACAGACATTTACTTTGACGACCAAGTTTGGTCAAATAATAGAACGTGAAGTTTGAGACAAAATACAATAAAAGTATCTTGTTAAACATATCCAATTGGTCATTTGAATTTGTAAACATAAAATCGTTGTTTAAATACAATGTCAAATACAGTGTATCCCCCAAGGGTGTAAAAATGAGGGTTAAAAAAAACCTTGGTGTCAGAACTGGGTGTCAAATAAAAATAG